>JAYKKM010000392.1:515000-781367 GCA_035772405.1 Chrysogorgia sp. JL179-B06
ATTGTGTATATTTATACACGGTAGACAATGTATAGTGTATTGTTATACTGACTAGAGACATGGATGTATATTCTGTCTATTCTTCATAGCTTAATAATAATAATAATAATAATTACAGTTCTTGGCATTGCCACGCATTTTGCAAAGCCTCAATGCGTTTACAAGATAAAGTTACAATGAGTTAAAAAGTTAAAATATACAACAATCTAAAAAATTATTCCATAGTACATAAGCTAAAAAGATGAGTTTTTAAACGTGATTTAAATATAGTAACTGACTCTGAAGTTCTAATGTTGGTAGGAAGAGCGTTCCAGAGTCTGGGAGCAGCTATTGAAAATGCGCGGTCCCCATAAGTTACAGAAGTAGACTTGGGGACTATAAGAAGTCCCTTAGAACTGGAGCGCAAATTACGAGCTGGAGTATAACCAGTAACAAGACTTTCTAAATACAATGGTGCGAGAGCATTAACTATCTTATAAGTAAATAACAAGAGTTTAAAGGAGATGCGTTCCCTTATCGGTAGCCAATGTAAAGAATGCAATATTGGTGTTATGTGTTCTGTACGTTTGACTCGAGTGACTAGCCTGGCTGCAGAGTTTTGAACACGTTGGATCTTGGATATTTCTTTGGAAGGAAGCCCATATAACAGTGAGTTACAGTAGTCTAATTTAGACGTAATGAAGGCGTGCACCAAACGTTCTGTGTCGGATCTACTCAGGTACTTTCTGATTCTACCAATAGATCTGAGAGAGTATTGCGCTGAACGACAAATTTTATTGACATGAGCAGACATTGACATATGACGATCAAAAATTACACCAAGATTACGGACATCCGTGGTAGTTTCTACGGAGTAGTTGCCAATTGTGATATCATAAATAGGTTCTAGATGGGAGAACCGCGAAAGAAAGTGGACAATTTCTATCTTTTTCTGATTACAGGCTAGCTTATTTCTGAGGAAAAACAAATGGACATCCTCGACGCAGCGATTTACTCTTTCCAATGTCGCCTGTCTGCAAGAAGGATTCATAGTTATATATAATTGAGAATCGTCTGCATACAGCATACATTCAAATCCGTGTGAGTGAATTATATCTTGTAAAGGAGCAAAATACAAAACAAACAATATCGGACCAAGAACCGAGCCTTGAGGAACGCCAGACGTAAGAGGTTGGGGATCTGACTCTACATTTCCTATGACAACTTTCTGTGTGCGACCATGAAGGTATGACTTGAACCAGTGAGAAACTGTTCCAGAGAAACCAAACTGAGTGATTAGTCTGTTGATCAAAATGTCATGGTCGATGGTATCAAATGCAGCCGATAAATCGAGGAGGACTAAAATGACTTCTTCCTTACTATCAATGGCACGAAGGATATCGTTATGTACACGTAAAAGTGCAGTTTCTGTGCTATGATGTTCTCTATAGGCTGATTGTAAACTAGGATAGAGACTATTATTAACGAGGTAGTTGTGAGACTGACGGGCGACTATCCGTTCCAGAACTTTGGATAGAAAGGCAAGGTTTGTAATTGGTCGGAAATTACTGAATTCATCAGAATCTAGTGACATGTTTTTGATAGAAGGTAGAACGCGACCTTTCTTGAGAACAGTAGGAAAGACTCCAGAACTTAATGATGAATTTATAATTGCAGTAATTATAGGTAATACTGTGTCAATGCATGATTTCAAAATCTTAGTTGGTACCGGATCCAATGGACAGGACTTAGATGGTGAGTCCATAATAACCCTGCGTATAGTTTCCATGGGAACCTCGTCAAATTCTGCGAATGTACTGCAGCAGGAGTAGTTGGTATTACTAGACATTTCCGTTTCAGATAACAGAGACAACTTTTGGCGAAGTTTTTCAATTTTATCCAAAAAATAAAAACTAAACCTCTCTGCAAGCTCCTCGGGAGAGTCATGGCATGGGAGAGGACGTATAGGTTTTATCTTGAACATGCCATCAATCAGACGGAAGAGGTTTTTCTGATTCAGATTCTCAATCTTGCTCTTGTAATATTGAACCTTGGCATTTTCTAGTAGTTTGGTATAGACATGACATTGTTGCCGGTAGATTTCTTTGTGTACTACAAGACATGAAGCTCGAAAAGCTCGCTCACAACGACGCCTTTCACGCTTGGCAGCGCGCAGTTCTTCATTGTACCAGGGTGCGTGTGGATGTAGCGTGATAAAACGTGAGATCTCTGGCACGTGTTTATCTAATGTATCTTGTAGTACAGAATTGTATGAATTTACAAGCGTTTCGGCATCTGAGGGGAAGTCACCACATAATAGTTGCGAGTTGGTCAGATCTAACGTAAAACTATCCATATCCATGTCCCGTAGACAGCGATGTTGGAAGTGAGATTTTGAAGATTTCGGTCTTGCAAAGGCAACTGAGCATACCACAGCATTGTGATCCGATGGTAAGTCAGATACAATGGAAAAACCAGATAACATTTGATTTTCCTCTCGATCGATGATTAGATCCAGGGTATGACCGCTACGATGAGTGGGATGTAACACATGTTGTTTAAGGCCAGCAGACTCCAATATATCCTTAAACGACGCCGCACAATGGTCAGTGGTAGAGTCCATATGAAAGTTAAAGTCACCGGCTAACATAAGATAGCCTGATGTCACAGTGACTATTTCAAGAAGTGACGAGAAGTCTCTGAAAAACATAGCTGGTGTTGCCTTGTTTCTTTTCGACGGCGGAGGTCTATAAATCGTCACTAGCCTAATATATGAACTACCATGGCTAATGCCAAGGTCCATATACTCCATGGATGAAAAATTGGAGCGCTCATTCTCTTCAACCACGAAACCTTTACGCAGGAAAATTCCTATCCCACCCCCTGTTCTGTTTATACGAGGGACATGGTAGAACTTAAAGTCTTTCAGTGTATTTAAGATCTCAGCAACAGTATTATTGTCGTGATAATCTCCTGAAAGCCAAGACTCTGTGATGGCAAGGATATCCAGATGTTTCGTGATAATAAAATCGCAGATCGAGGCAGATTTTTTATTCAGAGAATGCGCGTTCCACGTAGCAAACTTAATGCTTGTCCATAGCTTGCAATTATCTATTTCGATGTTGATTAGGTTTGATAGGTTAGCCCCTTGGGACGGCTGATTCAATTTCGGTCTTCGTATAAATGTAACTCGTTTAGAAATCTGTCTCTCTCTTCTAAGCCGCACCAGTTTTCCACTACGAACACCACGAGTGCGAAAAAGTCCTTGTTGTTTAAGATTTGTTATCACTAGATAAGGCAAGTGAACGGTGCCATATTTCCTGAGCGAAACCAATTCTGTTTTGGAATAATTATACTTATGGTAATTACCAATAATGGCAGCTAAATGTGTAGGTTTGTGTTGATTTCCAATGTTCTCTGCTACCCTCGATCCAGATTGAAAGCCAGGCCCTGGGTTGGAAGAAATATCAACACATATTGTCAGGTCAACTTGAAATGGCTTTGATGGGAGAACCAAACATGTCACTCCGTGTTTTGTAGACTTGACAACGGCGAGCGAAATCCTGAATTGAGATTCGAGTTCGCTTCGATTAATCTTGACTCGCTGAATTAAGACAGGCTCAAAACAACCAAAATATTGCCCATCCTTATGCAATCTATGTGTTTCCATGAAGATAACGTTCTTGGACATTAAAAGAGGACGCAACTCCGGGTAAAATCGCGATCGAATTGTAGAAAATATTAAAATACTTAGGAGCACAGAATATAAACCGGCGGCCATCATGGCGCTCAAGATATCTCTTGAAGACTTATAGTGTTGAGGTATATTGTATCTATTTACTAAACAAGCGAACAGTGCAATTGTGTATATTAACGTCTAATTATACACTATATACGTCAGTAGTTATATGAAAATTATTATTAATGTGTAAGAGCCTGGACCGAGCTCTAAGCCAATCAGAATGCAGCAAGCATTTGAATTGACCAATCAGAGCACGATTCATATTTTCTTTTCCAGGGGGGTTGACTATAAATTCGGGACAGATCCCCAGTGTGCGCGCGGTCATGACGTGTGTAAAGTGACCAGTAGAAGAGTTTGTGACGTAATCAACCCCCTGATTGCACACACTCCACACTGATCGTTTTACACAGGTCATGATCGTGTAACACACACAGAGAGCGATGTCCACCACAATCCAGACGAAGATGTCGGGGCGACGTTGTCCTCTCTCTCTGTCTCCTTGAATGAACACACAGTGCGTGTGTGTCCGACTTTCGTTGAAAAATGTAAAGAAATCGTCGCGGTTGAATGTACGCGGTGAATTTCGTTGAAATTTTTAAAATCATCGACCATGGAGATTAAATTTGAAATTTAAAAAAAAAAGAAATTCAGAACCGTTTTGACACGAATGAGCTTTCTATTATATTATGCATCGGATATATTAAATTTCACAGACGCGAAGTAAGCTATTATTGGGCAATCTGGGCAAAAAAGCTATCACTGGACAATCTGGGTAGTGGGCAAAGTAAGCCATTACTGGGCATCTGGGCACTGGGAAAAGTAAGCTATTACTGGGCAAAAGGGCAAAGTATAAGCTACTACTGGACATCTTGGCACTGGGCAAGGTAAGCTATCACTGGGCAATCTGGGCACTGGGCAAAGTAAGCTATTAGGGCGTCTGGGCACTGGGAAAAGTAAGCTATTACTGGGCAATCTGTGCAAAGTAAGCTATTACTGGACCTCTGGGCACTGAGCAAAGTAAGCTATTACTGGGCAATCTGGGCAAAGTAAGCTATTATTGGGCGATCTGGGTACTGGGCAAAATAAGCTATTACTGGGCAATCTATTTATTTATTTATTTAGCTTCGCCTGATAAAACATACACAATACAAACAAAATAATACATAAACAATGCGAAAATACAGGAGGCGGGGACACCACAACAGTTTACACCAATTACTGTGGGCTCGTAAGTTAAAGTTAGTGAGAAGTTACAAAGAAAAAATTACATAAACTAGTAACAGCACGAAAAGGTGTGGATTATAGACTGCGCGACGTGTTGCACTTTAGGCAAACAATTTTCCAGGTTCAAGCATCGTCCACGTCATAACAAGATACAAGAGCGTTATGGTATAATGACCTCTTAAACAGTGTAAGAGTTAAGCGTTCTAGTCTTAAGTTCAGGGAGAGAGTTCCAGATTCTAGTTGTTCTAACAAAAAATGAGCGCTGGTAAGTAAGTGGCTGTCTTACATTTACGAGGGTGGAACGAAATTACATTGGTATTTTCAGATGATCGAGTATGCCTTGAGGGAATAAAACGTGCCGGTAAGATATCGTTCGTTATAGTTACAATACCGTTTATGGCCTTAAAATGAAAAGTTAAGTCAAGATACTCGTGCCAATAGGAGACTGGTAACAGGTTTATTGATGTCAGCCTGTCTTTGTAGGATTCTGCACATATGAAGGCAAATTGGGGATAAATTTTGAAGCTCGGCGTTGAATGCGCTCTGTCCTTCTGATTACCTCAACTGACTGCAGGGACGCACAATTGCCAGGCAGAGGGTGCGGCGGATCTTTCGGTCTTTGATCTCCGAGGCAGATCTGGACAAAGTAAGCTATTACTGGGCAATCTGGGCAAAGTAAGCTATTACTGGGCATCTGGGCAAAGTAAGCTATTAGTGGGCAATCTGGGCACTGGATAAGGTAAGCTATATATACTGGGCAAAGTAAGTTATTGCTGGGCAATCTGGGCAAAGTAAGCTATTACTGGGCAATCTGGGTACGGGCAAAGTAAGCTATTACTGGGCGTCTGGGCACTGGGAGAAGTAACTAAGCTATTACTGGGCAATCTGAGCAAAGTAAACTATTAATGGACAATCTGGGCACTGGGCAAAGTAAACTATTACTGGGCAATCTGGGCACTGGGCAAAGTAAGCTATTACTGGGCAATCTGGGTATTGGGCAAAGTAAGCAATTACTGGGCAAAGTAAGCTATTACTGGGCAATCTGGGTGCTGGGAAAAGTAAGCTATTACTAGGCAATCTGCTACTGGGCAAAGTAAGCTATTACTGGTCAATTTGTACGTCGATTTGTCAATGAAAGGGACTAAGAACTAGATTTGAGTCAGTCAGCTCTATATATATAACTGGATGACTAAGTTCGGGGCAAAAAGTGAAGCCAAACATTGCGGACATGGAGGCCGATTTTGTACCTCTTGTACAAATGTTTTACGACATTCTACTTTTGGTTTTGATTGGTTCGGAATACGAAATTATTTACAAAAACGAAATTAAGAAGTCGTCGAAAGAAATGAAACCTACAAACTTTCAGTGACCGAGTACTTAAAAAGGATTTAGTATGTTCTGTGATAGTGACATCAGTTGTCTGAAAATGAGGGGGGAACGGTAAAATGAAATCGTTCGTTAACCTGTTTTTTCTCAAGAATTTTGTGAGGGCTTCTTTTGTCATTCTATATCTTTCTATAAAAAATGGACCATTTTCACTCTTTTTTACTTTGGTAATATAAATTTAAATTATTGGCTCATTTCTGTCTGTTGATATTTTGTTTTGTGTATATGTTTTGAAAATGAACATATAGTTGAGAAAAATAGAAAAGTTGCGTGGGAGATTGAAACTGACCTAAAAGACCGCGTAGCGGACTGAAACTGACGCACACAATTACCTCCATGTCCGCCGTGTATGGATTCACTTTTTTCCCGACCAAAGACCAGAACATAGTACTCTATATAGCTCAGAGGGTTGAGTGAGTTTGATCCTGCAGAAGTCTCGGGTGAGTAAAATCAAAATGGCGTCCAGTTGATCGGGAATTTTAAGAACGAAGTTGTTTATCGATGATATACCCGTAAAGAATTGAGATTAGGGTTATGGCTAGGGTTAGAGTTTGTATTATGGTCAAGCTACAGTTCAAACTGTTAAAAATTTATCAGTAGAGCATTTCTTCAGCTTCGTGGTGCCATTTTGAATAAAACACTCCGGTGAGCACTGGTACCTAATTGAGTGATACAGTCTTGAGACGTTTTCATGATAAATACAAGTAGATGTTTTCGTTCGAAAATGCCTAGGTCTCTCTTTGGGCGTAACGAAATTCACATCCATATTTTCGCACTAAATTGTTGTCGTTAAACTATATTGTTAAACTATATTTTTAGACTAGGTTAATGAATCAAAGAAAGTTAAAGGGTCATAGTGACGGTGGACCAAAAATCTATAAAAATTCTCTGGACTGTATATCAACTGTGAGTATGCTTACTAAAATTGTGGTATTTTTATAAGCTGTGTTGTGATTATATGACTGGCTTCATTTTCCAATTTGAAGACAAACAAACAAAACCTAGAAAATGTTTGAATTTTCTCTCTATTTTTCTACTTATTTTTATTTGTGTTTTATTCTATTTTGTTCCATATTCTGCACGTGAGCATGTCCTATTGTTTACTATTCTGCTACGTTGTTTTTTTGCATTGAATCCTAGTATGTATATGCTCTCGTATATCCATCTGTATTCAATGTTGCATTAATTACCATAATACATGCATATACAGCAAACTATTGTATTATTATATATTTAAGCCTGGACACATATCTGAACTTTTTATTCAACCCAACGCACAATCACTACGAGTGACACAGTGAAGTATGGTGAAAACTCTCTCAGATATTGTGGTCCCTATATATGGTCAAAACTTAACAAACAAGATAGAGAAAAACCCAGTTTAGAGTCTTTTGGAAGAAATATCGGAAAAAGGGGCCTTGAAAGCCTACTTGATAATGGAAAAGTTTATCTGGAAAAGTTTATCAATGGCTTATCGCCAATAAATTGACATTAAATGTAGACAAAACTGAGCATATGATAATTGGATCATATAAACGACTATCTAAAATTACCACTGACCCACAAATTGTCATTGGTGGAGAAAATGTTAAACGAGTATCTGTTACCAAAAGTTTAGGAGTTGTCATTGATGAAAGATTGAATTGGGAGGCTGAAGTTGACAACATCAGTAAAGAGGTTTCTAGGACAATAGGAATAATTAAAAGAGTAATTAAAAGAATAAGCATCTAAACTGGGATGGGAATCCCACGATGAAAGAAGGAAAACCCAAACTATTTCTTATACCCCCATGACCAATGTTTTAAAAAAAGATAATTGCCCAGATGGTATTTCTAAGATGTTTACACTTGCAAATAGAAACATGTACAACCTTAGAAGTAAACTAATGCCATGAAGCGAAGTTTTAGTTATGCAGCTGCCAAGACATGGAGTGACCACCAAAAATAAATTGGTGCTATATAAGTTATTTTATTGTAATATATAGTTAGTTGAATTTTTATGAACTTTTCTTTTTACGATTACTTTTTACTTGTAATTATAGTGGGTTTTTTTTTAGTTTCCACTTCTGTAGAAGTGCGCTCGAGAGGCCTTTCTCCACATTATGGTTAGATGCGATGTCTGCCTGTTGGTGTTAAGTGAAAGCAGCGAATTTAATATGTATATGGAAAAATCACTGCATGGCTGTTCTGACCGTGTCTCATTAGCTCAAAGGTCAGAGCGCCGAAACGTTGATTTGGAGACCAGGGTTCGATTCCCGGTTGGGGCAGTCACTTTTTCCATATATGTATTTGACAATATATATATATATATATATATATATATATATATATATATATATATATATATTTAACAATTATAGCATGAGCTCGAGTCGTATATGAGCTCATAGCCAACGAGGCGCGCAGCGCCGAGTTGGCTATTAGTTCATACATGACGAGAGCGAATGGTATAATTGTTTTATAATATAGCAAAACATTTTAAGATAATAATCGGAAAAACTGTTGATATGTCGCGGTGAATAAATTATTTAATTGAAATCAACGAACTTCCGCCACATCTACTTCCGTCATGCGTAATGTTGTCACGTATGAAAGGTTTTCTCGCTGAGTTGAAAACAGCTTCAGAATTTTGTCTGAGAGCCAAAAATTCGTTGAGATGGTTCAATAAAGAAAAAACATCCTTTGAAAAGCCAAAAGGTGGGTCAATTTTTAGTTATTGTATCACGGTTGTGAATATTTGGGCTTTTAAGAGGACGTGAAAGCTAAAAAAACATTAGCGAAAATCTCGCTTTGTTGTTTTTCGATGTGTATCACCTAAAAATAACAAAAGTTTTCATTCATAATGCTTTATTACTTCAAAAATTATCTTTACTGAATAATAATCATAATATTTTTAATAAATATGTGTTGCTAGCTAACTTTTATCCTTTTTATTTTGTCTGACAAAACAATTCACAATTCAGTCGGGTTTTTCAAAGCCTTAAGACGATTTTTAAAGTGGATTTTGCATCATAATTCGTAAATTTTGCACTTGGTTAATGTATTTTCTGTTGAACATTAGCCTTACTCCTCTCAGTTCAAGTTTTTCGCTCTTCAAGTTTTTCGCTCTCTTATATACATCACATATATATATATATATATATATATATAACTAACTACAGACGGTACCGTTTCGGCCTTTTGGGCCTCATCAGTGTAGTGCTGATGAGCAGGATGAAGGTAACTGCTATTTACAGTCACCCTTGATGCCACACAAATGTGGGACATCAAAAACCATGCCAGAGTGCTCAAACTGCAAGCAGTGAGCGTGCGCACAATATATATATATATATATATATATATATATATATATATATATATATATATATATATATATATATATATATATATATATATATATATATATATATATATATATATATATATATATATTATATATATATATATATATATATATATATATATATATATATATATACTAAAACAGATTTGTAACATGAATGTTACAAAGCTATATAGCGGATGGTTCAAGAGTGCTCGATACCATTAGAGGTAGAGCGTTTATAAAATAGTTAGAATGTTTTCGTCACTACTCTGAGTTTCACGCGTAATGCGATCTTCAGGCAACTGACAGTTCAGCTTCAACTTGTCGTTAATATACTCGGCAGGTTAAAAATAGTTCTGATGACGTTGTTGTGTGTTGATCGTTTGCTGACGTTCGTTAATCGGTGATTGATTGTGTGACGACACTTCGCGAAGATTTCCGATCTTTTATTTAAAAGAGTGTTCTTGTCAGAGTAGTGACGAAAACATTCTAACTATTTTATATATATATATATATATATTTATATTTATATATATAAACACACAACCTTTTAATTTCCTTTTCTTTCTTTTTTTAATAACTAATAAGCTATCGTGTATAAAGATTATTAAATATATGTTACCGTCAACTCTACTCTTGAACGATCTGCTTCATTGACCAAGCTACAATTATGCGTAAGGGATATATTAATCTGGTGCTCCACCAACAAACTAATGTGCAATCCACATTAGACCAAGATCGTTCATCTTTCATCTAAATTTATCCAATATGAGCCGATGCCAAATATATCTATAGATGGTACAAGCATTGCTCCAGTTCCTTTCGCTCGTGATCTTGGTATTACCTTGGACAGTCACCTCAAGTTGACTTCCCATATAAATAACGTTTGCAAGTCAGCCTCATTTGCCATTCGTAATATCGGTAGAATACGCAAGTACCTCTGTCAAGGAGACTGTGAGAGGCTGGTGCATGCTTTTATTACTTCACGTGCAACAGTGTCTTGTTTGGACTACCTGACTCTGAAATTGATAAGTTACAGCGTCTTCAGAACACAGCTTCACGCCTTGTTACTAGAACAAAGAAATGGGACCATATCACTCCTGTTCTTCGACAACTCCATTGGCTTCCAATTCGATCCAGGATTAGTTTTAAGATACTTTTAATTACTCATAAGGCTCTCCATGGTCTTGCCCGTAGCTATATTTCTGATTTTAAGATCCTCCAGTCAGAACTTGTTGTGCACACCTAAATCTAATACCAAGTCTTATGGTGATAGAGCATTTTCTATCTGTGCCCCACAACTTTGGAATTCTCTTCCAATTCACATAAGGAATGCTGACAATGTTAATTTATTTAAATCTAGGTTAAAGACTTTCCTTTTTTAATATTTTTATTTTTGTATTAATTATTTTTACCACATTTGTAAATAGATAATTTACTTTTGTGTTGTTTTTCACTTTACTCATCTTGTAAGAGCATTGAGCGCTGTAGAATGCTCCTAAAACGTATATTATTATTATTATTATTAAATACAAATACATAGATGATAATATGCAATTTCATACCTTCAGAAAAACTACTATGTGTCCCGGACAGGAATTGAATCTGTAACTTTCTGATTGCTGGTGAGAGCCTCTAACCATTGAGCTATACCGAGACTCAGATGGAGAGTGAAGGTTACAATGATGTACTGATTCAATTGATATATGTATATACTGCCTATGTGGCTCGCATTCGCGTGCTGCAGTGTATATATCAACACATCCAAGTACTACTGATATATAGTAACTGCCATGTGCACATAGGCAGTACATATATTCGAACCAGTACATCATCATTTGTAACCTCTCTCCATCTGAGTCTCGATACCTCAATGGTTAGAGGCCGTCACTGGCAATAAGGTTATATTTTTTCAACCGTTTAATAATTTTTTTGAGGATATGAGCTTAATTGACGTCCATGTATTGTATACTGGTATGTATTCCATAAATAATCCTTGTTTATTCCATCCATTATGGAACATGTTAGGCCAACAGTAGATGGCCTAGTGCGCCACAACTTATTGTGTCTGTTTATAGGTTTGGACAATGCTGGTCCTAGGCTTGCAATGTAAAATACAGCTTATATAAGATTATGTTGACATTGGGTATGCTAACACTAAAAGAAGAAATAGTATAATCTGGACAGATCAGAAGGTTTCTGATTTATTACAATGTAAATTGACAGCAAAAGAATGTGTTAAGAACGATGATCCTAGTTATTATGTGAGGACGTAAGCTTGTATACATGGAGATTATGAAAAATATATGGGAAGTGAGAGGCTACGAACGTTTGGGTTTATCGGCTCAGAACCTCATAGATAAAGCGGCTTACGCAGAGAAACGTCGAGGAAATGTAAAAGAAACAAATGGCACAGATTCGTCTGGGGTCAAAAGGAGTTGTTAGTTCAACCTTGGTTGAAGAAGAAGATGAAATAAATCTGCAAACGGCCATGAACGAACAAACACAAGCCCAAATTTGCATAAGTGATCAAGCATAAATTTGCATAAGCGATCAAAGTCAGGACCAAGGGTATATTGAAACAACTCTCTTGAGACCATTGGAATCAAAACATAATTTACATGATGCTTTTAAAACAGCCCCGGTAATATTATCATACAGGCCTTGGTGACTCAAGTTCCCCCAACTCTTGTCCTTGATTTTGGATGGTGGCACACTGATTTCTGGTAGATTTGGGCGGATTGGGTTTGAACAAGCTTCATCTTCAGGAACACAATACTCGGCTAAATCACTCATGATGTTACAAGTTACGGGTTCGCGGAGACCATTTGGAGATGTACTAGACTGGCTTTGTACCGAAATTTACAATGAAATTGTATATTTTAGAAGAAACATTTTCAAGATACCTTCAGGAAGAGCTGGGAAAAGCTTTATCGAAGAGCTTTCTGGCTAAAGCAATTCAATTGCAGTTCAGACCTGAACTCAATTGCTTTGAAAGCTTTCATGGTTCTTCCTTCACTCATATTACAAAAACCTTCAGCAACGTCCAAAGCTAAAGAGCACAGTGCAGCCATTGATCGGAGACTAGCGACCTTAAGATCGACGACGGGGAGGCACGACGGGGACGGCAGCGGCCGAGAAAGACTAAGTCGAGTTAGCCGTCACTCCCGCCAAATTTGAAACTTAAGATACGACTGAAAACGACGACGGCAGTGAAAAACGTAAACAAAGGATGTGTAGTTTTAAAGATACGAGAAATGCTCTTGTAGCAGGCTATGACGATGGCATTATTGATGATGACGATTTTGTTTTGCTTTACAATGCGTATTGTTCAAAAAATCCAGAGTTTCCTTACGAAGATTATGAAAGATTTGACCTAGGCGAGCTTGATGACGCTGAATGCAAAGCTGAATTTCGCTTCAATAAAACAGATATTCCTCTTCTAGCTGATGCCCTTCGAATACCAGATAAGTTTGTTTGTAATCAAGGTACAACAGCTGAAGGTATTGAAGGCCTTTGTTTGGTTTTAAGACGACTTTGTTACCCATGTCGTTACTCTGATATGATCCCACGTTTTGGACGCCCAGTACCGGTCCTTAGCACGACCAGTAACACTGTTATTGATTTTATTTACAACACTCATCACCAAAGGATAACTCAATGGAATGCAGACTTGCTGATTTCCTGGAACCTGCAGCAATATGCTAACGCTATACATGCGAAAGGTGCAGCCATGGAAAATTGTTTTGGGTTTATAGATGGCACAGTTCGACCCATATGTCGTCCAAGAAAATTGCAGAGGATTGTTTATAATGGGCATAAGCGTGTACATGCCTTAAAATTCCAATCAGTGACCTTGCCTAATGGCATTATAGCAAACATGTTTGGACCAGTAGGTAAGTTTGCCCAACCACGTTTTGCCATTTGATCATCCCATGCAATACTAAACATAGACATTTAACTTTAGAGGGGGAAAGACATGATGCCAGTATGCTTGCATATTCTCAGCTGTTAGATGATCTCGAAAGACATGCATTTTCCCCAACTGGCCAAGCAATGTGCCTTTATGGTGATCCGGCGTACCCTCAGCGTATCCATCTCCAAGCACCCTTTAGACAAGCAGTGCTTACCCAGCCGATGAAGGATTTTAACATATCTATGAGTGCTGTACGTGTGTCGGTGGAGTGGCTGTTTGGGGATATCATTAATTACTTTAAATTCATGGACTTTAGGAAGAATTTAAAGATTGGTTTAAGTGCAGTAGGGAAAATGTATATTGTCTGTGCCATAATTAGAAATGCACTGAGCTGCCTCTGGAAATCAGACTGCTGAATATTTTCAATTGGATCCACCTTCACTCCATGATTACTTTGCTTGAACTATCAACTAATTTCTGTTTAAAATGCAATAGACTAATTATTAAGCACATATACATATACTGTATATCATTTATGTAACAAGGAGAATCAATTCATTTGCTTTTGTTTACATATGGAAAATGTTATAAACCATACAAAGAGCTAGTAAAGTTTGTAGGGTTAGGGTTTTTTCCATCAATGAAATTATAAAGCAAACTGACTTGAATTTTTTTAAAAAAAAGACAATTGTGAAAACAAAGAATCATGAAAAATCACTTTGGCTAATTGTTGCATATGTTTTCACTCATTTTAGGGATGGACTATTATATTTTTCAGGGGTGGGTAAATACCAAAAAATAAATCTGCACAGGAATTAAGTATTTAGGCAAGGGATTAGGTAAAAATATGCTCGACCTGTCACCAGCAGACTAGCCACATATATAACTTAAGTACTGAACTAAGGTGTATAAGTAATATGGTAATCTAAAAAAATCAATACCTAATCTAAAAAATAATTTACACTGCTTTTTTCCAAAGCTATTTTAGAGAATTTTTAGCTGCAGTGTTGGTAAAGCAAAGATTAATGTTAATTAAATGCCAGAATTTGCATGACAAAACATTTTCATTTTTAAAACTGGTACAATAAAGCGTCATTAGATTTGGTGTGAACAGACTATTGCTTGCAATTCCACAAAAGAATTCAGCGGATTTATTTATATGTGATTTAATAGACCCAACAGTGAGGATAAACAAATATTTTGTTAACAATCGATGATTTTACATTTATTTTTATTTTACTTTTCGAAGCCACAATGAAATTTAAAAGCAACAAGTCAACAGTAAGAATGGGAGCATGGTTTAATTTCGTGCACCAATAGTGTCACAATACATTTAAAAATACATGTATAACAAACGAAACGATGTGTATAATTTAAGAAATGTTAATACATATATTAAACAAAACAAATGTTCAAAAGTCAAAACTTGCCTCTGTTGTTGTTGATGCTTACTGCTTCTTAACTATAGAAATTAATGCAAGCATAAGTTCATTTTGTTGTTTAATTTGAGAAGCCATTGTGGATTGAAAATCGCTTAATTGTTTCTGTTGTTGTTCTTGCTGAACCAGCATCAACTGCATCATGTTATTATGCTTTTTTTCTTCAATCTCCAACTGCTTTCTTTTCATTTCCAATTCTTCTTTTCTCAATTCCTTTTCAAAAATATGTTTCTCTTTCAAAAAATCCAAAGCATCATTACCATTAGATCGCTTTTTTCTTGGTTTTTGTTCATCGTGATCTGACAGCGACATCTTTCGTTTCTGAGTCTGCCCAAGTCGCTCCATTGCCTTTGTCCGTATATCCACGGCCTTCTCTCGATCCTCATTTTCCGCCTTTCTTTTCTGCTCACAGCTTTCCCTTTTTCCTGCTCTGACTCGGACGCCTCTTCTTTTTCTATAATTTCTTCAAGGGCATTTTCCGTGGGTGTCATGTCCGTTTCAATACCACTTTCGCTTTTTTCAGTTTTGTTCTTAGATCCTTAGCAAGATTGTTGTAGCGGTCTCTGACGGCTCTCTTGTCAACTTTAAAGTAGATTTCTTGAATATTGTCGAGGTTCTTAGCCACCTGTTCCCACTTTGCACCTCTAGCCACGGTTCCTTTCTTTGTCCCTGTAAAAGGGTCGACAAGGAGAATCTCCCTGCACATCATTTCATCGTGCCCAGCACTCCATACCATTGGTTTCCTAGTATTAAGAAACGAACTTTTAGTGTTACAGTACTTTTGGGTTTTGTTTGGAAAAAACCCATACATTTTACTTACGAGGATCTGTTCTTTTTTGCACAGCTGGGCTCTGGTGGAACTGAAGTAAAACTCATGTTCGAAGTCTGAAACAAGAAAATATATACTGTATTAAACCAGAATTTTAAGTCGTAATTAAACTGAATAAAGAAGTTACGACGATGAAAATATGATCTAATAAGATTACTCTTTCTACATACGGAAAATAAAAGCGGTTTGAACATTTTATCAATAGAAAAAAATATGAAATACTCACGTTCTACCTGCGACGGCAAAATGCGGATAATGGCGTCCTCGGTTTGACCAAGACGAGGAAGTCGTGCCGCCAGACATGCGCAGTTGAAAAAATTTACTTCCGGGCCCCGTCGTCGTCGACCCCCGTCGTCGATCTTAAAGTGCCTATATCACTTGTGGGATCTTTACATATTTATAGTAATTGGAACATTCTAAGAAGATTTGTAATATATCTTCTCAGGCGAAAATTTCATCTTCATGGACTTTTTTGCAGTTAAAGTTACCGGATATGACATCAAAGGAGGAATTTTTGAAGCAAGAAACAAAAGAAAACTGATTTGCATTTCCTCCTTTGATGTCATATCCGGTAACTTTAACTGCAAAAAAGTCCATGAAGATGAAATTTTCGCCTGAGAAGATATAGTACAAATCTTCTTAGAATGTTCCAATTACTATAAATATGTAAAGATCCCACAAGTGATATAGGCACTTTAAGGTCGCTACTAGCTCTTTGGAGACGCGGAGATTTAAATCTCTTGATGAAGGATATCAAATTCATACAGAAAAAGTTTGTAACCTCGATGAAAGCTAGAACTGTTGATGATATTTGAATATCGGAGAGACACGGGCTTGTTTCCAGCCGTTAGGAAAAATACCCTGAGTTAATGATAAATTAAAAAGTTCAGTTAAAAAAGGCACAATGACATCCGAAGGTCTTTACGAAATTGATCATGCAAGGGATGTTATCTAGAGCACTAAAATTTCTTTATAGGGAAAGTTCGTCGGGCCTTCTTACCCTAACACCTGAAGTCTTGGAAACGCTGAAAGCAAAGCACCTCCAGGCGTAAGAAGTTGTTGATGAATGTCTCCTGCAAGGCCCAGTAAATCTTGTTCCAATTGAGGTCATTGATGAGCAAAAGATCCACCAAGCTGCCATGAAAACGAAGGACTCTGCAAGACCCTCGGGTATGGATGCCGAACTTTACTGCAGAATTCTATGCTCAAGAAATTTTAGTACAGTGGGAAAGAAGTTGAGAGAAGAAATTGCCATTTTGACCAGAAAGTTGCTAACAACGAGTTATCATCCATCTCTCCTTGAAAGTTACACAGCCTCCAGGCTTATTCCACTCGACAAGATTCCCGAAATTCGACCGATAGGGGTTGGGGAAGTACTGCGGCGAATAATTGGTAAGACTGTATTATTGGTAAGGATGAGATTAAAGAGGCAGCTGGTCCTTTACAGGCTTGTGCTAGTCACAGCGCGGGTGCTGAAGCAGCGATCCATGGCATGAGCCACGTTTTTGCAGCAGAAGAAACAGACGGAATCCTGCTATAGATGCAAATAATGCTTTCAACCAAATTAATAGATCTGTTGCACTGCATAACATCCAGATAACTTGTCCGGAAATGTCTCTGTACATCATCAACACCTATCGCAAACATTCCAGGTTATTCATTTCTGGTGGAGGTGAAATCATGTCACAAGAGGGAACTACGCAGGGTGACCCATTGGCTATGCCCTGGTATTCCATCAACACATTCAGTATGATCCAAAGTTTGAGCTCCTCTGTACCTGATGTCAAACAAGTCTGGTTAGCTGATGACTCCGCTGGAGGTGGAAGAATCAAATCATTATATCTTTGGTATAAACGTTAAATGTATAGTTTAGCGAAATAGGAGAAAAACTGTCTTCTAACCTACGAAACAGATCGGGCATTTTCAGAATATGTCACACCTGTTTCGAATGAATTTAAATTTTCGACAATAACAAACCTTGTTGCTAAGGCTATAAATGAAATGAAACCGAGTAAGGCTTCTGGCCTTGATAAGATCTCCGCAAAGTTATTAAAAGATTCTTAGGATGTCATTGTGTCTTTTTTAACTGAACTTTTTAATTTATCATTAACTCAGGGTTTTTTCCTAACGGCTGGAAACAAGCCCGTGTCTCTCCGATATTCAAATCCGGAGACAAAGAAGATTGCAGCAACTATCGACCAATCTCTGTGTTATCAGTTGTTTCTAAGTTATTTGAAAAACTAGTTTTTGAGCAATTGAATACATATTTAATTCTAAATGAGGTTTTTACACATTATCAATCAGAATTTCGTAGAGGCCACTCTACTACCACGTCTTTATTGAGTACCACTGATATTTGGCTTATTAACATTGATCGAGGTTTTACTAACGGGGTTATGTTTCTAGACCTCAAAAAAGCATTCGATACCGTTGATCATAACATACTAATAAAAAAATTAGAATTATATGGTGTCAATATAATTACGTTGCGATGGTTCATTTCTTATTTAATCGTAGTCAAATTTGTAAGGTGGGAAGATCATTATCACCCATGAATTATATAAAAACTGGAGTACCGCAGGGATCGAATCTGGGTCCATTATTATTTTTGATTTACATAAATGATCTTCCTAACTGTTTAAACGATTCCATTCCTGCGATATTTGCTGATGATACTAATATAACTGTAACCGGTGTTTCGGGTGAAGATATTGAGAGAAAACTAAACATAGAACTAATAGCTTACATCACTGGCTACTAGCGAATAAATTATCTCTAAATATCAGCAAAACGGAATACATGATCATCGGGTCTCGACAGAGATTATCACGAATTGAAATAGACCCTAATGTTTTAATTGACGATCAAACTATTAATCGTGTGACTAGCACAAAAACTCTGGGTGTTTTTATTGATGAAAAAATAACATGGAGAACCCATGTTGATCATGTATCCAAAAAAATATCAAAAGGAATAGGAATCCTACGAAGAGCTAAAGATGTAGTCAGTAAGGATAGTCTAAAGAAATTATATCAAGCTCTAGTCCTACCTCACTTTGATTACTGTTCCCTTGTTTGGGACAACTGCTCAGGTGAATTAAAAGATAAATTACAAAAGTTACAGAATAGAGCTCGCATTATTACTGGTGACAGCTATTACTCATCAGCCACTGTTACTTTGTCCAAATTAAGATGGAAAACATTGCAGTGTCGCAGGGATTTTTATTATTTTAACCTATTGAATTGTAAGTAATATAGTTAGTTTGTCAGTTAGTTAGTTAGTTGGTGAAGTTAATTAGTTAGTAAATTAGTTAGTTAGTTAATTAGATACACGGTCCTTTGAAAAACGCTTTTTTAATTTTAAAATATTTTATTATAATATAGCTGATAAGCCTACCGTGTATAAATAACATTAAATAAATAAATAAATAAATAACTGTTCTGAGGTAACTGTAATATTTTTTATAAGCTTTGTTGCCTGCATTGTTTATTGTTATGTCTATATACAAAATAAAGTCGATGCTAATCAACAGTTTATTGTTTCATACACAATATAAACCTTCGACATTATATTTAAAGAGATTTTAGAGCAATCTGGTTTCTATTTCTGCCTTTAAATGCGGTTTCAAATGTGTCCACTTTTGAATTCTATAATTGCTCCTAGAATAAACCTGTTTCACTTGATATGTGTAAGCTTAAATGGGGCTCCAAAATAATAATAATAATAATAATAATTTCTTTAGCCGTTCTAAATACAGGAACATTTTGGCAATCGACTAAAATATATAGTCGATATTTAACACTTCAATTCTTAGAGTTATACATGCTGCTATAATGTCTAATGTGTTTCACGAAAGCATTCTCTCATGAATTGGCTTCTGGAAATTCCGCTTTTTACGACAGCAAGTTCCAGGATTGATTTCAACTTATGACCAATCTTGGAGTTTTTGGTTGAGTGAAACATCAAGGCTTTACATGGGTTGTCGTTTTCTCTCCTAATAATATGATCTACCCATTTTCCTTTGCTGTGTTGGATGTAAATAATCATCCATACATTAATCTTGATCTAACGAGACCATTTAAGAAGATGATCCTAGTTGAAAAGGGTGGATGCTCTTATTGATTAGCATTTTTCGATGTTCAGCGAAAGCACTTCTTGCACTGTTAATTCGATGATCGATCTCTCTCCTTCCAATGTGCATATCATTGAACGTATTCCATACTCCAAGGTACTTAAAAATCTTCGAGTTCTGGATCCAGACATCATTGATTTTGATTATCTGCTCTGGATAAGGACCATCTATACTTTCATTCCAATTACATATCATGCTCTCAGTCTTTGCAGTATATATTGTCAGGCCATATTTGCTGAATACCTCGTGGAAGATATCCATCATTTTCTGGAGTGCTTTTTCCGACCAGCTATGAATCCCGATATCATCAGCATAGCCTCCTTCGCTGTGGTTATATATACCATTCGATGGAGGCTTTACCTCTTTGCTTTCTGTTGGTAGCTTTTATAGGGATGAGGGAATGGTATTTCGAGCTTTTCCAATGCCATTATGGTAACATTTGTTCTTGTAGACTCTCAGCACATAATCGATGTAAAGATTGAAACAAGTTTGGACTTTCACTACCGCCTTGTCTAAACCCCCTGATGTAGTTATGAACTGGTCTATTTATTGGATCTTTCATTGGCTATATAACGCACATGTATTATTGTACAGGCTCTCAAGAATATCCATGTTGGTATTCGACTGATTTATGGGTAACCTGTTCTTGATCGATTGGAACAGAAACTTTCTGTTTACTTGATCAAAGGCAGCTGACAGATCCACATAACATGTAAACAGCTTCCTTTTGTGATCTCACGGCTATCTCTTGTAGCTGCTTCATCAAGAATATGCCATCGTTACATCCTTTTCCGCTTCTGAATCCGAATTGGGTTGGCAGCAGTTGGCTTTCATAAAATTCCGTGAGACGTCTTAAAAATTATTTTAATTGCAACTTTCGTAAACAGAGGTCCCACCGAGATCCCTCTGTATTGCGCAGCATCAAGAGCACTTTCTTTTTTCTTCCAGATAGATGTTATTCTACTAATACTCCATTGAGTTGGAGTACTCTTTCTCGACCATATATTCTGAAAATGCGACCATAGACTGTGTTTGAACTCCGAAACACTCATGGCTATTTTTAGGAGTTCCACTTCAATGTCCAACGAGGCTTTACCTTTTTTCATGTTGTTCACTGCATCCTCTATTTCTTTATAAGATGGAGGTGTATTAACGATCTTTATTTTAATGACTTGAAGGTCTATTATATACTGAGGAGGGTTTTGAATTTCTTCTGGAAAGTTAAGATGTGATTGGTCCGGGTTAAAGTGATTTTTGAAGTGTGTTCTCAATCCGGGACAGGAGATTTGCTTTGGCTTACTCTTAATGACTTTATCGTATTCTTTGGCTTTTCTCCACATTGATACCAGTAGGTAACCCCCCCACTATAGCGTATGAAAGGATGCCGCCTCATTAGTATTTCAATAGAACAATAGGCAGAACAAAGAGCGTTACGTACAAAAAGTAATTAGTATTGTTAGCGTGACGAACGCATAGCATGCCTTTTCATTAAATATTCCGTGTGAGGGACATGTGAGGGACGAAAGTAATTACCTCTAAGCCTCTTTCACCTTTGCGTTCCCTAACCCTAGTCTCGTGTACCTTTGGGCCCCCATCGTATACGGCGGTTCTCTCTGTGAAGAAATTAGCGTTAAGAAACTAGCCCTATTCCAACTTCAGAACCCTAAATTTAATTATATATTTGGAATATCACCGATTGCCGTTGCGATTGCCTAAGCGTTCGACTGAACCTATATCTTCTTTCGAATGAACCTGTGTTTTCACTGCATCTATACAAAAGAGATGAACCCTAATAATTTTGGCCGTATTATGGCTTATCTCGCTTTAGTGGTACACAATTCCTATGAGGAAATAAACTCGGAAAAAACAGTGCGAAGAACTGTTCAAGATCTCAAACACATTTGACTTAGAAAAATTATAAAGTTAAACGGTCTTTGTTAAACTGGATGACTCGGCTATTTTATAACGCCGTTGTCATGATGTATATTCACGTTGTTAAGGTTAAGAATTTACATAAGCCTACATGAACCCTAACCATTTTGGCCGAATTATCGCTAATTATATCTCGCGTTAGTGTACGGGAAGAAATCCTTCGGAAACAGTGTGAAGAGTTTGTTCAAGATCTCAAACGCATCGACATAGAAAAATAATCAATAGTTACTTAGTTTTGGTGTAAAGTATTCTGAAGAAACTATTCGCAAAATGATCAGGAATTACAAAATAATGTTTTCCTGGCAGAAGAAGTATTATATATCTAAGAGTTTTAAAATTGGTTTGAAACCGCTTTACTTCATAGAGAACGACGGAACGAGGAGTTAGAACGAGGATATAAAGCGGACTAAGTAACTTTAGCAGCTTGAATACATTTGTCCACCTGATCGCGAAATCAAACTTTACTATGCATCTATAGGACATTGGTATATATAATAATAGCTAATTAGATTATTCAAGAGATTGACTTGTCAAACGATGCGAAGGCTGAATGCGCGTGTGTCGTTAAGAGTCATTAGTGGTGCAACTGACAAATATTTGCATGACTTGGGAATAATTATTTACTTGAGGTATACATTAGGATTTTATGGTAAACGTTAGTGAATATGGGATAATGAGGGTCATAAACAGGATAGAGTAAGCGGGCAAATTCAAACGGAAAATTGGTGTTGCCATAGTAAAAATACGTTGCGTAGAAAGAAAGTGATTATAGCGAAAGGGTAACCATATTCAACTCAACTGAATAGTTTAGTTCTACATAGAATTGATTTATATGAATTAAGTTTACGAGGGCTATTTCCATGGTCCTTTGGCCCTATCTCTAAGATACGCCCTTCAACAATTGGCCCGGGGGGCCTTTTTTTTTGGGGCCCTGTGGCCCTTTTGACAAATACGTCTTGATGTGCCCGGTCGCCCCTTATCCCTAAATCATTCCATACCTCACCTGATCCCTCATTTTATCGAACACTATTTGTTATAAATAACCCGTATAACCTGTTTGTTATAAACTATGCGATAATCTTTAGTCTCGCTCCTTGTCATGCATTTTGTTACGCCGAGTAATCATTTCGGGAGAATTATCACATATCTGGCCTTCGTTTATTGATTAAGCAATTCCTATGTCGATGAAATACTTCAGGAAGCAGTGTGAACAACTGTTAAGTATTTAAAAAAACGTATGGAAGGCAATGCTTTCAAAGCGTTGCTAAGCCAACTTATCCTGCGGCTGATATTTGCATATTTCGCCTTCGAGCACGCGTGTGGGAGGGTGATTAAAAGATCATTAAGGATTGAAACAAAGAAGCGGCTATTTGCGATATTCGCCTTTTTGCGTATAGGATTTGAGGAAAATTTCTAGCGGGGAATTCAAAAATAGGGCTTTTTGGCAATGTTTTAAAGACAGATATCTCGGACACGAATGGACAAAATCGAAAAACCGTAAAAGAACTTATCAGCTATTTTTGAAGTCCTCTATACAGATTCTACATGAACCAAAACCAATTCGTCTATTTACGATAATATCTATGAGCAATGATCGCTTAGATTCGGTTACTAGAACGACCACATGAACAACGAAGCGAGTGTATTTAAAACCATTGAATCGAACGAGTCAAAGCGGTATCAGTTGTTTGCCGTGAAAAAAGTGTAACATTCGCAAAACGCTCGTTAATCAACCAACATTATTTCAAATATGTAAATATTTAGTATATTTATACGCGCACGTGGAGAAGAGCGTTCATGCAGATGAATACATAATAAACTTTCAATCCTGGACCAGTAAATTCGTAACACCCCAAGCGCCCCATCTCCTTACGAACACCCCGAATGCACCCCCAAATGCCCCGGAAACACCAAATACACCCCTAAAACACCCCAAGCGCCCCATCCTTACGAAGACCCCGAATGCACTCCCCAAATACCCCCGGAAACACCAAATGCACCCCCCAAACACCCCAAGCGCCCCCATCTCCTTACGAACACCCCGAATGCACCCCCCAAAATACCCCGGAAACACCAAATGCACCCCCAAACACCCCAAGCCCCAAGCAATTGGTAAATTCAGTTCCTTTATCGGTATGAAGTTTCTCGGGACGTCTGCCTTTCTTACATATCTTCTTAAAGGCTTTAATCAGATTTTCTCCGGATATATTCAAAATAAATGTGAGTTGTGACACTAACGACCTCTTAATGACCGTTTCTTTGTCTGTAACATGTGCTCTTAGTCAAAATTATTCAAATGTATCAGTCTTAGCAACCTAACAAAATGCATGACAACATTAGTGAAGTCAGCCACATAAACCAAACCGATATATAGTTAACCGTGTTAAACATTTGTTTCGATTGCATCTACCGTAGATAAGCAATTTTGATAAAGTTTTATTTCGCTTACAGGCAAATCAATACGTTTGAAATCGTTTGTCGTTCTTCGAATTGCTTGCCGAAGCCTATCTCTTTATCCAAGGAATCGCTTACTTTATACACTAGAGGCATGATGAACTTTGTAAAGTTCTTCTAGGTAATCACCACAATAGCTATTATAATATTCATATGTTAAATAATTATTACGCCTGTATCTAGATGGGGTGAGGGGAAACAATTTTGTTTTGTGATTAAAACGTTTGTACATAAAGTAGAAGGTTCATCGCTCGTTTCCATTCTTTATCTTCTCCGTCACAGAACCGAATGTTCCATTCTTCGTTGTTGAGGTAGAAGCGGGTTTTCCAACGAAGACACCTCATGACGGTGATGTTACGTTGAAGAGAATCATCCCACCAAAACACCCCAAATGGCCCGGAGGGCCTTTTTTCGTGGCCCTGTGGCCCGAGAAATATACCGACTATCCCCGCTCACCTCCATGAATACCTCTCCCTCACAATTCACCCATCCAGCCCTCAAATCGCCATATATAGCCGAAAATTGTGACCCGCTGCATGCGAAGTTAAAGTAAATTTAAAAGTTAAAATTAAAAGTTAAAGCAAAGTTAAAATAAAGTTAAAGAAAAGTTAAAGTAAAGTTAGAAGTTAAAGTTAAAAGTTAAAGTAAATTTAAAGTTAAAGTTAAAAGTTTAAACTGCTACGACTGCTACCTCTAGAGGACTGCTACCTCTGTCCTACTGGCACGAGTACATGGACTTAGTATACATTTTTAAAGCTTTAGTTGGTTCATATGACTCTTACATTTCTATTAATTCATCCAGCCGTGTTGCAAGACGTACAAACCGATCAAATCAATTTGTATTAAATATCCCTAAAGTGAATAACGTAACTTTTCAGAACAGTTTCTACTGTAGATCCCCCATAGGATATTATTCAACTCTCTACCATCACATCTGCGAGACGTAAGCCTGCTGGAAAAATTTGGCATTGCTTGGGGTATAACTGTTTGGATATTGATGTCAACTGAATAGTTTAATTTACTACATAACATTTATACGATACGTTTACAAAATGGCCCTGAGGGCCTTTTTCGTGGCCCTTTGGCCCTTTGTCTGGCGATACATCCTTCAAAATGGCCCTGGGGGCCTTTTTCGTGGCCCTGTGGCCCGTTTGAGAAATATACCTACTATCCCCGCTCACCGCCATGAATATTCACCCATCCACCCCTCAAATCGCCATATACATGTATAGCCGAAATTGTGACCCGCTGCATGCGAAGTTAAAGTAAATTTAAAAGTTAAAATTAAAAGTTAAAGCAAAGTTAAAGTAAAGTTAACGTTAAAAGTTTAAACTGCTACGACTGCTACCTCTAGAGGACTGCTACCTTTTGTCCTACTGGCACGAGTACCTGGACTTAGTATACATTTTTAAAGCTTTAGTTCGTTCATATGACTCTTACATTTCTATTAATTCCTCCAGCCGTGTTGCAAGACGTACAAACCGATCAAATTAATTTGTTTTAAATATCCCTAAAGTGAATAGCGTAACTTTTCAGAACAGTTTCTACTGTAGATCCCCCATAGGATATTATTCAACTCTCTACCATCACATCTGCGAGACGTAAGCCTGCTGGAAAAATTTGGCATTGCTTGGGGTATAACTGTTTGGCTATTGATGTCAACTGAATAGTTTAATTTACTACATATAACATTTATATCGATAAGTTTACAAAATGGCCCTTTGGCCCTGGCTTTCTCTGAGGATACATCCTTCAAAATGGCCCCGGTGGCCTTTTTTCGTGGCCCTATGGCCCGTTTGAGAAATACACCTTCTATCCCCTTCACAATAGCTGTGCACAAATAATTACATCACAGAGTTAGGCGAGCGAGAAATTACTTTTCATTCATTTGGTTCTTTCTTAATGACTCTATTTAAATACCATTAGTCATGCACACACATACAATTTAATTTTAATCACAAAACAAAATTGTTTCCCCTCACCCCATCTAGATACAGGCGTAATAATTATTTAACATATGAATATTATAATAGCTATTGTGGTGATTACCTAGAAGAACTTTACAAAGTTCATCATGCCTCTAGTGTATAAAGTAAGCGATTCCTTGGATAAAGAGATAGGCTTCGGCAAGCTATTCGAAGAACGACAAACGATTTCAAACGTATTGATTTGCCTGTAAGCGAAATAAAACTTTATCAAAATTGCTTATCTACGGTAGATGCAATCGAAACAAATGTTTAACACGGTTAACTATATATCGGTTTGGTTTATGTGGCTGACTTCACTAATGTTGTCATGCATTTTGTTAGGTTGCTAAGACTGATACATTTGAATAATTTTGACTAAGAGCACATGTTACAGACAAAGAAACGGTCATTAAGAGGTCGTTAGTGTCACAACTCACATTTATTTTGAATATATCCGGAGAAAATCTGATTAAAGCCTTTAAGAAGATATGTAAGAAAGGCAGACGTCCCGAGAAACTTCATACCGATAAAGGAACTGAATTTACCAATTGCTTGGGGTGTTTGGGGGTGCATTTGATGTTTCCGGGGTATTTTGGGGCTGTGCATTCGGGGTGTTCGTAAGGAGATGGGGCGCTTGGGGTGTTTGGGGGTGCATTTGGTATTTCCGGGGTATTTGGGGGGTGCATTCGGGGGTGTTCGTAAGGAGATGGGGCACTTGGGGTGTTTCGGGGGTGTATTTGGTGTTTCCGGGGTATTTGGGGGGGTGCATTCGGGGTGTTCGTAAGGAGATGGGGCGCTTGGGGTGTTTGGGGGTGCATTTGGTGTTTCCGGGGTATTTGGGGGGTGCATTCGGGGTGTTCGTAAGGAGATGGGGCGCTTGGGGTGTTTGGGGGTGCATTTGGTGTTTCCGGGGTATTTGGGGGGTGCATTCGGGGTGTTCGTAAGGAGATGGGGCGCTTGGGGTGTTTGGGGGTGCATTTGGTGTTTCCGGGGTATTTGGGGGGTGCATTCGGGGTCTTCGTAAGGAGATGGGGTGTTTCAGGGGTGTTTCAGGGGTGTATTTGGTGTTTCCGGGGCATTTGGGGGTGCATTCGGGGTGTTCGTAAGGAGATGGGGCGCTTGGGGTGTTACGAATTTACTGGTCCAGGATTGAAAGTTTATTATGTATTCATCTGCATGAACGCTCTTCTCCACGTGCGCGTATAAATATACTAAATATTTACATATTTTGAAATAATGTTGGTTGATTAACGAGCGTTTTGCGAATGTTACACTTTTTTCACGGCAAACACTGATACCGCTTTGACTCGTTCGATTCAATGGTTTAAATACACTCGCTTCGTTGTTCATGTGGTCGTTCTAGTAACCGAATCTAAGCGATCATTGCTCATAGATATTATCGTAAATAGACGAATTGGTTTTGGTTCATGTAGAATCTGTATAGAGGACTCAAAAATAGCTGATAAGTTCTTTTACGGTTTTCGATTTTGTCCATTCGTGTCCGAGATATCTGTCTTTAAACATTGCCAAAAAGCCCTATTTTGAATTCCCCGCTAGAAATTTCCTCAAATCCTATACGCAAAAGGCGAATATCGCAAATAGCCGCTTCTTTGTTTCAATCCTTAATGATCTTTTAATCACCCTCCCACACGCGTGCTCGAAGGCGAAATATGCAAATATCAGCCGCAGGATAAGTTGGCTTAGCAACGCTTTGAAAGCATTGCCTTCCATACGTTTTAAATACTTAACAGTTGTTCACACTGCTTCCTGAAGTATTTCATCGACATAGGAATTGCTTAATCAATAAACGAAGGCCAGATATGTGATAATTCTCCCGAAATGATTACTCGGCGTAACAAAATGCATGACAAGGAGCGAGACTAAAGATTATCGCATAGTTTATAACAAACGGGTTATACGGGTTATTTATAACAAATAGGTTCGATAAAATGAGGGATCAGGTGAGGGTATGGAATGATTTAGGGGTAAGGGGCGACCGGGCACATCAAGACGTATTTGTCAAAAGGGCCACAGGGCCCCAAAAAAAGGCCCCCGGGGCCAATTTTGAAGGGCGTATCTTAGAGATAGGGCCAAAGGACCATGGAAATAGCCCTCGTAAACTTAATTCATATAAATTCTATGTAGAGAACTAAACTATTCAGTTGAGTTGAATATGGTTACCCTTTCGCTATAATCACTTTCTTTCTACGCAACGTATTTTTACTATGGCAACACCAATTTTCCGTTTGAATTTGCCCGCTTACTCTATCCTGTTTATGACCCTCATTATCCCATATTCACTAATGTTTACCCATAAAATCCTAATGTATACCTCAAGTAAATAATTATTCCCAAGTCATGCAAATATTTGTCAGTTGCACCACTAATGACTCTTAACGACACACGCGCATTCAGCCTTCGCAATTCGCATCGTTTGACAAGTCAATCTCTTGAATAATCTAATAGCTATTATAATATATACCAATGTCTATAGATGCATAGTAAAGTTTGATTTCGCGATCAGGTGGACAAATGTATTCAAGCTGCTAAAGTTACTTAGTCCGCTTTATATCCTCGTTCTAACTCCTCGTTCCGTCGTTCTCTATGAAGTAAAGCGGTTCAACCAATTTAAAACTCTTAGATATATAATACTTCTTCTGCCAGGAAACATTATTTTGTAATTCCTGATCATTTTGCGAATAGTTTCTTCAGAATACTTTACGCCAAAACTAAGTAACTATTTATTATTTTTCTATGTCGATGCGTTTGAGATCTTGAACAACTCTTCACACTGTTTCCCGAAGGATTTCTTCCCCCATTGGAATCCCGTACACTAACGCGAGATAATTAGCGATAATTCGGCCAAAATGGTTAGGGTTCATGTAGGCTTATGTAAATCTTAACCTTAACAACGTGAATATACATCATGACAACGGCGTTATAAAATAGCCGAGTCATCCAGTTTAACAAAGACCGTTTAACTTTATAATTTTTCTAAGTCAAATGTGTTTGAGATCTTGAACAGTTCTTCGCACTGTTTTCCGAGTTTATTCGTCATAGGAATTGTGTACACTAAAGCGAGATAAGCCATAATACGGCCAAAATTATTAGGGTTCATCTCTTTGTATAGATGCAGTGAAAACACAGGTTCATTCGAAAGAAGATATAGGTTCAGTCGAACGCTTAGGCAATCGCACGGCAATCGGTGATATTCCAAATATATAATTAAATTTAGGGTTCTGAAGGTGGAATAGGGCTAGTTCTTAACGCTAATTTCTTCACAGAGAGAACCGCCTAAGTATACGATGGGGGCCCAAAGGTACACGAGACTAGGGTTAGGGAACGCAAAGGTGAAAGAGGCTTAGAGGTAATTACTTTCGTCCCTCACATGTCCCTCACACGGAATATATAATGAAAAGGCATGCTATGCGTTCGTCACGCTAACAATACTAATTACTTTTTGTACGTAACGCTCTTTGTTCTGCCTATTGTTCTATTGAAATACTAATGAGGCGGCATCCTTTCATACGCTATAGTGGGGGGGTTACCTACTGATACCGCTAGCCGATGTTGTTTGGCTTCATTTATCTCTTTACCTAGTTTGGCGTAATACTCATTTTTGATGGATTTGATTTCTTTCTTAATTAATCTGTTGACAGCCTTCAAGTTTGCTTTGTTTGTCTGGGACCGGGAATGCTTCGTAATATGGTTACGCTCTTCTATTAGTTGACTAAATCGTTCACTGTTCTCCCAAGGATGTTTCTATTTGATTTTCTTAATTTTCGGGAGTTTTTCTTTGGCATTCACTAGTGATTTCACAAGACTGCTATGTTGACAGTTAAGTTCTAGTCCTTCAATTGGAGACTGTATGATTGATTCTTGAATTGCTTCTTGCATGGTTTTCTTGATCTTTTCATTGGATAAAGCTCTAAGGTCACATCTTGGAGCAACCTTACGGTGTTGTGTCCATCTTGCTGCTTTGTTGGCAGGTGTTTAGACGTCTGTGATCAGAGTTGAAATACGAATTTCTCACTCTCACATTTGTCACAAACTGTCTGAGCCATGATCCTGAAAGGCTGAAATCATATACTTTCTTGGTTCTGCCGTCCGGGCTGTGCCAAGTTATTATGTGTTGTGATATGTGATCAAACCATGTGTTCAGGATTGACATGCCTTCTTTTCTACAGAATTCCAAAAAGAGTCCACCATTCTCATTTGCTGTATCATTCTCATCGTTGTATGGTTTATTGGCATTACCATAAAAGCTGGAATGCAGTGTTGACAACATAATGATGATGTTGCATTGAAGTCACCTTGGATAAATAACTTTCTTTCTTTGCTGACTTTACCAACTTTACAGAGTTCTCGGTAGAACGTTTTCTTGGTGGAAAGTGGTTTGTCTTCTGTGGGCGCATAGGCTGATACTACTCTGATTTTACATCCCCTTACAGTAATATCAGCAGCCATAACACGAGGTGACACATTAACTATGCCATTAACCAGGATACTCAAGCTTTTTCTTATTGCAATTCCAACTCCATACATGCGTTTCGTCTTCATACCGTTCCAGTATAGATTATATCCTTCATGACTGATGGAACCATCACCAATGCGCCTCATTTATTGGATGCACACTATGTCTAGGTTAGCGGATTTACATTGCTTTAGCATTTGATCTAATCTAAAGTCATCTGAACAAGATTGAATGTTGATTTGTCCAGCTTTCCATTGATGGAATTTTCTTATTTTCTTGTATGACTCGATTGTTAGGTCTAAATTTGAAGTTTTGTTCTTTGGTCGATTTTGATTTCTGATGGTGTGGTGGCTGACTAGACCTTTCCAAACCAGTAGCATATTTTCCGATCTCAGCCTGTCACTGAGGGACGCGCTCCTTTGTAACCCGAGCGACGAGCGATGCGGTATCTTGATTTTTGATGTACCATGGAGCATGCTAAAGACGCGTTTTATAGTTTCCGCCAACTCATCCTTGGCCGTTTAGAATGGAGCTACAGTTTATTTCCAGTTCTTCTTCCGCCCTTTAACCGTTGGGGGAATTCTCCCCTCCTCCGCTAGAGGTGAAGGGAACACCTCGCTCATATGCCTGAAGCTAGGCCGGATAAGTTATGCAGTTTTATGTCTTGCCCAGGACAAAATGTTCTGGGTTATCAGTAAGTCTGTATCGATTGTTCATATTATTATATGCGAATGCTTACAAATGAACACTGTATATAAATCTCTGACAGCCATACCAACTATCAAGATCAAAGAGTAAAGAGTTTGTTATTGTTTGCTGGTTTACCAATGACAGCCTGTTGCCATGTACTTTCCATTGTTACTACAGTTACTTGGTCTGCACAGCCTGATACACATCTTTCAAACTGATTTTTGGCTAGTTTCATGATTACTGTAGCTAGTGCACATGGAGGCAAGCTGGCGCGCTAATCGAGATAGTAATTAGTACTGATATTACAGTACATGAGGCAGGCTAGCCCACATGCCAGGCTGACTCACAAGCACACCATTTTCCAACTGTTACTTGGTCTGTACAGCCAGATACATTTTTGATATTACATAAAGTGAGCTGGCCCACTAATAAATCAAATAATAAATGTGCTAAATTAATGAATATGTTTACTGGCTCAAAATGTTGTCTTCACAAAGAAATAAAGATTTTGAATTATATTTCTTTAAGCTGTTTAGCTTATGATACCTTGCAACTTCCAGCTAAATGGTTTGATTGATGCACTTGTCACTGGAAACCCACTCCAGGGAAGTATGGGAGATTAGACTTCTCAAGAAACAAATCTAAGAAAATGCCCCACCTATAGGGGAAAACAACACTGGCTAAACATCCTAAACCCCACCTATACAAAGCATGTATACAGTATTATATAGATTTAAAGACTCACCTTCGACCCCACCTGAGTGGATATCTGCCATTTTCATATTCATATACATGTATGTGACGTGCATCGTGAAACTGTTTGGACGTGCACTGAAGTGCTCCGCGAATTATTTCGTATTTCATTTTTTCCTGTGCGATTTTGAACGGGATACTTCTCAAAGTGGTCGGTAAAGTGTTCTTCTATTGGAATCTGAGAAACTCCATGTATCCTTTTCGCAATCTAAATAATGTTTAGTGAAATACCGGATTGTCTATACCGAGATTTTTAACGTTTGTTTTTCAAGCTCGCGCAGAAACGGTTGGTCTTCACACGCAAGCAAACGAAGCACGCTACGTATGCTAACGACAGTGCACGTGCTTCAATTTGATTTGTGCGCGTGCGTGAAGTAATTAACTTGGAATAAAACTCATCGAACTGTCAACTGTACTCGCTGTAGACACACGTGCCATGATTTTGATCTGAACAATCCACGTTATCCTTTTTGTTTGGTTGGTTCTTCGCGGGATTCGTCAACTGAGGAGTACCGAGTGGCCTTGTTACGTAATAATTAATAATAATTAATTAATAGTTTTTTGTTCATAGTGGTAATATGTAGTAGGCTTTATCTTATGAAACTCTAATTAGTTTTATAAGTAACATTAAGAATATATTGTTGTAAGAGCATTGAGACTATTGTATAATGCTCCTAATACGTCTTTTATTATTATTATTATTTTAAGTCGTCCCAGTCTCTCTCATTATTTTTGACGAAAGCCCCCACCCCACCCCATGAGGCACATACGATAATCTAAACCCCACTCATTCCCAACCTATGACCCATACTTCCCTGGCGTGGGGGTTTCCAGTGACAAGTGTATTACTGCTATGATACACTGAGAAAAAGATGCCGGACTAGCCAGATGAATTGTTGTTACATGAGCACAGGCCGGCTTGCTTTCCGGACTGATCCGGTTGGTTAGAACTGAATTGGGTTTGCAAAAAGGATATGGCTCGTTTGGTGAGCCAGACTTCTCAGTAAAGCCAGCTCTGTTACCCAGTCAACTCACCTCCATGTAATCAAACCCATTGGCGGACTGACAGAGCAGTATCATTACCTACAACTATAGATTTGTGTATATTGCATTCAAAGCACTGAATTTGCTCACAATGTCTATCAACAAGCCACTAGGTCTTGACAGTACGGACCGAGCCCATAGGTTATATTAGCTGATATTTTCCCCATAATAACCAAGCGGCCGAGGTTAATAAGAGTTTTATTATATGCAGGCATGGCTTTTTTAAACAACAATCAACATACTTTACATACGTTTTGAATGACAGAATCGTCATTTTCAATCTTGTTCTTGTTCTTCTATTGTTTTCATGATAGTAAGACTCTCTTTTAGATTGTTCATCGTCCGACTCACATGATTTAGTGCTTAATTTACTAAATTTGTTCAATTTTTTGCTGCTTTTCAAAATTTCCTATCGTTCTTCGGCTTGTTCCTTTGTAAAGAAAATGGTTGACAAAATCCGTAATCCGGACCGGTCCATTACCGGGAAATAACGGACCGGCACATGATGTGTCTCAGCCAATCATTTAACCTGAAGTAGCTTGTGCCATATAATAACTACTTAATGACCAAGAGTGAGGTCTTTATGGTAAATTATCTAACCAAGTTCTTGCTGTAGTGCCCGAGCATGCGGCAAAGGTTTGGTATTTTATTGTACCAAACAGTCGAGGTTATTAAGTAGTCCATTATATGGCACTTTTTATTATTATATGAAATCATGCAATGTTGTATTTCTTGGTCTTCAGACTTCGCTTCCTTTAACGTTGTCAAAACACCGGACTAGCATTATTTTCTATTGTTTCTTTCTTGTCTGGATTTATAATGTTTATTGTTCATCATCGTTTATTTAATTTATTTTCATCATTTTGAGCCAATAACTCTCTTATTAGGATTTTGTGTTTGTTCCCGATAATCACAGGGCATTAGCCAGTGAAATGTTATCCATAAACATAGTTGCCATAATGTTCTGTCCAACTTATCACCTTTATCAACCTTGTGATTACAATAATAAAGATCAAGAATTGTTTTTCTAACAAACAGTATATTAACTATTAATAATACTGCAGCAATTTATAAGCAAGCAATCTAAAATCCTGCACAGCATTAAACTTGTGTCATGCATTATGCTACTAGTGTTTTATTTAATATGATTCATAATTCTATAAAACTTTGCACTGTCCTTGGGACCTAGTTTGATGTTCGAGTTACGCATGTAAACTCCGCAAGTAACAAGAATAAACCTACAGCAAAGATTTTTAGAGAACAGGAAAATGAAAAGAAGAGCCAATACCTACAAAGAGTTTTGGATATTGAAAATGGAACTTTTACGCCTCTCGTATTTGGGACCAATGGTGGAATGGGAGTTGAATGCACTTTATTCCTGAAAACATTAGCGGAATTATTAGCAAGAAAAAATGGAGAGCCATACGCCATCGTTGTAGCTTGGCTGCGGGCACGCTTGTCGTTTGAAATATTACGATCCGTCCACCTGGTGTAAGAGGCTCGCGAGTGCCTTTTAGGAAACGAGATGAAGGAGAGATGTTAGAGGATTTTCAATCAAATGTAATCGCGGCGGGAATCTTTTGAAATTTGTTATATGAACTTTTTTACTTCGACCGTACTTTTATTCTAGCTAAATTGTAGAACAGCTTATTTCTTATTGTATTATATTATATTTAGTTCAATTTGTTATTATTATCATTATCATTATAGTATATAACTTGGACTATAATTATATTTAAGGATATATTAATGACTGTTTTAATTTCTTGAAGAATATTTTTAGATTTTAAGAAATATGTATAAAATTGTTATCATGTTATATATAATAATAATTATAGTAGTATAGAAAATGGGGCTACCAGCACACTTTTTCCATTTTTCATGTCTCAACTTTTTTCTCTGATGAACGCAGCACTTTTTCCGTTTTTAGATTCCACATATAACTTTCGAGCAAATGTGTGGAATCCAAAAACGGAAAAAGTGCTACGTTCTCCAGAGAAGTTGAGACATTCAAATGGAAAAAGTTTGCTGTTAACCCCACTTTCGAGACTACTAATAGACGATGTGTCACATGGTTTGGAGCCTATGAGACGTGTGTCAGCTAGTAGGCTACAGAGTGAGGTGTCTAGACGTGGGGCTGCTGTGGGTGGGGGTGTCGCTCGTTTGAGCTATTTGAGACGACTGAGAAACCGCAACTCTGTGTCATGACTGGTCATCCTTTTCCCGAGTACAGTATGTTTAAACCTCTCGTCTAGTTCCTCGTGTTCTACACTACTCTTAACAAATAGTTGTCGTTTGAGCTCTCTAATCTGGTAAAGAAACAACAATTCTTTGTCGAGTCTCGTTATCTCTTCCTCCACTGATTCCGCACGTTCTACGCTACTCTCCAAGGATCCAGCGATCATTACCGTGTGTGAGCGCTGGAGCCCTGGAGAGTAGTGTGGAACACGGCGATACAAGGACAGTTTTCCAAAAAGTTGGATCCATTAGGAATCTACACGATTTGGAAAAGTGTGTTGGTACCCCCGTGCTCACCTTGTCAGGTAGGATATATCGCTAGACGTGGTGCTTCTGCTAGTGTTGATATACGTAGCCCTGCTGTGAGTACTGACGTTAGCACTTTTTAGGGGATTCCCCACTATTGCTCACACGTCATAGGTAAGGGGGACATCGGATTATGCCATAATCCGTTATCCTCGATGTTCCTATCTGTACCTACTTGTACACGCACCTAGGGATATGGGGGACATCGGATTATGCCATAATCCGTTATCCTCGATGTTCCTATCTGTACCTACTTGTACACGCACCTAGGGATATGGGGGACATCGGATTATGCCATAATCCATTATCCTCTATATCCCTTGTACGCGCGGTGATGGACTGGGAAAGTAAGTCCAACGTATGATTCGAACACACGCCCCTTAACGTTCCGAAACGCAACGCTCAACCCCGCGAGCTACCATGCCCATGGTAAGTTATACACTCATTTTATAGTATTTAAGCGATTAGAACTTGGTTGTTGTATGTGAGATAGCTTCCTAATAAGATTTAACATTAGTCAATTCGGTTAATAAAAGCCACAACGCTATATTATGTCTTTCTAGCGATGTGAGCACGATAGACATGCTGAGACACCCAACGAACAGAGTTGTATACATAGTTAAAATATCATTTTAGCGATGCATATATTAGTGATTCACAAACAAGTGGTGTGGCGGAGCTTGTTTGTCTGATACAAAATGTTGCTAGTTAAACTTTTCGTTACCAGCCAAAATCGTTTAATGTCTTTAGGATGAATACAAGCGCTAACTATCGCTTCCGTGTTGTGTTGGATATATAATATCTCACTTCAACTCGCTTCCGCTTATGTTGTAATTAGTTTTCTTCATTCGGGGGTTCCCCCTCGGGGATTTCCCCTCTAGCCATATGGCTAAATACGTGTTTACTAGTTGTCAGTCCACCTGATAACAACCCTAAACAAGGGAGGTAGGGGGATATGTATGATATAAACTTCTCTACGTCTCTTTTTAATAGCTGGTCAGTAATCAACTCGTTTTCGAGCTTCTCAGGTGACTCTATAGCGTCGAATCCTCCTAACGCGTGGGCGAACTTGCTTATTAAAAGATCACATAGGAACGCGTTCGCTTTCTCCATTCTTTTTACCTCCCATTCTTCATAGATCTTATTGATAACTTTAGCTGAGGCCTTTTTGAGATAAGCGATGGATTGGTCTATCTCACCGTCCTCTGAGAGTCTTCTTAGTTCGTTTCGTTTCTTATCTACATCAGTTTGCGGAGTGTCATCAACTTGTGGTGTGTCGATTTGTGGTTCGTCGATCACTTCCTGTTCTGCTTCTTGTATGTCTTCGATGAGTTCGTCAATTGTCTCGAGATTTTTTGTCTTACGTTTTGGCATGTCCTATACTATACGATATGTTTTGTTTTAGTGGAATAACTAATTCGTATGAGTACGGGTGTCTTAGAAATATCTCCAATCTTGCGTACTCATTGTCTTTCAACTGTTTTATTATTTTCTCAATCTCCGCTTTATCTACTCCGTTGAGATAATCGTCTACGATAATTTTCATATCGTTTCTGTTAGGGTTGTAGAATGTTACTAACTTTGAGATGTTTTCACGATATGGTTTACTAATTGAGGTTAGTTGTTGTGTTATGACTATTGTAGATAGCTTGTAATGTCTAGCGCTAAAGGCTAGTTTAACTAGTTCGCTTGTTCTGTTTTTAACGTCCTGCCCACCAGCACAATCATCTAATATTACTAATGAATTGGTGCCTTTATAAGTATCGGTCACATGTTTGAGGACTACGTTGACCTTATCTTGCTCACACTGAATAGTGATAAAGTCTGGGTCTCTCAAGTATTTCCACTCTGTGTACGTCTTATTCCATTCGAACGTCGGGCATATAAGAATGATGAAATCGAAGTGATTCATGTAGTCTTTCTCTATCATATCCAAGAGGTAGTACGTTTTACCGCAGGCTGTCATACCAACAATCAGCATGTTAAAAGGTGTTTTCATATAGAATACTATATGTTTAGTACTGGATTGATTGTAGATCGTTGTTGATGAGGTTTACGAGACCATCGGAGAGCACGAATATTCTACACATAACGTTTGCTGTTGTGACTTCTTTATTGATTTCCATCAATATTCCTGACTGGGTGTTCACAATCTTCTTTCCAGTCGCAACTTTCACGTTATCTTCGATAGATCTAAGGTCAACAACCAAAGCGAAACCGTCTTTGTAAAACTTTTGGATAGTCATATGCTGGTCGGAGTCTAGTCCTTGCCCGAATAGTCTTTTCGCTTCTCCCCACAGTCTTGATTTCGGTATTCCTTGACTGTAGACCATGTTCGGCACACCTTCTATGGTGAGTTTGACTGACTCTATGTTTGGATAGACGAACTCTTCACTATCAGTTCTTGTTTTGTTTGTGAAGAGTAAAACGACAGATTTCATCGATTTTCTTGGCAGATTAATATTCTCATTCACGAGTGTGATTCCTTTATCCCACTCCACAGTCTTCATTAGTGTGATGTGTTCATATGACAGAGATCTACCTGACGCGCATAGAGATGATACTTCATCAGCAATCTCTTGATTCTCGATAGTTTCGTACTCCAACTCAAGGTTCTCTAACGCATAGCCAGCCACAGCTGATCCAGATTGGGCCACCATAATATCAGACGCTTTAGGGAGTGTGATTATATACCTGAAATTGTTGTTCATGTTGTATGGTGCGTATAGACCATGATCTTCTAGAATCTTGTCGATTTGAATCTTTTGTTTAGTGTTATGGATGGAGAACATCAGACCATCACTAACTTTTTGTGTGTCTCCACTGGCTGCGCCACTGTCGTCCTTTGAGATTAACTTTCGAAGGTTCTCGTTTGCTATACCATATTCGACCATCTGGTCTCGCTCACTGTTAGATTTCCAGAGGTCTTTGTACGTACCGATGACGCTTTCGCCACTATTGTCGTACACGGACTCACCAGCTAGTTTTACCACCAGTCTCTCAAATAGTAGTCTCGAAAGGTTGTTAAGAAACCATGATTTCGCATTCGAACTCTTAAAGTCGAATAGAATATGGAGACTAGAGGGTACCAAACAAGTGTTACCCTTTGTTTTCGGGATATCGATGTATAACTCCTCCCCTGGATTGGCTCTGTTGGGGTTTAGCGTTACAACATGACAGGTTCTTGTGCCTTTGATAGAAGACATCTCACGACGTCTATATCCAGGAAGCAACTCTTTTTCATTAGTATTCATACTATATATTATAACACATGTTTTATTTCCTCTGTTTGTACTGATCGTAGACGAACCAAGCTAGTGCTATTGCTAGGATCCATAAATTAGATGCTAACCAAGATACACCTGCAGCTCCCCACTTTAGCACAGTCGCCACCATGTTTAGCAGTCCAGACAGTAGAGGGCCAGCTTTTGTGGCTAGATTAGCTATAGCTTTTCCTAGTTTTCCAAGTGCTTGACCACCTTTGAAGATAACACTTCTAGCAGATATTATAATTGTGGTGATAAAAGAGGCTATGGTTATTCCTAAAGCTGAGGCACCCAACCAATTTTCCTTAAACCACTCCTTTATTTTTTGTAACCGAGTGATGTCCTCTTCTTGTTGTTCTCTAACCTCCTCAAGTTCCAATTGGTCTAAGGTTCTGTCCCTAGCTGTCTTGAGACCTGTCAATCGTTCATTCAACTCGAACTCCTCTGTGGAGTCGACTTCCTCTCTGTTGATAAGGTCTACAGTATTATTAATAGCGTCCTGAAAATAGTCGGCTTGCGCTCTTAGAAATTGTGGTATCGATTGTATCACTTGAGTTTAGGACGCCTCTTAACTCGCTATTTTCTTTTTTTGTTAACCCAAATACGTTATCGTAGTTCACTTCTGTTTCAATTACTGGGAAGTCTTCACTTGAAACTGTGGTGTCTTCTGTTCTATCGTCAGTTGTTGGGGTGTCTCCTGTTCTAGCGTCAGTTGTTGTTGTGTCGGGGATTTGACCGACTAGCTCTTTAAACTGCTCAATCGCACTTTTACTTTTACTGTCTTTACTGTAGATTAAACCATTTTTTCCAGGTTTTAGAATTATTTTAGGTCTCAAATATTCACCATCTTTGTTTATCGGTTTGAAAATAATAGAACCTGAGGTTGTCACGTACGACCTGTTGACTATTTTCCTTGACACATCATCATTACTGAGTCTTTTATTATACAATCTACGTATTTTTCTATCTATTAGATTGGTTCTTTTTATACCATTTACTACTAACTTTTTATTGTCTTCTTTTAGTTCTTTCAGTCTTCTTTCGATTTCGTTCGCTTCTTCAAAAGCTAAATTGAAGCTCTCGTCGTGGACGTCACCATATGTCACCGGTTCAGCAAACACTACTGCTGGGGCCTCAGCGGTGACATCGCTGCCTTTACTAGTGATTAGCACTGTTTTCCCACCTTTTCTTCCTATGAATAATGTCTCCATATATCTGTTTTGTACTCTGCGTTTTATGGCTCTAGTATCTATCTCTAGTTCCACCCTGGTGATTGTGGTGAGTCTATCAATATATTCTTGATCTGTTTCACCTTCTACGTGCGTAGTATTGTTAAGTGTCTCGAGCTCTTTTTCTAACTGCTCGTCCGTATACTTCTTAAACTCGTCACGATCTTGCATTTCGATTTCATCAAATCCTCCCTCAGCCATTATATACTACTCGATATTTTGAATATCGCTTTCTGGTATCCATGAGTTGTGTTTACTGTCGTAGCCAAGCCACTTAACCAAAGCCATCTTTTTACCTCCCACCTTCTTTCTCTTTAGTATCTTCTCGACCTTATAAACATCGTCTTTTTTATCAACGGCTGACAACTCTTCCTCATAAAACTTACCAATGATAGGTTCCCCTTCATGGTCCTCTATCTCGTACACGGTAGGGTCACCACGTATGACCTTTGTCACTTTGAATAGCTCCTCAGTGAAGTTAGCCTCGTACCCTTTTGCGAATATGCTCTTGTACTTTGATATCCTGACAGTCTCACCTACTGTAAACTTTGGCAGTGGGTAGTCACCGAAATGGTGTCCAAACAATGTCGTCCATACTTCGTTTTCGTTTTTCTTACTAACGTCTTTAGGTTTCATTAGAATAGTATTGTGTTTGGTATTGTTGTAATTCTCAACGAGCTGATCTAAAATGTCTATCCACTTGTACGTTCCTTTACTGTAGAAGTATTTCCACATAGACGTCTTGAGTGTTCTGTTAAACCGTTCACGACTGCTGCCTTTTTATCAGAGTTCGTGCTAAAGTATTGCACGTCGTGTTTCTCCAATAGATCCTTCACACCAACGTTGTAGAATTCCTTACCATCGTCAAACTGAACTAGCTTTGGATACTCGCCAAATCTAACCTTAGCCTTCTCTAGTAACTCTGTTACAGCCTTAGTCATGTTTTTCGTATCTTTCCTGTAGACAGGTATGGTAAACGCATACCTACTAAGGATCTCAGTGGCTGTTAGTATCCAGTAGTACCCGTTGTTCTTGTGTTTGTACTTACCCATATCGACCAAGTCCATCTGTATCTGCTCACCTAGATAGTCAACAAACGTTTGTCTAAACTTGTGTTTCTTAACAACTGGTTTGTACCTAGTGTATGTGTCTTGAGATTTTAGCCAGTCCTTTATCTTTACCCTACTAACGTTTAGACCGTCTTCTTGTGTCTTTTGGTACAGCCTCTCAGCAGATTGGTAACCAGTTGATGGGTTATAGTAAATACCTCTTAGTTCTTGCTCTATGTCCATATACACTACGTGATGTGTAAATCTAACAACACTTCACCAACGTTAATACTGTTATCGTCCTGATCTGTTATCTTGAACTCTAGTTGGTTGATGACTCCTTTGTTTATTAGGATTTTTGACCCGACACCAAAGAAATGTTGAACAGAACCCTTAAGTGTCTGCGTGCTAGTTATTGGCAGTACTGCGATACAATCACTTTTGTTACCATTAACTATGTTCTTAGATCTGTCCACAATATTAGATGTTACTTGTATGTATTTCAGTCCTCTGTTAACGTTCACAACGTTGGGACTGGTTTTTGTGGTGGCTATTGTAGTGTTTTCGTCAAATCCTAAAAGTTGTCCAAATTTAAACAGTTCTATTTGTTGATCAGTTGTTATCGTACACGTTGAGTCATACCTGTTAGCTACTAGCTTGACGTCTCCTAACTCTTTCAAGTCGTCGGCGATCATTTTAAAGGTGTGGTACCCAGGACTAAAAACGTGGTTATTACTGTTATAAGTTATCTTACTGTTAGCTGTGGTTACGTTAACGTAGTCCCAAAAGATGGTTGCCTTCTTCACTAGTAAGTGAGGGTCTGAGTTAGTTGTTAGAATTGACTCTGGTAGGTCTGTAGTTTTCGTTGAACCACTAATCAATACTACCACTCTCATATAACGTACGGTATGTTATGATGGATGCGTTCAAAAGAAAGTATCCTTATGCTGACAAGAATAGGTTTTTTCTTGACGTTGACGACAATATGCATATACATATATTCTTCGTGACGAAAACTAATATTGGTGACGTTTCGATAGACTCAAGTAGGTTTAAGAGTAACCTGGAGTATACTAAGTATCTAACGATAAACAAACCAATGATAGTTAACCAAAAAGAGATAGCTAACGCCGTACGCGTGGCTAAGCTGAATCTAGTGAAAAAGTGTCCTCACGTCACTTTGAGCAAGTTCAAGTTCGATCCAACTGTCTCACAAGATGGTGAGGTTAATGGTGTTGACATATATTTTAGAAACAGCGACATCATAAGCACGAACATAACTAGTGATACCTTCAAAAACGACAAGAGTATGTGGATTTGGTTACACAACAACAAGTTCCCAATAATATGGCTCTCTGGTGGAACTATCCAACCACTATCAAAAGGTCGTAAGAACCACTGGGGACTTTGGGATGGTTATCCAACAGAAAACGTGTTGAACTACCCAGTGAATAACTTTAGAGTCTTCGTTAATCAAAAGAACTACTTTCTCTCAAAGCTACCAATATTACAAATCACCACGTCAAAGACAAAGTCAAAGTGGGACGATAATGAGAGCTACTATAGGGTCGTGTTTGCAACGTATTGTGCAAGTTTCTGTTGTGGAGTGTCGTTACACTTGTCACCCTCACAAGAAGTTCACCCTGTTATCACGAGTGTAATGAGGTTTCATCTGTACTTTACTGTTAGAAGACTTCTCAGAAGGATGGAAGGTGGTGAGAGTATGAGATCGATAAGTAGAGAGTTTGATGCTGGAGAATTGTATGGTAAGACAGACAAGATTCCTAGAAAACATTACTACCAGGGTAAAGTTCTTGCTGATGGTACAACAGGTGAGGAGAGAGTCTTCACGATTAACGACGTTAAGAACGACTACAAACGATACGTTCCTCCAGTGTCGAATGGTTTTACCAACATTGGGAGACAATATCTAAATCAGTCTATAGAAGCCTTTGTTTACTCCACACTTGGTGCACAAGCGAGAACACGTGTGTCAGTCGTTGGTGGTTCCGCAGGCAGTCTAGAGACTCAACAAGAGTTCCGAAAGTTGGTGGAGGATAGTGTTATAAATTATGACGTGTCAACGTGGATTCTCAATATGAACAAGTCGATTAGAGACACTAACGTTGTCCAAAATCTTGCGCTATCACCGTCTACGTGGTTAACGCCAAGTAACGTGGTAATCCTCAAGAACAAAATCGCTGGGTACAACAACCTATTGAAGACTGCCACACAGAGTATGAAGTTTGGAGTAAATAGTGGGTTAAACTACACAGAAACGACGGAGGTTAAGAAAGTACACCAAGAAGGTGGAGAGCATCTGGAGACACTTGATAAACCAAAGGTGACGAATCGTCTGACACCAAACGTGACACACCAGGAAGAGCACCTGGAGACACTTGACAAACAACCAAAGGTGACACATCAAGAACGTCGTCTAGAGGTGACACCAGGTGACAACACGACAGAGTTGGGGCTAGTTCTAGTGGTTTCGGCTGTGTCTGGCTACTTAGTAAGCAAATATATGTTATAACATAATGAGTCTAAGTTATGGATTTGAGGACAGAGACTACGAGAGCGACAAAATATTAAGAAGAGCGAAGAGACATCTAGACAGTGACCCTAAGTTAAGCGTGAGCGGTGGGAGGATGTCTGGAGATATAGATATGGCGTTCAGGGCACTCAAAAACATAGCAGATCCAGAAGACGACTTGGATGCTGTCAGTAAAAAAGTGTTGGAGTCCGTATACTTATCACAATACTTTAGAACGCAGTCCTATAACGTTGTATTTGATTTTCACGTCACAAAGCATGCTGTGAGTATGGTGGAATACCACAATGGAACAAATCAAGTGAAAACCATTAGAGATAAAACAAACATGTTAGTACAATATGATCCAACGTATGGTCCTATTATTGGTGTTAACAACGGTCATAGCTTCCTATCCCCCGAACTAACTCCAATTCCATTTGAAGCTGGAGTACATTTTAACTGTCCACGTATGCAATACTGTGACATATCCGTTTTTATGGTAGTGAGGTTAGTCACGAGGGTTTCTACGAGAGATTGGGAGGCTATTATCTCAAACGATGATGGATCGTGGGACAAATACATAGGATACAAAGGAGGTGAGAGTGATAAATTATCATATGGTGGTGGCGCTCCAGCAAGGGAGTACACGTGTACAATCCCAAATAACATCGATACCACCAAGAGACATATGATATCAATACATTGGCGGATGGGTAACTCCTACGTTAAGGTGAACAACATAAGATCAACAGACTCAGACTTCACAGCTAATTACGAAGAGATAGGGTCTCCTTACGTAACGATCTTTGGAGTGCATCGACCAAAAATACCACTCGCACCCTATAAGTACCCGTCTTTGATAGAGTTCTACGGTGTGAAGATTGTCTCTGGTTACATGACGAGCCGAGACATAATATTAGTTGGTAGAGATATGATGAAGGAATATAATGTGAACTAAGATATATGAGGAAGAAGTCAGTTGTCGATTTCAATCACATATCAAAGGATATGTCAGAGGGAGAGGCGCTAGAGCTCAAACGCTTGTACGCGTACTACCACAAACTAGAAGCCTGTTACAAATGGAAATACAAGAGGTTGAAGAAAATTAAACTATCGTTAAACATGACTAGCATAGGGTTAACGACAGTAGGGATTGTAGCTGGATCGATAACCGCTAACCCTCTAATCATTGCTTGTATTAGTGGTCCTGGTGTGATCATCCAAGGCTACTTGGCTAAATCCAATCTGACGAGTAGAGTGGAGCATTGTAAGTTCGCACACACTAGCTACAAAAAGATACTGACACAACTAAGATCGTATCTTAGAGGTCTTCCTTACAACAAGTCAATGTTTCTCTCAGACGTTAAAGTGTTGGACGATAATGTGACTGACTTATGCCCACCAATCAATGGAATGGTGAAAAGGTACAATAAAATATATGATGAGACACAAGGGGGATCCGATTCCGACCTCCCTTTAAACGCGGGTCTACACGTAAGAACCAGTGATGTGTCAGTCGACAAGTTCCAAGAGTAGGTGCTCAGAAGTATCACCAATTAGGAGTTTGTTCTGACCAACCCCCCAAAACGGGGGGTTGGTCAGATCACGTGTTTATGCTAAGCGGTTGCTTTCTTAAAAGAACTGCTACTTTGAACCTTAAAATAAAACACACGGTATAGTATAGGTGATGAGTCTAACCAAAGTATTTAGTTTTGAGAACAAGTCAGTCACGACTATTAAAGATGGAGATAGTATATGGTTCCACGGAAGAGAGGTGGCGGCAGCATTGGGTTACAATAATACAAGACAATCCATTAGGATAAATATTGGTGATAAATATAAGACGACACTTAGTGCGATACAAGGGGGCCTATACAATAGCCTCCCTTTAAACACACAATCACATACTGTATATATATCAGTAGTATAGAGAACAGGGCTGCGGGCTCAATCGATGTCAGCCGTAAATATAAATACCAAAACGTCGCCAAATTTATGACAAATCGCGATTCGACAAAATTTAGTGTCGTTTCGGTAAATCTACGTTTACGGAAAACATCGGAAAACATCGAATAAGCTCGCAGCCCTACTTGCTATACTACCACAGCAATCGTTAGTCAATCTAGACACCCCTCCCACGTTTTCTACTAAATTGATGTCAAACACACGCGAGACTCACGAGACAACACCAAATCACTATTTTAACGAAATACGACACGTTTCGTCAAAATTTAGAGAAAGTGTCGTTTCAACATTTTCACATTTTCGTTCGACAAACTATGATTGACGCGCTCTACCATTGTCTCAATTCACGCGCGAAAAAAAGCCACTAGATTATGATTCTAGTGACGATGTTTAATAAATTTCAGCGAGAGAGCCACTAGAGTTTAGTGGTAGTGTTAAATAGATTTCATATGCGAGAGTGCTCTACCTGCTATACGAATCAAGGTCACCTGTTGATGTTGCTAACAACAACATTCCATTGCGAATAGCAACCACAACTTTTCAAAAAAATGTTTTCACTTTTAAAAAATGTTTTCACTTTTAAAAAATATTTTCACTTTGAAAAAATATTTTCGTTTTAAAATATTTTTTTCAAAAAGTTGTGGTTGCTATTCGCAATGGAATGTTGTTGTTAGCAACACACCACGTACAACCACCTGCTGTCGTGCGAGGTGGAGATAGCTGACCACGAGAGAAGAATCGCAGTGTTTGAAGAAGGGGTGAGGCCCACCATGCTAAGACTGTCTAACTTTGAGCGTACTCGTTAAATCGTACACTATAAATATCGTGAATAAAAAACTGTTGTGTGAATGGGCTCGCGCGGTTGTTATGAAACCACCTGCTAGCATGCAAATTAGTCCACCCGCTCGCTATCTTCAGTGTTTGTCGAACTTCTGAAATGGTGGTCGTACACATATTTAGACGTTGTGATTCCTCCCGACAACAAGCCCAAGAAAGGCACGTACGGTGTCACAATCGCGACAATGCTTTCGACGTCTTTCTTTAGTAGCGAGTCTTTTTGCAACTCGTCGTTTAGTTCGTCAGGGTTTTCAATAGCGTTCAACCCATCTAGTAAGCTAGCGAATTTGCTGATTAACAAGTCGGTGAGAAAAGCGTTCGCTATTTCCATTCTCTTCAACTCGTATTGGCGCCATATCTTATCGATAACCTTTGCGGACGCTTTTTTAATGTATGCTTCAGATTGGCTTACCATACCATCACCAGACAGTCTAATAAGTTCAGCTCTCCTAACGTCAATGTCGTCTTCCACAGTCGAGGCACTAGCGGCTTGAGTATCCTCAACTAACTCCTCAATCGTAGGACTCTCTTCACTTTTGCGTTTTACCATCGCGCTATTACTTATACCCATATTTTATTGCGGAATAACAACTTCATGACTGTATGGGTAGCGCAGTGAGATTTCGAGTCTAGCGTACTTATTATTTTTTAATGCGGTCACAATCGCCGACGCTTCCTCTTTGCTAATGTTTCCAAGGTAATCGTCAATAACAACCTTCATATCACTCTTACTCGGACAGTAAAAGCAAACGAGCTTACTAATGTTCTCTCTATACGGTTTTGCGATCGACGTCAGTTGTTGTGTGATGACAATAACGCTCAACATAAAATGTCGCGCACTAAAAGCCAAGTTGACCAATTGACTAGTCCTATTCTTAACATCTTGAGAGCTCGCACAGTCGTCCAACACAATCAGAGTGTTAGTGCCTTTAAAAACATTTGTTACACACTTGAGAACAGCGTCAACACTATCCTGCGCGCAGTCTATCGCTAACACGTCGGGGTCGCGCACATATTTCCAATCTTGATACGCTTTATTCCACTCGAAAGTGGGGCAAATCAACACAATGTAGTCAAATTTGTTACAATACTCGGATTCTAATGTTTCCAGCAAATAATGCGTCTTACCACAAGCTGTCATACCAACAATTAACATATTAAACGGAGTCTCCATTAACCCACGTTTGATTTAATACTGAATTGACTGCAACCCATTGTTCATGAAGTTGACCAACCCATCACTCATCACAAACACCCTACACATAACATTTGTAGTCGTTGCTTTCTTAGTGATTTCAAGAAGCACGCCGGATTGTGTGTTTACGATTTTCTTGCCAGTGGCGACGTTGTAATTATCTTGAACGCTCCTCAAGTCAATGACCAACGCAAAGCCATCTTTGTAGAATTTCTGTATGGTCATAAACTGAGCGTGTTCTTCACCCAACCCAAACAATCGTTTCGCTTCCGCATAGAACTTCGACTTCGGAATGCCTTGTGAGTGAACACTATTTGGCACACCTTCGATTGTGACTCTAACACTCTCGATATTTGGGTAAAGAAACTCCTCGCTGTCTGCTCGCACCTTATTCGTGAATAGCAACACAATTGCCTTCATGCTTTTTCTTGGAAGATTAACATTTTCATTCACAATAGTCGTGCCTTTGTCCCATTCGGTGGTTTTCATCAACGTGATGTGCTCATATGACAAACTACGACCACTTGCATAGCCCGACGCTATTTCGTCAGCGAGCTCCTGGTTATCAATCGTCTCATACTCAAGCTCGAGGTTCTCCAGAGTGTACCCGCCCACAGCGCTACCGGATTGCGCCACCATGATGTCTGTGGCCTTTGGAAGTGTGATCACATACTGCAAGTTATTATTCATACTAAAAGGAGCGTACAACCCGTGGTCATTCATGATTTTACCAAGCTTAATCCGCTGTTTCGTTCCAATCACACCAAACATTAACGCGTCACTAACTTTAGCAACGTTCCCACTTGTCGCACCACTGTCGTCCTTAGAAATTAGCTTTCTCAAGTTCTCACCACCAACGCCGTAGTCAATCATTTGGTCTCGCGCAGTAACACTTTCCCAAAGGTCGCGATAAACACCAGTGTAGTTTTCCCCATTGTTGTCGTACACAGTCTCCCCAGCTAGTCTCACGACAAGTCTCTCAACCAACAACTTACTCACATTGTTCAAGAACCAACTTTTAACGTTTGCATTTTTAAAGTCGAACACTAGACCCAACGATCCAGGCACCAAACAGCTGCTAACCTTAAGCTTCGGTATATCAATGTAAAGTTCCTCACCAGGACTGACTTTATTGGGGTTCAACGTGATCACATGCTGTGTTCTCACCCCTTTTATGACACCCATGGTCGCTCGTCTAAAACCAGGGTTCAACTCTGCTGACGTGACGTTCATATACTTTACATATGTTTTATCGCTACCGTTTTAGCTTGTAATAATCGTAAGCAAACCACGCAAGTACCACCGCGAGTACCCACAGATTTTGAGCCAACCAAGCGAGACCCTTTGCACCCAACGTCAACATATTGTAAACTAAGTTAGCCAATCCAACAGCCCATGGACCCATCTTCATTATCGCGTTCTTAACAGCCTGTGCGAATGACCTCGTGGCCAAAGCGCCTTTCATAACAGCAGACCTACCAGCGATAATAATTGTTGTTATAATTCCAGCCACTGAAATCGCCACAGCGCTCAACCCAACCATATTCTCTTTAGCCCATTCCTTAAATTTCTGAAATCTGTCAATGTCGACTTCTTGTTGTTCTCTAACCTCCTCTATTTCTCGCTGTGCTGAGGTTCTGTCTCTGGCTTGCTCAAGCCCTGACTCTCTTTCAACCAAACCAGCGTACTCCTGCTCTTCGTCAGGCGTGAGACCAATTTGGTCAGCTTTTCTATTAAGCTCTGCCAATCTCCCACTCGTTTCACCCATCGTTTCTTGAAAGTGGTCTACCTGCGCTTGCAACGCACCAGTGTCACCTATTCTTGACTCACGCAACACATCATCACTTGGATTAACCACACCACTCAGCTCACGGTTCTCGTTTGGTGTTAGCCCAGGTATGTCGTCGTGACCCACTCTTGTTTCAATCACTGGGAAGTCATCTGGGATCACTTCTGTTGTGATAGCTGTTGTTTCTATGCTATTGGGGATTTGTTTAACTAACTCTTTGAACTGCTCAATAGCCCTTTTACTATTGCTATCTTTGCTGTAGATCAAAATGTCTCCTTTAGGTTTTAGAATTAGCCTGGGTCCTCCATACTTACCATGTGTGCCTATTGGTTTGAAAAGAATAGCCCCCGAGTCCGTGACCAACGACCTGTTGGCTATCTCCCTTGACGCGTCGTCGTGACCAAGTGCTTTTCCGCTCGATTTATTTATTTTCTTATTTAGTAGCTTGATTCTTTTTACTTCATTTTTTACCACCTCTTTGTCGAGCGCTTTTAGTTCACCAAATCTTCTCTCAAGTTCATCCCCCTCTCCAAGAGCTAAACTGTAACTTGTGTCATTGACGTCACCATATGGCTCGTCCTGTTCAACGAACTCTACCGCTGGGACCTCTGTGTTGGTTCCCCTTATTGTCACCGTTTTACCATCGTCAGTGTCGGTAAACGACGTCTCTTTTTGCCCACCTCGCCTCGCGTCTAGCTCACTCACTATCTTTTTCGCATAGTCTTGATAGTCGTCGTAATTAACACGGACGTTCATCGACATGTTTTTTACAGTGTACTTAGTGTCTACGTCTTTGAGCCACTCCTCAGTCTTAGCGAGCTCCTCTTCTAGTCGCTCATCACTCATGTCTTTGTACTTGTCGAGGTTTTCCATCTCAAAGTCGTCGAAATCTCCCCCACCTTCAGCCATATTACATTAGCTCACATTTTGAATATCGCTTTCTGGTATCCACGAATTATGTTTGCTCTCATAACCCAACCATTTGACCAGCGCCATCTTCTTCCCTCTGACTTTCTTTCTTTTCAACACCTTTTCAACTCTGTACACATCATCGCCATGTTTCTTATTGACCAGCGATAATTCCTGTTCGTAAAATTTACCAATAATCTGTTCACCGGTGTGATCCTCAATTTCGTACACATTCGGATCACCACGAATAACCTTTACCACTTTAAACAGCTCCTCAGTGAAGTTGGCTTCATAGCCCTTTGTGAACACACTCTTGTACTTACTAATTCTCACTGATTGACCAACTCTAAACTTTGGCAATGGGTTGTCTGCAAATTGGTGACCAAACAAAGTGGTCCAAACTTCATTTTCATTTGACTTATCGACATCCTTTGGCTTCATCATAATACTGCGATTCACATTGTTATTGTAATTGCTTACAAACTGGTTGAGAACGTCAATCCATTTGTACGTTCCGCGGGTATAAAAGTACTTCCACATAATGCTCTTCAGACTTCTATTAAAACGCTCGACAACAGCAGCCTTTTTGTCACTCTTAGTGCTGAAATATTCAACGCCATGTTCTTTCAACAAACTTTTCACACCAACGTTGTAGAATTCAAGTCCGTCATCAAATTGTGCTAACTTAGGTGTGGCTCCAAACCGATCTTTAAAGTCAACCAACAATTTTCTAACAGCCTTAGTCATGTTCTTAGTGTCTTTTCTATAAACTGCAATGCCAAAAGCGTATCTACTCAATATTTCAATGCCTGTCAATATCCAATAATAACCGCCATTCTGTTTTGAGTACTTACTCATGTCCACTAAGTCCATTTGAAGCTCTTCACCAAGAAATCCAACAAAAGTCGCGCGGAACTTATGTCTTCTCACAATGGGTTTGTACCTAGTGTAGGTGTCCTGCGCTGTCAACCATTCATTCACTGTTTTTCTAGTTACTTTCAATCCATCTCCCAATGCACTTTGATACAGCCTCTCTACACCACTGTACCCTGTCTTAGGATTGTAATAAATGTCTCTCAACCCCTGCTCTGTTTCCACACCAAGCTCCATATAATTCACACAATATACAGTTCCAATAGCACCGCGCCAACGTCAGCGTCACCATTGTTTGGTTTGACGCGGAACGTCATACTTGAGTAAATACCTTTTTTAATTCTCACCTTGGAGTCAACGTATGCGTAACGTTGTATCCCTCCATCAAGAGACTGCTCGGTGGGTATTGGCAACGTTGTGATCACATCACTACGATTCCCGTCAGTGCCCACATTGCTCTCCGTCTCAACAGCGTCGCACGAGACTTCTACATACTTTAGACCTCTGTTCATGTCAATCTTGTTTGGACTGTCGTGCCACTTAGCATCTAGTAAAATTCCTGCGTCCTTCGCGAAACCAAGCAAAAGCCCAATGTCACCTAGCCTAAGTTCTACTCTAGTGGTGGAGCCATACCTCATACGCCAAACTTTGACCCTACTTTTACCTGTGGCCACCAGTTTCTCCACCACGAAGTCTACACTAACCTCCTTGAGCGTGAGTCGTAGAGCTCTAACCAACGCGTCGAAGTCGTAGTGACCCCCACTCAATCGAGTTGTCGTGAGTCCTGGATACGGTGTTCCTAATCCAACGTATGTGAATCGAATATCATCACTATCAGTCACGTTATCGTAGCTCCAAAACACAGTGGCTGTCTTAACTACAATGCGTGGGTTATCATGTGTGGCTACTACACTATAGTCAAAGGTCACAACTTTCTCCACACCTTCAATGAGCACCGTCAACTTTTGAGGATCGTTGTGTGTACGTCGCTTTTCAGTGTAACCACCAGAGTCGAACCCATAGTTTAGACTCATTACTTTAGCGCACGTTTAGCTACTCAAGCGTCGCATACAAGTCCAACAATATGTCACCAACGTTGACACCACTACCATCTTGGTCAGTCACATTAAACACTAGCTGTGTAAAAGCGCCTTTGTTTATCGACACCTTCGACTCAATGTTGAAGAAGTGTTGAACGGAGCTCTTCAGTGGTTGGGTGGTGGTCAATGGTAACTCGACGATAACCTCGCTTTTGCTACCATTAACAATGTTCTCAGGTCTGTTCACAATGCTACAACCTACTTGTACATACTTCAGCCCTTTGTTAACGTTCACAACGTTAGGGCTGACCAAACCACTACTACTCACCGTTGTGTTATCGTTGAACCCTAACAGCTCTCCAAATTTAAACAGCTCTAATTGTTGGTCAGTTTTTATCTCACACTTTGAATTGTGTTTGTTGGCTACTAGCTCGATAGCCCCTAATCCCTTCAGTTCGTCGGCAATCATTTTAAAAGTGTGGTACCCAGGCTCAAAAACGTGTTTGTTACTGTTGTAACTTATTTCATCATTCACACCGGTCTCCACGTTAACATAGTCCCAAAAGATGGTCGCTTTTTTTACTAGTAAGTGAGGATCTGAGCCAAACGTCAAAAGTGCCTCTGGTAAATCCACAGTTTCCGTTGGACCTCTAATCAATACTACAACCCTGACCATATATAATGTAGCATGTGTTATGTGTAACATATGGTATATTATATATGCAGAAAGCCCTTCATGATTACTATGGAAAGTACTACAAACTCGCGATGGCTAACACATCAAGGGCTACACATGACGCAAAGGCAAACCTTATCAAAAAGTACCCCCACGCTACTTTAAGTAAATTCGAGTTCAATCCAAATATTTCACAAGACGGTAAAATCATGAGTGTCGACGTGTATTTCAGAAACAATGACATCCTTAGCACAGACATAACCAGCACAACCTTCAAAAATGATAAAAACATGCAGAAGTGGCTACACAATAGTAAGTTCCCAATAATATGGCAAGGTGGTGGGACTATCCAACCACTGTCAAAAGGTCATAAGAACCACTGGGGGCTTTGGGACGGCTACCCAACAGAAAACGTGTTGAATTATCCAGTGAGTAACTTTAAAGTTTTCGTTAACCAAAATAACTACTTCATGTCAAAGCTACCAGTCTTGCGAGTCACCACGTCAAAGACAAAATCAGAGTGGGACGACAACGAATCTTACTACCGCATTGTGTTCGCGACGTATTGTGCAAGTTTCTGTTGTGGGGTGTCGTTGCAACATTTATCAGTGTCACAAGAAGTTCACCCTGTGGTCACAAGTGTGATGAGATTTCATTTGTACTTCACCATCAGAAGACTTCTCAGAAGAATGGAGGGTGGTGAGACCATGAAATCAATAAGTAGAGAATTCAACGCTTCCCAATTGTATGGTAAGACCTCTAAGATTCCCAAAAGGCACTACTACCAAAGCAAAGTCCTGAGCGATGGTACAACAGGTGAGACCAGAGTCTTCACACTCAACGACGTCCATAACGATTACAGACGATACGTCGCGCGATTGTCAGACGGCTTTACCAACATTGGACTACAATATCTAAACCAGAGCATAGAGTCCTTTGTGTACTCCACACTTGGTGCGCAAGCGAGAACACGTGTGTCAGTCGTTGGTGGTTCTGCAGGAAGTCTAGAGACCCAACAAGAATTCCGCAAGTTGTTTTCTGACAGTGTTATCAACTACGACATATCGACATGGATTCTCAACATGAATAAATCAATTAGAGACACCAACGTTGTCCAAAATCTCGCGTTGTCGCCAAGTACATGGTTAATGCCAAGTAACGTAGTGATACTCAAGAATAAAATCGCTGGGTACAACAACTTGTTAAAGATTGCCACAGAGTCCATGAAGTTTGGAGTGAACACTAACTTGAATGTAACAACACCAACGACTGTGGCTAAAAAAGTTCACCAAGAAGATGTGGTGACTCACTTAGTAGTAGCACCAACGAGTCCTGTGAAGAAAAAAGCTCACCAAGAAAGTGTGACGGCGTCAACGAAGGTGGCTAAAAAAGTCTACCAAGAAAGTGCGGCACCACTTCCCATGAGAAAAGCAGTGGCCACAAGTAAGTCAGACACCACGACAACGTTGGCGATAATCTTAGTGTTCTCAGCAGTCTCTGGCTATTTAGTAACCAAATACACCTTCAGGTAGTAATGAGTCTAAACTATGGGTATGAGTCTGACGACCCTCACGATAAAATACTGAAGAGAACGAAAAGGCATCTGGACGAAGATCCTAAGTTAAGCGCGACCGGTGGAAGGATGTCTGGAATAATAGACATGCAAGGCTCAGCGATAAAAAACGTAGCAGACCCAGTCGATGACTCAGATGCTATCAATAAAAGAACTCTAGAACAGCTACTATCAGGTTTCCTCAAGAGTCAGTCCTATAATGTTGTGTTTGACTTCAACGTTAGCACACACGCCTTGAAAAACGTGGAATTTCACACCAATGGTTCAAACAAAGTGAAAACCATTGGTGAAACAAGCAAATTAGTGCAAAACGACCCAGCTTATGGTCCTATTGTCGGCATCAGCGGTGTGAGTCAAAGTTTTCTATCCCCCGTGTTAACACCAATCCCACTTGAGTCAGGTCTCCATTTTAATTGCCCCAGTATGCAATGGTGTGATCTCTCCATTTTTGTCGTGGTGAGGCTACCCATGAGAACCGCTGGATCAAATTGGGAGACAATTATATCAAACGACGACGGTCAGTGGGATAAGTTCATAGGGTACAAGACTGGTATGACTAATGGACTCGCGTATGGTGGCAGCATCCCAGCAATGGAGAGCATATGCACTATTCCGAGTGGTGTTGACATAAGTAAAACGCATATGATATCAATACACTGGCAAATGGATAATTCACATGTCAGAGTCAACAACACTAAGTCAGCCGACTCAGACTTCGTAGCGAATATGAAAAAAATAGGCACACCCTATGGAACGATTTTTGGAATACATCGACCAAGAATACCACTCGCACCTTACGCGTACCCATCGTTGATAGAATTCTACGGTGTGAAAATTGTGAGTGGCTACATGACGAACCGAGACATCATAATCATGGGTGGAGAAATGATGAAGGAATATGGTGTAAAGTAAATGGGAGCATGTATTTCGAGACCTCATGAAACATACAAGATAAATAAGACGACTGATCACATGTTCAAAGCTGGTGGATCATTTGGTCGCGGTGACGTTACTCTCGAGCTCCACGCTGAGATTGGTATGAGGTCTAAAAAGACTTACGGCAAACCTATTATGTTACCAGAGTCAGACACTGTGGGGGTGGTGGGAGACGTGACCTAAGTTATGTAATGGGTTGGCTTAGAAAACTGGCTCGTAACATTAGAAACTTTTTCAGACGACGTAGAAAACTGAGGACTAATAAAACACACCTGCTGCATTGGTACACAACAAACCAGATCTATAAAAAACCTGACACCTATGTCGAGTAGTTTTTTTTGTGAGGCTATAGTAATGGCAACCAACTTGGTGCAATTATTCGATGGTCACCAAATCACGGTGGTTAATCACAATGGTGGCATATGGTTCAAAGCAAAAGAGGTCGCAAGTGCTCTAGGTTACGCTCGACCAAAAGATGCAGTCAACGACCACGTCGAACCTGATTGTAAAACGAAGATAGAGCAGGCCTCGTTTATCAACGAACTTGGAGTCTACTCATTGACGTTCTCGAGTAAAATGGAGCGTGCGAAACACTTTGGAAGGTGGGTGCACTCAGAAGTCTTGCCAAGCGTTAGAAAAAGTTTGGCTGACGTTGGTCTCAAACACAATCAATTCGTAATGATCACTGAGTTCGATCTTCACACGAAAGTCGTCGGTTTTCTTAGGAAATATTATCCAGAAGCTATTTTGATAGCCGCTTGTGGTGAGAATCAAGACACTTCGAGTAAAAGAATAAATTCGTGGAAAAAAGGTTACCAACGTGGAACACCTGACTTGATTATTGCCAATGCAAACCGACAGCATAGCGGGCTTGTGATTGAGTTCAAGAATCCAGGTGGCACAGGTAAGACGTCCAAAGAGCAGGAGTCTCTGTTGCTCGTACGACGACGCTATTACCACGGTAGTAAAATATTTCTTTGACGTTGGGTTTCAGTGCTCTCAGTGTTTTCGTAAATTTAAAAATAAATCAGCGTTGAGTAACCATGAGAGACACTACTGTAAAGAGACTTTTTAGACAGCGAGTAATGAGTCGTTGAGACAACTGCTCTAGCATTTTTTAAAGACGTTTTTAACTTGGTAAAAAATATCTGCGAAACTTTCTCTCTTTATTTCACAAACCTTCTGACCACTGTGTGAAAAAATGTTTCTATGACATTGGACGCTTCGTGTGACCAATGTATAAATTTAAAAAGTGGGGTATCCGAGAACACCCTTAATTTTGTGTGGAAGGATGGTGACGTCTGCACACTGCGCGATATTGCTCAGCGCCACCAACGAATGATGGTCCTGGGTTGTATCTCCAATTGAATGGTGCGTCAACAGTTGTTCCGTAAGTGTCGCGACAAACGGCGCAATACGCTTTTAGAAAGGTGATGTCGTCTGCTACTGAGAACAACGTGTCGAGCTCACCAAGTCTTTTTAAGTGCTCTGTTGTTATGAGACCACAAATAACGACGTGAATGCCAGCTTTAACGTATTCGCGAATAATTGGGAGTAGCCCAGAGTACCAATGACCTTCGTCAATTCCGATGACGTCGTAATCAGCTATCTCGGAAGAACTCGGAAGGTTGGTGATTAACTTCGCAGGTAAACTGTCTGATCCAACAACAATGGTCTGACGATGTGTGGAGAACGCGTGGTCAGTTCGCCTAGTGTCGCCTGTGTTGTTCATGTAAAGGACTTTGAGCCCTGATTTACTTAACGTGATTAACCTACGAAGAGTCTCTGTTGTTTTTCCTGCGAACATGGGACCAATCACGATTTCTAGTCTACCGAATTTCTTCATGATTACTATACCTCCAGAGAAATGTTCTCTCCTGTTGCGGCAACTGTTGTTCGTTGTTAAATATCCGCTGAAGCTCTAAGTTTTTAAGATGAGACTGCGAGCTCTCGTGTCTCAAGCGATGCAGTGGGTCGTTGGTGACCACACCGCATGGGTGACAGGTGTACACGTTTTCATCTCTCGCGAAGTGTCTGTGGGCGGGCGAGAGTACGTGGCCTCTGATATCATCCACACCCAGTATCTCATTACACCCCACCTTGCAAACGTGAACGTCGCGGTTTGCGGCGAGCTTTAGCCACGCTTTGGCTTTGGTTGGGCATGGTTTCCACATAAGGGTCGCTAAGAACACTTGGAGGAAATTACCGAGTAATGTAGCTGTGGACTCACAAGGGTTGTTCAAGTAGACATCACTCGCTAACATAAGGTATTTGAATGGTGAGTAACACCACACAGGGATTATGTCAGATAACATACCAGCGAGCTCGTTGGCTCTATCTTCTCGAAGACCGATCCAAGCGTCGAGAAGATACCTCGTATGGCGGACCTGAGAGCCAAGCCGTTTTGGTTGCCCTTCAGGGTCAGGGTCGAACAGTGTGTATGTTGAGAAGTACTCGTTTAAGACCTTGGGTCCAGAGGAGTCTTGTGGGGTAGACACACTGACAAAGGCCGTTCTCAGCATGTTGACAATATCTTCTTCGCTAATTTCTCGGGCTTGAGTCATTATGTTATACTCCCAGAAAAAATCCTAATTTTTAGTGCGTTTGGTCTGGAACTGTGAGATACCTGTGAGGTCAACTGTGAGACATCTGTGAGGTCAACTGTGAGTAAGATAACACATGATAGTGTATTAGATGGTTGAAGACTCACAGACGGTTGTTGAAGCTAAGATCACAGCTGATGTGAAAAGTGTTAAGGTGAAGGACCCAAAGCGCGTCGCTGCTGGTAAAAAGTTGGCTGAGATATCGAAAGCTGCGAAAGAAAAGAAAATGCGCGAAATGATAGTCAATGAAGAACAGGGTAGTGAGTGGAGCTATGGTTATATTGTCGGAACACTTGGTGTTGTCATCGCCGCTGCTTCGCTATGGTACACAATTAGCAGTGAGAAAGAGACACAATTAGAGCCTGTGAGCACTGTGGTTAGCACGTCAGAAAATCGTAGAACTTGTCGTCCAGCGTTAGACACATTTGATTCTTAAACAAAACACACGACAATGTATATATGTCCGCGATCGATCGAAAAGAACTTATGAACGAATTGTACGATGCGCTACTTGTCACGACCGGTGCTGTGGTAGTGAGTATGATTTCTAAAAAGGCTTTGGGAGAACCATTGGGAACACCAGAGACTGTGAAAGGCACAGTGAAACTTGCTGCAGCTGTTGGTGCAGGAACGCTGTTAGTAAAATGGACGCAATCGAAAAAGTGGATACCGACAGATCCATTCAAATCAACGTAAGTTAATGGTGAGTGTTGTGGCTGGAGGGATTTTTAATGCAGTGGCTTTCGCAGGCGCTGGCTTTATGTTTTCGAAGTTTAATCATTCAGGTTACGAAGCTGAGATGAAAAGACATAACCATGCGTTGGAACAGCTAGCCAGTGCGAAAGAAGTGTGGTATGAGAATGAAGTCGCTAAGAAAGATAAGATCCAGCGTTTACGACAACGGCTCTCTGATGCTAATGCTGACATCAATGACACAAACCACGCGTTGGAAGAACTTAGAAGCGTAATGACCATACAGTACAGCGGACGAGTGTTCACTAACTCCCCGAAGATTGCGGATTACTACCAACCGAGTGCGGAAATGAAGGAATACCAATTGTTGTTTGTTAGCGCGTTAGGTTTGGGTAGTGGAATAGCGGTGTGGGTGCTAACTCGATAAAAAAAATGTTGGAGTAGTATAAGAGTGATGGACAAACTTATGAGGCAGATGAGTTATGGCTTGACAATTGACGAGATCGCGAATGAGATGCAAATTAAGTGTGGAGACACCTTCAGAATTTACTACTGCTCGGATTGTGACGTTGTGAAACATCTAAGTGACTGCGGTGGGTATGCGTGTCCAAAGTGTGGCGACACCGAATGGGGTTACACTCAGAGCTACAGCGACATGAGACTCACACGACTAAAAAGCGTTCACAAACGGTCTTGGTGGATGGGGAGGAGACTACGGAACGTTGTGAAGGGTGAGCACCTTGAGTTGATAAAAGAGGACTTCTTGAAAGTTGTCAATGTGCTGCACTCATGCAATTTGATTAAGGGTAGAAATGTCAGCAGATATGGATACTACATTATTAGGTTGTGTCACAGAAGACGAGTTGAGACACTCAAGAAGGTGTCAGACCTCAAAGATGGGAAGGTGAAAGACTTATTTGACAACAATCTGTTTGGGGTGGTGTACCCAAAGCTGGGATGGTGCGAAAGTGGTGATAATTATTACGACGAGTGGTTTAGGAAAAAAACAAGTGTAGTATATAGAAGCCATGGGTGACGTCACAGAAAACTCGCTCGCTAGAACTGGTGCAGCTGTTGTAAATCCGCTAACAGGTAGAGCAGTCAACGTTCATGGGCGAGTCTACAATCAACTTGTTAGAGATGGTGTTTTTAGTGACACAACAAATGCGACTATTGTTAATCCACTGACAAACAGGCGAGTTAACATCGGTAGTCGGACGCACACCCGTCTTGTTAGAAACCAGGAAGCGCAACCCACAGTTGAAGACCATAGCCCACGGCTGTTGGATCGAGCACTGAGAGGGTTCACAAGGTCTTATGGAGTCGAGGTAATTGACGACAGAGACATTAATCAGGTAAATGGTAGTAGAAGTGTTGTCACTAACCTTTTGAGACGTGAGCTGGGTGAGACCAACGGAATGAAAGTGGTGGAGACAGTCAAGGTCACTTTTGAGAAAGTTTTAGAACTCGATAAGACCACATACAAAACTGCCTACTTTAACAGCGAAACGTTCGTCGTCATTAACGAGCATGACATCGAGGGTGTTGCCAATCGCGGGTCGGAGCAGATTTTGACGCGGATAGCTGGGTGGTTATCTGAGGGGTCTGGATGGACTATCGACAAAATAGATGCACATTACGTTAATGTCGCTATTTACAGACCTTTGCATGGGAGTAGCTACATTGTGTTGCCAAAGGAGCTGCGCAACAGTATGAAGGGTCTGATAAACGTAAATAACGATGATGACAACGAGTGCTTTAGATGGTGCCACCTTGCACACAAATTTCCTGTTGGAAAAAACTCTGACAGAACGTCAAAGTACGCTAGGCATGTCGGTGAGCTGAGTTATGACGGAATTGACTTCCCAGTCACACTCAAAGACTACAACAAGATCGAAAAGGCAAACGATATTAGCATCAATGTTTTTGGGTACGAAAATAAGCAGCCATTCCCTGTGTACGTTTCTAAGGAGGTGTATCCTGACCATATGGACCTATTGTTGATAACTAATGACGTGGGCAACAAGCATTATGTGTACATTCGCGATTTTAACAAATTCATGTACCGTCAGACAAAGTATAAGGCGAGAAAGCACTTTTGTAGGTATTGTTTGCAGTGTTTCACCCGTGCGGATGTGCTTGAAAGTCATATTGAAGTGTGTTTGGTCATCAATGGGAAGCAAGCTATTAAAATGCCACAAAAAGGTGCGAAAGTAAAATATGAGAATTTTAGCAGACAATTAAATGTACCATTTGTGGTGTATGCAGATTTCGAGGCTATCACACAGAAGGTGCACACAGCAAAGCTGTCAAGCGAGTGTAGCTACACAAATGCTTACCAGAGGCACGTTGACTGTGGTTATGGGTATAAATTAGTTTGTTGCTACGACAACGAGTACAGTAAGCCAGTGAAAGTGTATCGCGGTGAAAACGCAGTCAACAAGTTCATTGGGGAGATGTTAGAAATTGTCGAATATTGTAAAGAGACATCTGAGAGTCACTTTAACAAAGAAATGATACTGACTGATGCCGATAAGAAGAACTTTGACGAGGCTAAAAGTTGTCATATTTGCAGTGTTGAGTACACTGGTGCTGACGTTAGAGTGAGAGACCACTGTCACGTGTCAGGTAGGTATAGAGGGTCCGCACATCGTCAGTGTAATGTGAACTTTAAGTTGACTGACAAAATCCCTGTGATCTTTCATAACTTGCGCGGCTACGATAGCCATTTCATTATGCAGGAGATTGGCAAGTTTGGTCAAGACATAAATGTGATACCGAACAACATGGAGAAGTACATGGCGTTCATGCTTGGAAAAAACTTGGTGTTCTTGGACAGCTTTCAGTTCATGGGTAGTGGTCTAGACAACTTGGTGAAGAACCTACCAAGGGACGCTTTCAAGTACACGTCAGAAGTGTTTCGTGATGAGGGGTTGGCACTTATGACAAGAAAGGGGGTCTATCCCTATGATTATATGGACTCCTTTGAGAAATTCGACGAGCGCGAGCTACCCTCCAAAAAAGATTTCTACAGCGTTCTGAATGACGAGCACATTACGGAAGAAATGCATGAGCGCGCCATCGATGTGTGGGACTACTTCGACGTTGAAAGTATGGGTGAGTATCACGACCTGTATTTGAAAAGCGATGTGCTCTTGCTTGCCGACGTTTTTGAGAACTTTAGAAAGACATGCCATCGTGAGTATAAATTAGACCCTTGCCATTATTTCACATCGCCTGGGTTGGCTTGGGATGCCATGCTGAAGATGACTGGAGTGAAGCTTGAGTTATTGTCCGACATCGACATGTTCCAGTTTGTAGAAATGGGTATGCGTGGTGGTGTGAGCTACATATGCAACAGACATGGCGTGGCGAATAATAAATACATGAAGGGGTACGATAAAGCGCAAGAGTCGAAGTATTTGATGTACCTTGACGCCAACAATTTGTATGGATGGGCGATGAGTCGAAGTCTACCTACGGGTGGTTTTAAATGGTTGACTAAGAAAGAAATAGAAAAGGTTAATCTATGCGACTATCACAACAACAGTGAAAAGGGTCTGCTGCTTGAAGTCGACTTGGAGTATCCAGCCCATTTGCATGACCTACATAACGATTACCCGGTGGCTCCTGAGAAGATGGAGATAACTGTTGACATGTTGTCGGAGTACTGCACGAAAATCAAAAATAAATTTAATGTGAGTGTTGGCGGCGTGAAGAAGTTGGTGACTAATTTGATGGACAAAAAAAAGTACGTGTGTCACTATAGAAATCTGCAGTTGTACACAGGTCTTGGACTAAAAATCAAAAAGGTGCATAGGGTCCTACAGTTTGACCAGTCCAAGTGGTTGGGCAAGTACATCGACTTTAACACAGTCAAGAGAACTGCGGCTAAGAACGCTTTCGAGAAGGATTTCTTCAAGTTGATGAACAACAGTGTGTTTGGAAAAACAATGGAGAATTTGAGGAAGCGTGTGGATGTAAGATTAGTGACCACCGAGAAAAAGTTAGAAAAGCTTGTCTCAAAGCCTACGTTTGTGTCTTGCAAGATATTTAGCGAGAATTTAGTCGCTGTCCACAAAGTCAAAGAGACGCTGACATTAAATAGACCTGCATACGTGGGTATGTGCATACTAGACTTGAGTAAAACGCTGATGTACAATTTTCACTATAATTATATTATGAAAAAGTACTCTAGCGACACCTGTAGACCACACTTCACCGACACTGACAGTCTGTTGTACACAATCAAAACTGACGACGTCTACTCTGACTTCATGGAGGAGCGCGAAAAGTTTGACAATAGCGATTACCCTGCAGACAACCCATTCGCTTTCAAAGAGAACAAGAAAGTCATTGGCAAGATGAAGGACGAGTGCGCTGGAACACCAATTATTGAGTTCGTCGGGTTGCGTAGTAAAATGTATAGCTATTTGAAAGAGGATGGGGTGGTGGGAAAACCGCTAAAGGCATTAGAAAGAACATAATTAAAAAAGTGATTAAGCACGAAGATTATAAAAGTGTGTTACTCGAGCAGAAACAATTGCGACACACAATGAAGACCATTAGAAGTGTCAAGCATCAGCTAGGTAGTTATGAAATTAACAAAGTGTCGCTATCCTGTTTTGATGATAAACGATACCTTTTAGAAAATGGTATTGACTCCTACGCATATGGTCACAAAAACATTGTAGTGAGAGACATACCTTAAACACTGCGACGTGATTCCCATAAGGTCACTCTCTCCACGCGTGCGAAATTGCGAACGCTTTTCTCACCGACTTGTTAATCAGCAAATTCGCTAGCTTACTAGATGGGTTGAACGCTATTGAAAACCCTGACGAACTAAACGACGAGTTGCAAAAAGACTCGCTACTAAAGAAAGACGTCGAAAGCATTGTCGCGATTGTGACACCGTACGTGCCTTTCTTGGGCTTGTTGTCGGGAGGAATCACAACGTCTAAATATGTGTACGACCACCATTTCAGAAGTTCGACAAACACTGAAGATAGCGAGCGGGTGGACTAATTTGCATGCTAGCAGGTGGTTTCATAACAACCGCGCGAGCCCATTCACACAACAGTTTTTTATTCACGATATTTATAGTGTACGATTTAACGAGTACGCTCAAAGTTAGACAGTCTTAGCATGGTGGGCCTCACCCCTTCTTCAAACACTGCGATTCTTCTCTCGTGGTCAGCTATCTCCACCTCGCACGACAGCAGGTGGTTGTACGTGGTGTGTTGCTAACAACAACATTCCATTGCGAATAGCAACCACAACTTTTTGAAAAAAATATTTTAAAACGAAAATATTTTTTCAAAGTGAAAATATTTTTTAAAAGTGAAAACATTTTTTAAAAGTGAAAACATTTTTTTGAAAAGTTGTGGTTGCTATTCGCAATGGAATGTTGTTGTTAGCAACATCAACAGGTGACCTTGATTCGTATAGCAGGTAGAGCACTCTCGCATATGAAATCTATTTAACACTACCACTAAACTCTAGTGGCTCTCTCGCTGAAATTTATTAAACATCGTCACTAGAATCATAATCTAGTGGCTTTTTTTCGCGCGTGAATTGAGACAATGGTAGAGCGCGTCAATCATAGTTTGTCGAACGAAAATGTGAAAATGTTGAAACGACACTTTCTCTAAATTTTGACGAAACGTGTCGTATTTCGTTAAAATAGTGATTTGGTGTTGTCTCGTGAGTCTCGCGTGTGTTTGACATCAATTTAGTAGAAAACGTGGGAGGGGTGTCTAGATTGACTAACGATTGCTGTGGTAGTATAGCAAGTAGGGCTGCGAGCTTATTCGATGTTTTCCGATGTTTTCCGTAAACGTAGATTTACCGAAACGACACTAAATTTTGTCGAATCGCGATTTGTCATAAATTTGGCGACGTTTTGGTATTTATATTTACGGCTGACATCGATTGAGCCCGCAGCCCTGTTCTCTATACTACTTATATCAGAACCAGGAGTCTACGCTCTAATATTTTCGTCGAGATTGAAGTCAGCCAAGAGGTTTCAAGAGTGGGTATTCACAGAAGTCCTACCGTCTATTAGAAAGACGGGTCAGTACACAGAATGCAACCAGTTATCGATTATGAACGAGACAGACTTGCATTATGACATTGTGAAGTACATTAGAGAGTACCACCCAACAATAGTCATCCCAGGGTTGGGAGAGTACCAAGACACGTCCACGAAAAGAATAGATGGATGGAAGAAGGGTTACAGTGGTGGGCAACCAGATTTGATAGTTCCACAACTACATAAGAGATACAATGGTTTTGCTATAGAGTTCAAAACACCAAAAGGTAATGGGGTTATTAGGAATAACCAGTTGAGGGTATTAAGGAGACTAAGATCACAAGGGTACAACACATTACTATCCTCAGACCAACATGAGATAATACATTTCATAGAGACATATATGAGAGACTCCAGAGTTCTGTGTGAGTACTGTAATAGGAGATTCAAGAGTGAAACCACACTATCTAATCACCAAAGATACTTTCATCGAATACTCTATCTGTGAGATGATCTGTGAGATGACTGTGAGATGACTGTGAGATGATCTGTGATGAGATATCACGTATAATATAGATGACTGACAGTGAGTCCGTACCTATTATAACGTCGACAACAAGGACCAAAGACCCTAAGAGAGTAGAGGCAGGCAAACGCTTGGCTGCTATATCTAAAGCTGCGAAAGAGAGGAAGATGAGAGAGAGAGTGGTAAGTGAGGACGATAGTTTTAACTACGGATACATCATAGGTACTATAGGAGTGGTTATAGCCGCTGGTTCACTGTATTACACGATTAGGCAAGACAAACAAGTAGTGGAGCCTAAGACCGTCGTTATAAAACCACCACGTAAACTCGACAGCCTCGATTAAAACATGTCGTATAATATATGACATCAATAGACAGAAAAGAACTGATGAACGAGCTATACGACGCAGCCCTTGTGACTGCTGGAGCCGTAGCCGTGTCCATGGCATCAAAGAAAGTACTAAAAGAACCGTTAGGTACCCCTGAATCAGTAAAGGGCACCCTCAAGTTAGCGACTGCTGTAGGCGTTTCAACGCTACTCGTTAAGTGGGCGCAGAGCAAGAAATACCTACCTATTGACCCGTTCTCAAAATAATCTAACGTAATACATAATGGCTAGTGTGATAGCGGGTGGTTTGTTCAACGCTATAGCATTCGCAGGAGCTGGATTCATATTCAGCAAGCTAAACCACACCGGCTACGAGACAGAGATAAAGAGACACAACAAAGCATTGGAAAGTCTTGCAAGAGCAAAAGAAAAGTTCTACGAGAATGAGATTCGTCAAAGAGACAAAATTCAGGAGTTAAGACAACAACTGTCAGATGCTAACGCAGACATAAACGACACAAACCACGCTCTGGATCAACTAAGACAAGTACTGACGATACAGTATGATGGGAAGACATTTAGTAAAGAGCCTGAGTTGTCAGACTATTACAAACCTTCAGATGAGATGAAAGAATATCAAATGGTATTCGTTGGAGTTGTTGGGCTACCTTTAGGTTACTTAATATATAGAGTATTATAATGAGCACTAAAACTTTGAAGGAGATGGCTATGGAATTTAACAAAAAGCGTAACTTGACAGAGGTACTCTTTTACCAAACTCGTCAGATAGAAGAGTTGGAACAGTTACTGTCAGACGCTCTAAAACAGGTCACAACAATAAAGTGTGAGTGGGATACACTAACCGACAACCACAAAGTTACTACACTATAGTCTAAAGGTATATATAGTGTAGTAACTTAGATGGTTGACGAACGTACAATGAGAATGTTCTATGCTGGGTACACATTGGATGAGATTGCATCAAAAAAGTGGAGTGGTACTACATTAGGGTACACATTGGACGAGATCAAGAATGGAAGTAGGGACGCAAAACCAAAAAAGTGGTACGACACCACATACTGTTACGAGTGTAGTAACCACAGAACCCAAACCGAAGATGGTGTATTTAGTTGTAGCAAGTGTGGAGAGACTACCTACGGACGTGTGAGAAACTTCGTACCTAACATTTGGATGTACAAGAAATCGGCTCATAGTTACAGTAAGTGGCTAGAGAGAATGTTGACTAGCAAAAGACTAGTTAATGAGAGTGACATACCAATAGTGGTCAGTGATTTTATAAAGATAATATGGTCTCTTAAAAGAAATAAACTGATTGTCAAGAATATATCGAAATATATTTTCTATGTCATAAGAATATGCTCTAAAAGAGGTATAGAGTTGAGAGGTAGTTTTAACGACCTCAAACCTGGTAAGGTCAAGGCGCGATTCGAGTATAACCTGTATAGTGTAGTATACAAGGATCTAGGTTGGGACGGGAGAGGAGATCCATACTACAACGAGTGGGTAAATAAAATATATAGTAATATATAATGGCAAGACCAAGAATTTACAAAACAAGAGAAGAAGCTTCAAGAGCAGCTAGAGTTCAAACTAAAGAGTGGATGAGAACTCATAAATGGGTGTGTGAGACATGCGATAATAGACCATACCATGTGACCTCTAAATATAGACACCTGGAGACCAAAAAGCATTTTAGAAATTTGAACATCTAATTTTGAACTATTTTGTAATGTCCTGCATACGCATAGCTAGACACGCCGTCTGGTAGTATGTGTCGCTTGTCGTCAAAGCAGCTTAAGGATACTTTATTTATTTCGTAGCTTCCTAGTTGGTGGCTCTTGCTGCGAATAGTTTTAATTATGTGAGACATTTGCTCACCATTTGTTAGGACACTTTTATAGTTGTCATGTCTTATATTATTTCTAATGGTACTCTTCTTGATACCTTTAGCAGTCTTCCCACCTTTTCCGTCTTCTTTTACGCAGCTATACATTTTTTACCTTAAACCAACGAACTCAACGATGGGGACTCCTAATGTCTCGTCCTTCATTTTACCAATAACCTTCTTGTTAGTTAGGTCGAAGTAGGGAGATGACTTATCATATCCACTGAAGTCAAACACTTCTTTGTTAGCATGCATGTCTTTGTACACGTCCTCCGTCTCAATCTCATACATTAGACTATCCGTGTCTGTGAATAGTAGTTTGGCTTTGTTGTCATACTCCTTTTTGATGTTATTGTAGTGGAAGTCGTACATCAATGTCTTCGATAGGTCTAGAATACACATACCTACATATGCTGGTCTATTTAGAGTTAGTGTCTCTTTAATCTTGTGAACTGCTACCAAGTTATTGTCAAATATTTTACTGCTTACAAAGGTTGGTTTTGACGTTAGTTTCTTCAGTTTTTCCTCGTCTGTTACTAACTCCACATTCACGCGCTTTCGTAGATTCTCCATAGTCTTTCCAAACACACTATTATTCATAAGCTTGAAAAAGTCTTTCTCAAAGTCATTCTTTGCTTGGGTTCTCTTGTCCGTATTAAAGTCGATATATTGTTTGAGCCATGGTGACTGATTGAATTGAAGTACTCTATGTATCTTCTTAACCTTCATTCCCAAACTCTTATATAATTGTAGGTTTCTATAGTGAACGACGTACTTACTCTTACCGTTTAGGTTAGGTACAAGTTTTGCAACCTCTCCTACAGATATCTTAAACTTGTTTTGGATTGTCTTACAATAGTTTGACAACATATCACTACTTACTTTCATCCTCTCAGGGGCTAGAGGATAGTCGTTGTGAAGATCGTGCAACTCCTCTGGGTACTCTAAATCAACCTCAAGTATCAACCCTTTGTCTGAGTTGTCACTATATTTGTCTAGATTGTCAAAACCTTCGACCCACTCAAATCCACCAGTCGGTAGATACTGACACATAGCCCAACCATAAAGGTTATTCGCATCTAGGTACACGATGTGTTTCGATGGCTTGCGACTATCATAGTCCTTCATATATTTAGTATTGGCCTTACCATATCTATGCGTGATACAAGCAGGATATTGCACTTCTTGCAGAGAAGCTTCAAATCCCACAAAGATTTGTCTGTGAACAACGTTCTATTTGTGATGGTATGACGGGGCTTTGTATGCTGCTCAAGCGACTATCTTATCCATGCAGGTATGGAGATATGATTCAACGTTTTGCCAGACCCGTTCCTGTTCTCAGTATGATCACCAACACCGTTCTTGATTACATATACAACCAACATGGACATAGAATAACCCAATGGAATAATACAATCATGGATCCATGTCAGTTACAATTATATGCCAATGCTATTGCAGCCAAAGGTGCCCCACTGGACAACTGCTTTGGCTTCATTGACGGTACAGTTGTACGAATTTGTCGACCTGGGAAAAACCAAAGGATACTATATAATGGACATAAGAGGGTCCATGCTATCAAATTCCAATCTCTTGCTTTACCTGGTATAATGGTATAATAGGAAACATGTATGGTCCAGTAGGTAAGTTTTGTCTGTTTGATTAGAATCAGTACTTATGTACGAGTAATCAATCCTCACATTTTAATATAAAAATATTCAGTTATGAAAAATAACGATAACATCACTCATCAGACAGTATAGAGTCAGTTGTTAAATGCTTTCAAACATTCAAATCTCTTCTCACCTCTTGACCAGGTGATATCTGTTATATGTTTGTTATTGTTAAAATTACATGGCAAGAAATTTTAAGAAAATACAACGAAATGCAGCAATTATTAAAAACAAAAGATTTACTAATTTATGTTTCTCTTGGTTTGTTTAGAAGGACGAAAACATGATGCTGGCATGCTTGCTGATTCTGGCCTCCTACAGGAATTACAACAATTTGCAGTATCTCCAACAGGCCAGTCCTTTTGTATGTATGGCGATCCTGCTTACCCTTTAAGGGAACAGCTCCAAGGCCCCTTCAAGAATGCAGTTCTCACTCCCCAGATGAAGAACTATAATGCTGCAATGAGTAAAGTTAGGGTCTCTGTAGAATGGCTCTTTGGAGACATTTCCACTTACTTCAAGTTTATTGACTTCAAGAAGAATTTAAAGTTATATCTTAGCAGTATAGGCAAAATGTATACGGTTAGTGCTATTTTGCGAAATGCAAATACATGTCTTTATGGAAATCAAACATCATCTTTTTTTGGGTTGGACCCACCCACATTAGAAGATTACTTTGTGTAAAATTGGGTGTAAAAGTCGAAAAGGAAATAACAAAAACAACACAAGTAGATGAATGGAAGATTATTGTAACCCAAACTTATATTTTAAATTATTTTATTGTAAACAGTACAATTTACTGTTTGCTAGAAATTACTCTGTAATGTACCCTTTTTCTGCAATGTTCAACCATTAAGGGGCAAGTGCTCCACTCTCCTGCGCCCTTGCTCCTTAATGGGTTAAGCAATATGGAGGTTAACCACAGGAGAAAATACAAGAGGTAAACTACAGGGGACCAAGAGGTTTCTATCTGCGGCACATTCCCATAAACATCTTGGCCCCCTGTAATTTCCCCCTCAAATTTGCTTACTGTATTTTCCCCCATGTAGTTTGACTCCTGTAGAGATATAGAGATACAATTACATACAGGTCAGGGTTAACCATTAAGGGGCAGTTGCCCCAATGTGGTGAATAAAATCATCCGGCGTTAGCCAGAATAAAATGCTAAAATGCTGGAGACTCCTTACACTACTGATGTGTATAAATTTGTGACAACTGACAAATAAAATTGGAAATATTATGTTATTTAAGCCAGAAATGATCCTTCACTTTAATGTGGTCATTTAACTGTATCAACAGTCATGTTGTCTAACTTGGAAAGTTAACAAACAAGTAAATATAAAAACCAGCAAATGTTAGCCTTATGTTAACAGCTATAATAGAAGATTATAGGCAAGTTCATGTTGCAATGAATTCAACAACATATATGTGATCCTTATGAAGAAAAACAACACTGGATTTGACCAAAAATTAAATTTATAAGTTATGGTAACTTTCTGCCAGTTTTATCCATCATAGACATCAACACTTGGTTCTGTTGCTGTTGTTGGGCAATAAGCATAGCTTGCAGGTTTTGTTGATGCTGTTGTTGTTGTTGCATCTGATTCATTAATGCTAGCATTGTATCCTGCTGTTGCTTTGCTGCTTTCTCTTGTTGGGTATTTTTAACCTTTTCTCTTTCAGCTACAGTTTCTAGCTCTATCTTTCTAAATTCTAGCTCTTCTACTTTCACTGCATAATCTCTTTTTGCCTTTTCTTGCAAGTAACCAATGGCATCACTCACACCTCTCCTTACCCTTTTCTTTTTACAACTTTCAGCTTCATCAGCATCCTCATTTTTGCTTTTTGATTTTTCTCCCATCCTTTTCATAGCTTGTTCACGGATATCTTCTGCAGTTATTTTTTCCTTCTCTGCTTTGGCCTTTTTATTCTCAAGATGTAACTCAATTTGCTCCTTGCCCAACTTTTCCTTCTCTAAAATTTCTTCCAATAGGACATCTAATTCTGTCTGCTCAACTTCAATACCTGATGCCCTTTCCTCACTCCTCAGCTTGTGTGCTTGTTTAGTTGTCAAAAGGGTAAACCGATCACGGACAGACCTGGCAGTTACTCTGAATTTGGGGTCATGAATAATGTTCAAGTTGTCTGCAATATTTTCCCAAACTTTTCCCCTTTCAGGGCTTCTTGGCTTCCAATTATATGGCTCTAATACAAGTATTTCACGACAAAGAAGTACATCATGACTTCCAGTAAACTGAAAGCTTTTGGTTCTGAAAGAAAACGAGTAAGCATATGTGAAATAATGATCCAAAATTATCTCATAAATAACATACAACAAATGGCCCAAATGGGAGAAGTATTTAAATAATAATAATAATAATATTTTTATACTAGTTTATGTACTAATTTATCAAGTGCCACATCGATTGAATATAGCAAACGTGCTTAATCTTGACGAAACAAAATTACATTACAAATAGAAATCCAAAGACAAATTCAGGTGATTCGTTTTACAGTTAAACTCAATAAACAACACTTTTTAACAATTTATTTGCAGCTATCCCGTTTTTGAATTGTTTGGAAATTATGTTGTTTTTCACTTACGTCGGCAACTTGGCCCGATCTTGAACTTGCTTTGTATAAGAGGAGTATGTAGCACCAGCATCCATGTTGAAAATTTTTCGACTGACAAAACAAACAAAACATGTCAAATTCTGGCGACGATATGATTGTAAATCGATAAAAAATTAAGCGGTGTTTATTTAAACAACCACAGGACTGATAATTTACCTATGTAGAAACTAATGAATACAAGTATAGCGGCATAAAAGCCGAAAAAATACTCACGTTTTCGAGAGAACGTCAGCACCATCGATTTGCCGTCGTCCAGAAGGTCTAGACGACGTCAATTTGTTATGGGCATGCGCAATGCGTTCACTATCTGAATTTTTACTTCCGGTTGACGTCGTCGTGCTGACGTCGTAATTTGCTTAAGGTCCCTAATATCAACACTACTAACCACTGTTTTGACCACACTATTGAAGAAGGCTGTCTTAAACACAGACTCTTCATCACCAATTTGTTTCTCTAGAGTCACTTTCAATGTCTCTGAGAACTTTAAACCTTTCAGTTTCTCTAACTCTTTCTGTAAAGTCGAGCCCACTACTCCTCTAGTCTTGACTAGTTGTTTTAATGGATCCTTATTGTCGATCACCTCAACACTATATGACTTGGTGTACCCTTTGAGAGCAACTCTCCTTTGTACTACAGTAGGACGTTTCATCTTAGCAATAAGACTAGTGACTCTCTCATACTCTTTGTCTGAGGCCTCCTGACTTAATTGTGACCTCCTCACATATCGTCTAAGATCACGTCTAGCCTTTCGAATCTCTCTGACCTCCCTAACTCTGGTGACTCTATTAATGACGTTCTCTCTAGATCCCCTTCTAATAAGGTCCATCCACTTATACCCCAATGCTTTAGCATCAGCTAGATAGCCAGACATCCTCTCTAGAAAACTCATCTTAATATTCGGTATAACTAAATTACCAGAACCTATAGCAGGATCACGTGCACCACCACTCGATAGTGTACCACTACGAGCGACATTACCACCCACAACAGAGTTACGTTTACGTTCAGACCTTTTCATAAGAGTCGTTCTATTATTTAATATAGCCAAGTCTTTAGACCCTTTCGAATCATGAGCCCCACTCAACTCACGAGTTGAAATAAAACCCATACCAGGATCACGCGTAATATTACTTGACATAGTCTTGTTACGAGCGACATCCCCACCCACAGCAGCCCCACGTCTAGACACCTCACTCTGTAGCCTACTAGCTGACACACGTCTCATAGGCTCCAAACCATGTGACACATCGTCTATTAGTAGTCTCGAAAGTGGGGTTAACAGCAAACTTTTGCCATTTGAATGTCTCAACTTCTCTGGAGAACGTAGCACTTTTTCCGTTTTTGGATTCCACATATTTGCTCGAAAGTTATATGTGGAATCTAAAAACGGAAAAAGTGCTGCGTTCATCAGAGAAAAAAGTTGAGACATGAAAAATGGAAAAAGTGTGCTGGTAGCCCCACTTTCTATACTACTAATTATGAACTAGGAGTTCTTATCAGAAGTGAAATGCTGCCTCGCGACTGACACAGGGGCAGTGGGTACGAGGTTGCCTGTAGAAGTGTTCAGGATTAGGCCAGCAGAATGATGCTAGAAATTTTCTATAGCATGGAGGATCAAATAAACAGAATGTAGAATATAAACCACGTATAAAGGCGATTATATAGCTTAGCCTTTGTAATATTAAAATAACATACGGTAATCATATGGCGCGTTTATAATGTCAAAATTCACTATGACCATTTGAACGCCATACATCTAATTCGAACAACATTTACTTGAAACGAGCAAGCCTTGCGACTATAAATTTTCCATTCAAGCGACACGTTTGCCAAATCGAACTTCACGTTTGTAATATTTGCGGCTGACTCATCTAGCGGTCGAGCGGTCATATTTCAAATCGAACTAACGAACGAGAAATGCGGGATCACCGTTGTCAAAAACATTGATGTTAACCTTCAATTTAGACGCTGTATTTTCATAATTCGTTACAGCATAATTTTATGTTTGTAAACCAATCTTCATTCACCATTTGCTGGTTCACATGCGTCGAATGCACTTACATATATTAATCCTTGATTACTCCTAGTAAAGTACTGAAGCCGTCGATTAAGGACGATACAAATAAGAAACACACAGCGATTGCGTTTGTTATCGAAATATCGGGTAATCGGGATTCTTGTCCACAGGCTCTCAAATACTCTCGAATTTCGGCAGTTCATAAGCAAGCGAAACAGATAAAACAGCGGAGTCGATTTTAGTGTCAACTATTCGATTCCCAGTAAATAAATAACTGGTTATTCCATGCGCAGTTTTCCCTAGTTTCCCTAGTAAGTGCCCCCCCGTGCCCCCCGGAAAGTGCGTCCAGACAAACTCAAACTCGAACAAATCGAAATATTCGTCGGCTATACATAGCTCGGCAAAGAGACTGAGCACGGGTTACACACAGGAAACCCAAGAAGTGTCAAGAATAGTGTGCTGAGGGGAGGCAGCAATAATAATTAATAATAATTATATATTACTAATAATTATTAATAATAATAATTATTATTACCGTCATGGCGAACGGTTGTGCCTGATGCTCCGTTTAAAATGATGTGATTGTAGTATAATCCGTCGTAACTGCCGTCGTTAATGCTGTCAGTTTAATAGAGTTGTGTCAAGCTTATGATTGAAAAGTTAAAACGAGTGTTCAAATAGCGCTCGGTAGAGATGACGTCAAATCGACGTTTGTCCGCTTTTACCCATAATTGTTGCGGCCATAACAAAAGAAAATAGCTCATTTGCAATCATTTGTGAGTCAAATTTGGTTTGTTTGTCCGCATTTTGAGCTATTAATAGCAGCCAGACTCTACGCTATTGGCTGTTCGAACTGGAAAGATATATTTTTTTGGAACGAAGTTGGATGGACATTTCGATTATGATTTTCGCAATTTTATTAAAGGATTAAACACACCAAAATTAATGGGAAGCGTTCGAACAAAAGTTCAGTTCACTTTAGAGCCGAGATATCGTCGAGAAGGATTAACCCTAACCCTAACCGTATTTTGTATGCCACGGTAATGTAGAGCTTTGGTTTAATCTTCATAAAGTTTTAGTTTGAATTTTTTATCAGAACAACACATTCTTATGCAAGAAACGCTCTGGTGGGCGTTGGAGCGTTAACTTCCAAAGATATGTTGAATTTTGAGAACGTTCCCAAGGGATGATAATTACAGCTGTGAAAATGAGATCTGTCAGATTGACTATATTCACAAAGATTAGACCGATTAGACCGTTTTTACTCTTAAATCACCAAATAACATTGCGAACAATATTGTTACTAGGGGCAAATTGATTGATCTTTGGTTGGTTAAACGTAAAAAGGCGATTGCAATAATTAAGAACAATGGAGAATGGCCGGTTAATGTCAACATATCTATCTCTACTGAACGCAATGAGGCGTATTATCAAGCGTCAGAAAAATACATCATTAGTGATGATTTTACAGCAGACGAAAATCGATTTTTTGATCGTACTAAAGCGATTGATTCCGTCCAGTCTAGTGATTTATTTAGTCTCGACGAAAAACCGCCGCCATCGAATACGAACCACCTAACGCTTGAATTGTTTTTTACTGAGTTCAGGGTTTTCCTTGAAGAGATCAACAATGAGCCAGGGCGCTTGCTTATTTCAGGTGATTTTAATTTTCACATTGACTGCACTCAGTGCACTTAAGGACTGGCTCTATCTTGAAAAACCATTAAAATCGATTAAAAAATTATTAAAAATATACGTTTCATGCAGTATATATATAACTTGGCATGGAGGTATAACTTGGCGAGTACTCTATCTTGATCCATGATGTTTCCATGGAAACGGTCACGTGACCTTTCGAGCTTTCATTTTATAGTACGTATTTTTAAGCGCTTTGAGTAAATCAACACTGATTTCATCCTATTTAGTCGTAATGTATTGAGGAGATATCATAGTTTATCGAACTAATTGGAATGGTTGCACGGACAATAAGGATTTGAAGTGAATACGTCCTAAAGTTCAAATTTCTCATTATTCCCGAACTTTGGGGAATAGCACGGAATTTTCGTTCGATAATTCACTTTAATAACAACCATTCCAATTAGTTTGTAAAGACTAAGACATGGTGAACTGAAATATGTACTAAAAGTAGGCGATTTAGCTGTTTGAATTGTTACCCAAGAACGTTTAACATTTGTATTATAAATATAATTGATACCGCCATTTTGGATGCAGGCTCGGATACAAGCGGTAAGCGGCTAACTTAAAAAATAATACATTTCCATGGCGACAGTTGCCGTAAATAGTCAAAATGGCAGAAGGAATCTCTACTTTCTTGTAAAGACCTTCGCCGTTCTCAAATCTAACGAGGTTAACGTTTGTAAAGAAAATATAATATATATTCAAATGTTATGTACGATTTTATGGAGGAAAGATCATGTTGTCAATGAATAAAGATATATTTCACTCTCAATTTGTCCTGTCGTAAGCCAATACTTTTATATATATACATACATATTAACAAATAAGAGTTAATATAAAATTGCATGGGATTTGCGCAAATGCCGTAGTTTGAGCGGGAAATTTAAAGAAGTGCTAGAAATTGTCAAGTAGTGATTGCTCTATATTTCTCAAAATTTATACAGAACGACCGATACTTAGAAATCTAAAAGGGGAAGGAGTTATGAATGTCAGGGACATTTTTGTGTCCAAATTCGTGCGGATTTGGACGAATTGTAGCACTCGAAGTGTCGAGAGATGCGGGAAGCTTACCCAAACAACAAGGAGAAAGTAAAACGTTGTACCGAAGTCGTTGTCTACAAGACCAGTACAGGCAATTTCAGGAACAATTTAGTTCTGTTGAAGAGAACTTCAACATCGAATATGTACAATTTGTGAAGAAATTGCCATCTTTGAAAGATGCTATAAATAAGTGGAACTTCAGAAAGAATGAAGAGAAGAAAAGGTATCTTGATACCTTTTCCTCTATTAATTGGGGAAAATTGTCAGATGCTCGAAAGAAAGAGCACAGTTTTGCAAACTGCAAGGGCTGTGCGCTACGATATTCTGATATTCAGGCAGTTTTTCCTGTTAAGTCTTCTGTTCTGAAAAGCAAGGCATTGGAAAATCCAGTGCTAATAGCCAACAATGAAGCCGGCAAGCTAAGAAGAAGTAATCATGGTAGAGTGGTCAAGCCGTCCAAAACAAATATCAAGAATACAGCCAAAGCTATATATGATAAGGTGTCGCCCCAATTTGAAGAAACATTTGATATGAGTTTTGCAGAAGCTTTGTCAAAGATTCCTGGTACCAATCTACAATATGAAACCAAGAACGATAAGCGCAGGGACAGGCGGAATCATTTCAGACAATCAAAAGCAAACATTGAAAATCAGATGACCGAAACTGCTTTTTTAAGGTAAGCCTTCACAATACATCACAATATAAGGAACCGCATGCTCAGTAATCAGTATAATCAACACATTAATACATTGTAGGAATTGACCCCTAATTCTGTGATTAATAATATATACAATATGACAAGAACCATGTGGGTGTTTACATGATGCTGCCTCGAGTTCAGATCACGTCGGTCTGAATTCAGATCAGTTGCTAGACAGACGAACAGTTCAGGCTGGCCAGATTTCCATTGTAGATCAGTGGCGGCACCATAGGGGGAAAGGGGAACAGACCCCCTGTTGGTGATCAATGGCTCCCATCGGGGATATATGTTTATTGTGAGTTTTCCATTGACGGTAATCTAGCTAAACATACCTAACAAGTGATCCACCATATCCACTGCCTTGACAGTGTATATATATATATATATATATATATATATATATATATATATATATATATATATATATATATATATATATATATATATATATATATATATATATATATATACGTGTAGGTTTTGGTCTACGAAATGCAAAGAGTGCTCAACAACATATAGTTAGAGCAAATAGATTTTCGCTTACCTCAAAACTCGTCTGCTACAACTTGTTTCATCTGCAAAAGAATCTACAGGCAGTGACTGAACTGCCTGAAGATTCTTTTACAGATGAAACAAGTTGTAGCAGACCAGTTTTGAGGTAAGCGAAAATCTATATGTATATATATATATACAAACTGTATAATTTTATATACAGTATATGCAGTATATACAGTATATACAGTATATACAGTATATACAGTATATACATATATATATATATATATATATATATATATATATATATATATATATATATATATATATATATATATATATATATACGAAAGTATACAATGTGCCCTACCGGCTATCACCATATGGCTTTATGGTAACTGTGGACTTGGGACCCACTATGTACGGCTACACATTGTTGGATTGCATTGTGGAGTCACCAGAGTGCTCAAACTGCGAGCAGTGAGCAATGCATAATGCTAACAGTAAACGTCTCATTGAGAGAGACTCTCCGCCCAATCCATGAGAGTGCTCAAACCACATGAGCGGTGAGCGTAATATATACGAAAGTATACAATGTGCCCTACCGGCTATCACCATATGGCTTTATGGTAACTGTGGACTTGGGACCCACTATGTACGGCTACACATTGTTGGATTGCATTGTGGAGTCACCAGAGTGCTCAAACTGCGAGCAGTGAGCAATGCATAATGCTAACAGTAAACGTCTCATTGAGAGAGACTCTCCGCCCAATCCATGAGAGTGCTCAAACCACATGAGCGGTGAGCGTAATATATACGAAAGTATACAATGTGCCCTACCGGCTATCACCATATGGCTTTATGGTAACTGTGGACTTGGGACCCACTATGTACGGCTACACATTGTTGGATTGCATTGTGGAGTCACCAGAGTGCTCAAACTGCGAGCAGTGAGCAATGCATAATGCTAACAGTAAACGTCTCATTGAGAGAGACTCTCCGCCCAATCCATGAGAGTGCTCAAACCACATGAGCGGTGAGCGTAATATATACGAAAGTATACAATGTGCCCTACCGGCTATCACCATATGGCTTTATGGTAACTGTGGACTTGGGACCCACTATGTACGGCTACACATTGTTGGATTGCATTGTGGAGTCACCAGAGTGCTCAAACTGCGAGCAGTGAGCAATGCATAATGCTAACAGTAAACGTCTCATTGAGAGAGACTCTCCGCCCAATCCATGAGAGTGCTCAAACCACATGAGCGGTGAGCGTAATATATACGAAAGTATACAATGTGCCCTACCGGCTATCACCATATGGCTTTATGGTAACTGTGGACTTGGGACCCACTATGTACGGCTACACATTGTTGGATTGCATTGTGGAGTCACCAGAGTGCTCAAACTGCGAGCAGTGAGCAATGCATAATGCTAACAGTAAACGTCTCATTGAGAGAGACTCTCCGCCCAATCCATGAGAGTGCTCAAACCACATGAGCGGTGAGCGTAATATATACGAAAGTATACAATGTGCCCTACCGGCTATCACCATATGGCTTTATGGTAACTGTGGACTTGGGACCCACTATGTACGGCTACACATTGTTGGATTGCATTGTGGAGTCACCAGAGTGCTCAAACTGCGAGCAGTGAGCAATGCATAATGCTAACAGTAAACGTCTCATTGAGAGAGACTCTCCGCCCAATCCATGAGAGTGCTCAAACCACATGAGCGGTGAGCGTAATATATACGAAAGTATACAATGTGCCCTACCGGCTATCACCATATGGCTTTATGGTAACTGTGGACTTGGGACCCACTATGTACGGCTACACATTGTTGGATTGCATTGTGGAGTCACCAGAGTGCTCAAACTGCGAGCAGTGAGCAATGCATAATGCTAACAGTAAACGTCTCATTGAGAGAGACTCTCCGCCCAATCCATGAGAGTGCTCAAACCACATGAGCGGTGAGCGTAATATATACGAAAGTATACAATGTGCCCTACCGGCTATCACCATATGGCTTTATGGTAACTGTGGACTTGGGACCCACTATGTACGGCTACACATTGTTGGATTGCATTGTGGAGTCACCAGAGTGCTCAAACTGCGAGCAGTGAGCAATGCATAATGCTAACAGTAAACGTCTCATTGAGAGAGACTCTCCGCCCAATCCATGAGAGTGCTCAAACCACATGAGCGGTGAGCGTAATATATACGAAAGTATACAATGTGCCCTACCGGCTATCACCATATGGCTTTATGGTAACTGTGGACTTGGGACCCACTATGTATATATATATATATATACATATATATATATATATATATATATATATATATATATATATAATATATATATATATATATATATATACAGATATATATATATATATATATACAGATATATATAATATATATACAGATATATATATTACATATAATTTCACAAGCCGTCACTTCACCAGTTCTAATATATTCACATATAACTTGCAGTTAATATTAACTGAACACGATACGTTGAGACTCGAAAGAGTAGGCATATCACACATATCACATCGGACCATTAATTAACCTTCGCTCTCCATCTGAGTTCGTGTGGCTCAATGGTTAGAGCGTCTCACCGGCAATCAGAAGGTTACGGGTTCTGAGGTATATAGGCTTGATGCATATCTACAGTACAGATATATATATTACATATATATATATATATATATATATATATATATATATATATATATATATATATATATATATATATATATATATATATATATATGCTGTCAAGGCAGTGGATAATGGTGGATTAATTACCCCATTAATATGGGGATTAGATCTGAGCATGTTCAACTACAGTTATGTTATAGTACAATGTACCTCAGAGTCAGTCATATGAACCCTTTGAATTCTGAGGTACATTGTATTATAACATAATTATTTGTCTTTCAGGTGTTATGGCTCTGCTATGTCGCTTGCAGCTTGGGATCGTGGCCGCCTTGCATTATCTTTTGAGACGACACAAGCTGCAAAAGAAAGACATGAGGTTTTATTAAATAATGAAAAGGAAAAGAGCCATGTTGGAAATTTAGAGTCTATGATGTGGAATACAGATGCATTGAGGGAAGAAGTTGAAGCATATGAGAATGACAAGACAGTCAATTGGTCAGAACTAGCACGAAATGACCAAGTGTTGAGTGCTGATGGTGAAGTTGCTTCAAACGGTGGTCAAATAATCAAAGAGTGGCTAATTTCAGAAGGCGTTGATGTAAATCGATTTAAAAGGGTACACGGTGATGACAATGAAAGTAATAACGAACGGTCAAGAAGAAGGAAAAGACGAGGCACTGGTGGTGAAATTACTCTTCCTACAGAAGTAAATGCAGAAAAACTAAGGCAAATGGCTATACAGAAAATTGAATGTGGGGAATACACAATAGGTCAAAGAATTGTTCCAAGAAAGGTACATGTATACTGTATTAAATAAATTGCTTTAATTTATAATATATGGTTAGCAGTTTTATTATTATGGCAATTACATTACTTTAAGACATGTCATTCTTAATCAGACATGTCATTCTGTTTTTATTATATAGTATGAGAAGTTAGTACTGACAAAGGATTTAGAAATAAAGAAAATGGAATTTGTAATTGAAGGGAGAAAAGTACCTGTGGAGGAAATAAGAAAGAAATCACTGGGAGACCATGCAAGATATATGAGAGACCACTCAGATGAATATTTTGAAAAGCTTAGTGCCCAAGAAGTCATTTGTAGACTACAGAAACTGAATGAATATAGCAAGAACAAGCACCTGAGCACTGACCAGCTGAAAGAGAAACTGAAAATCCTTGAAAGACATAGACATATAATAATGTGGCATGATAACTCAACAGTTGCAAATAATAGCAACCTAGTGTGTTTGGTGTCTATCTTATATGATCCTGCCATCTTCCTAACAAATGATGAATATAAGGTGAAAACTGGAAAAACAGTTGATGTACAATCAATAGTAGAAAAGCCCTATGAACACATTATTGCACGATGTAAGAGTTCTGAGGCTGAGCAACTTGCCTATGTTGATACTCGACTGTCATGCATAAAAGACCTAGTGTCCAGCAATCTACCAAGTGCTAATGGAAATGAAATTCATGATACTGTCAGGTTTTTTCATGGAGATAGCCCTGCCAGGGAATTTGAATGTGGGCAACAGAAAGGAGGGCTATACTATTGTTCTAACTGTGGTTGCTATGCCAAAATGGCAGAGCAATTAGACTATGCATTAAACTGTCCCATAGTATCTTTAGAAGATAGAATTGGTGCTATAATGAAGGGCACAATGGCAAAAGCAAACACCCTACAACACAAAGCAAAGCCCCTGGTAGGTCTGTCCAAACAAGATCTAGAAAGAGAACTTGGATCAAGACAGATATATAGTGGAGATACCATGAAGGAACTGCAGCAACTTTTAGTGTCTGAAATGCACGGCATTCAAAGAGTACCAGCACTAGTTGTGAACAGTCCCAACATGTCCCTCCAGGATGTTGGCCTGCACCAGTATGAAATTCTTCCTACAGAACCATTGCATGATGTTGGACACCACATTGAAAATGTCTTTACAGAACTTCCACATCATGTAACAGTTAATGAGAAGAATGCACTTGAGGACACCATCAACATATGTCTTGGAGGTAAAGACAGCAAGCGTGCAGTTGATTACAGGGCTGCTCTAATTAAAACCACATCATATTTGCGGCAAAATAAATTAGCATCTCAGAATCTCATGCAACTGCTGGAAACCCTCACCGAAATTCAAAGAATTTTATACAGTTCAGAAGGGAGCAGAAGTGTCCACCAAGTTCTACGGTACTACAATCAGTCATGGTACCATGCTATGCTGCTAAAAGAACGCATTAAACATCCAAAGAAACTTACAATTCGAAAGATGTTTGGTGTTTACTTTCATGATCTGATAGCCCATGGTGGTATGATGCTTCGTCTTGTATCTGGCCTGGCATCGAATACCGAAGAAGAGGAGAGAATATTTCATCATATCAAGAAGATAACCAAACAAACAAGCAACTACAGCCATGGCCAACTCATCCCCAATCTGTTCCTACGACTTCAAGCAGAAAAAGAAATGTTAAATCGAAAGGATGTAACAAAGCATCAAGGATACATTGGTACCCTCTCAAAGTCTCTTCCTGTCCACACAAACACCAGAATTCCAATTGAAGTAATCAAGAGGCATTCTAGGGAATGGCAAGCTCACCTACAGCAGATAAGTGATTTTCTTTTTGAGGGGCAAGGAGTATGGTGGCACAAAGAAGATGATGCTGTAGAATTCCATGACATTTCCAACTGTCCAAAGAATTGTGGTCCAGAGCTTCATCATTTTCGTTCTAGCAATATGAAGAATGAAGAAGTGTATCTCAAACAGCACTGGATGCAATGCATTGAACAGAACGTGGTTATTCCAGCTCATATCATCCTTGTTGACCTTCCAGATGGAAAAGTGAAGAAAATACACACTTGCTTCCTTGGTGATCCACTAGTTGATGATGAATCAAGTCTCACCGAAGAAAATGAAAGGATGTACTGTGGTCCCTTGCTTACTGAAGAGGAAGATCAAGAGAACGAAGTGCCTGATGAGGAAGTGGTAACAGAAATCATTCCAGCAGCAGATGAAGTGGTTGATTTAATGAATAACATGAAATCTCCATCATATGAAGAGATGAAGGCTGATGAAACTGCATCAGCTCTACTACGCAAGATTAAATATTGTAAAGCGCTGCTGAAAGAATGGAAAATTGATTTCTGACACTGTACATAATTGAAATTCACTTAATAAACATCAATAATATATAAACATTGGGCTTAGTACAAAAATATACTGAACAATTGTACTAAAATTAGTCATGTGTAGCCTAGGACAACATGTATATAGAATTTTAAAAAATATGTGGCAAGGTTAAATGTAAACATTTAATACTTGCAGTATAATGAATTATCTTGAATTTTATTATATATGAAATATTAGTTGAATTTTACTTTAATGCGTAGGCTAAAACAGTTTTTATCACATTATTTCGTACAAAATATACAGTGAGCTTAGGCCCCGCACACACAGAGATGCGTTTTTGTATTGTTTCAAGTAATGAGCTTGTTGTTCTCGATTCCATCGAGAACAGTAAACAATACAAAACGTAGAAAAACGTTTCCGTGTGATATACGGTAGCCTGTGCACAGCCGCGAACCTCCCGGATTCCCGTCTGTGAACAATCGACGGATTGCTTGCCGGCGTTAGCGGAGATTTGTATAACAGACTGTTATTGGTTCGTTTAATATCAGGTGTTTTGATTGGCCCATGTTCTGTAATTATAATTAATTATGCGATAACATGCTACGAGAAAAACGCAAAATGGCGGATGCAAGGAGCGAAGGAAATACTCTTTGGAATAAAGCAGTTGAACAGGTCTTAAACGTGTTCGGGATATCTTCTTTGTATGAAGAACAAAGAGGCATTAAGTCAGTTCTTTTCAAAGCGAGATGTTTTTGTTAATATCTTCCGACTTGCTACGGAAAATCCCTCATATTTCAAGCTACACCAATTATTGCAGATGAAGTACGAGAACTAGCATCGTGGTTGTTATTTCTCCGCTAAAAGCTCTCATGGAGGACCAAGTTCGCTACCTAAAGAAGATAAATTTATCGGAAGTCTGTGTAACAGATGAACATAACGATGAACTTGTTCGAGATATATAAATTAATGGCGATTACACTTTATGGTTCCCCTGAATATTTTCGAGAAGAATATTTTCGAGCAAGCAATTTAGAGCGTCTTTGGTCTGCGTTGCTGTGGTTTCAGCGCATTACAATAGTTAATGGTAAGTGTGGATTGATGTTATTTTTCTTTGTATCTGCAATATTTCATTGTAGGGGATTGCCTCAGCAGACCATAGCCTTTATTTAATATAGAATCAAAAGTGTCCTTTAATATCATAGAAATATTGTTATTTTGAGTCGATATCAATACCTAATTAGATTTTGTAAGGTAACCTAATCTTCTGCAATAACAATTTAGCTTTAATATGTAGCTCTTACATCTGTTTCTCAAGGGGTCTGCCTAGTGCTAGAAGAGGTTAACTTCCATTCCGAACGTGGTATGGCAATCTTGGTGAATTAATAGATCTCTTGTTCCTGATGATGATGCTTGTAGTAACAGCATCAGCTACCAAAAAGGCCAGATCTGTTATCTATGAAAGTCTGAAGTTGACCAACAGTACTTCAGTGGTGTCAAAGTCTCCAGACCGATCAAACCTACAATACTGTTTACATTATGTAGATAAGGATATTCCACTGGATTTGCTATTTGCAGAAATGATAGAGGATGTCAAAAGACAATTATTTACTGCCAGACCCGGAAACAGTGTGCAATTTTGTACCGAGTATTTGAAACCGCTCTGAGCAACTCATTTTATAAGGATGCTGTGCCAAAAAAAAAACCCGTTTGGTAGAAATCTACGATGCTGGATCACCCGGTAAAACTCCATCAAAAGACAAAGCCTGGTCATATTAGACTAGAGTATTGATCTCAACCATCGCATTTCGAATGGGCATAGATTGCAAGAAAGTGAACAAAATCATTCACTTTGAACCAAACAAGAATATTGAGTGTTAAGAACTTCTTCAAGCTCAAACCAGATACAGAACTGCTTATGAAAGCCTTTGGATTCATCCATGTTACAGCAAACAATGAACACAGTTGTTGTGAATGTTGGTCTTAATGTTCCCAAGACAACAAACTGTACTGTGTAGTTATACTGATTGGTTAACTAATTCCCTGCCTAGATGGGCTTTTATAAGTTTACTCTTGCTAACACCAGACAAATTTACCCATGAAAGGAGAGCTGTATGGGGGGAAAATGGGTTACTGTAATAGTTTACTCGGTCAGCCAACAAGACTTCTGAGGACATATGTACCATGCAGTGTATTTTACCCACACGGTTCATACTTTCTGGTACACAGTGCTTGTTAGCCAATCAGAAACCATGATTTGGTAGAATTTACACATTATTGACAAAAGTGCATTACAATATGTTATTATACAATTATTGGACGAGGTTAATAATATCTTGTGTTATCAATGCCAAAGTTTGTGTTATATCTGCCGAAGCTGAAGGCTGATTGTGATAACACAAGATATCATACGAAAACCGAATATTATAAATGTAGAAGCCTTTAAGCTAATGAAAGCTTGTAAAAATTATAAACGCGGATCATTAATAATCACGTCACATACAGACAATTTCTGATATTTAGTAGGTGGGAAGACATCAAGAATTGTCTGTAGGTTTTTTAGCCAATCAAAATTGAGATTGTATGGGTATTGTATAATAATGTTGCTTTATAAACATCAGTCAGTTTAATTTTATAAATAACTATCACATAACTGAAAATTTACTTACCGACCAACTTGAATGGTACAGAAAGATACTCAGCATTAATTATACTGCATTCAAACGAGATAACCTATTCCTTAGGATTACAGCTGCAGCCATGCCAAGAGATGGCACCCACTCATTTCTTTTGTTTGAGTTTCTTTTGTTGACACAAGCTGTACGTAAAATGGCTTGGGTAAACGCTGCTCTATTCTTTAGCTCATTCTCAAACCTTTCAAAGGAAAAGCCTAGCAGTTGATCTTAATTTGGAGACCGCAGACAACTTGGTTGTTTCTTTGAGCATACTCACAATCTATCTGCTTCAGTGCAGTTGCCAAGAATTTGCAGTTGCTTGCGAAGGATAGCATTTTTCCAAGCAGCATTTGCTATCTGTTTATAAGTTCCACGTACAAGCATTTTACCTAGATATGGTAATTCAGGATAATTATAGAATACCCCGTCCACTTTTGAAACCGCGTTTAAAGCCAGAAATACAAGCCAGTTGCTCTAAAATCTCTTTCAATATAATGTCGAAGGTTTATATTATGTGTACTTGTTGATTGTTATCAAATTAAATGGGGTTTTAAAATAGAACGAAGCAATGAGGTACTGGAACATTAACTGCCGGTAATGAAACAGGGGTATCTACACTATCCTGCCGCACAGTAGCTGTTGACGAACAGCTGATTTTCTCTGGTGATACAGATGTGAGATGACGTGAACAGAGGATCCAAGCGCGGTCTTTTCCCACTTTCACGAGTATCCGCGACGCGTTCACACGAAATAGATAGCTTCTCTAGTGTACCAAGAAGTTCTTGTTCCTGCCTTTTAAGATTATCGAGCTTCTTAAGCTTATCCAAACAAGATTTACATCTTGAGTTAATCTCTACGCTGAAGGGCAGTTTGGATAAAGAAGTACGCAGTAAACGTTGCCTTCCATCGACCAGATAGCGTTGATAAGGCTTCTTAATCACATCATGACAAAGAACACAACTCATGTAGGTAAAATAAAAACACAATAACAGGAAAAGATCACCAAAGCCAATAGTAATTTTTCACTCGAACAAGACGCCATTTTGTGTTTGTTTACATTTGTTTACATCTTATTATGTAAATAATTATGCAAAAATTATGCAAATGTCCCGGCAAGCATTCCGTCGATTGTTCACAGACGGTAATAACGGAGGGTTACCGGATGTGCACAGGCTAGATATACGGTGGCCTGATTATCAGACGGTACGGTGTCGCTCGGTCTAGCTCTCGTACTCTCAGTAACGCACAGGCTCAAAGAAAGCAAGAGAGTATATAACTCAGCATTAAGAATTTATGAGAGACATGTTTCGTGTTCTATTAGTTGAACTGCATCTAAAGCTTTGCGATTCATGAGTATCCATATAAACCGAGAAGTCATGCGTCCTCGCATGACTGACCGATACTATACAAAATTGAAGTTTACATACCTTGTCGGAATTGAAATTCAAAACATCGACAAATAAACCATCCTCGCTATTGTATATCCGAGTTTCCAAAGCATACAATTCCACAAAACGACGAAAATCTTGGTGAAAACGGCATGCACGATACAATATTTAAAAGGCAGAATGCGTTGCTATGACAATCTCAAAACTCTGCTGGGGTCTATTTTCAATTCTGGAGCCAGGCCTTAAGTGCGCTAATAACAATAACAGTAAAAAGTTCCTGGAATTGATAAATGATTTTAACCTAAAGCAGCACGTCACGCAAACTACTCACATTGACAATCACATACTGGATCTAATTATCACCAGACATACCGATGATATTGTTCATTCAATCTCCGTACAAGATCCTGCCGCATCTCAGACCACTATGCTGTCCAATTCACATAGAGAAACCAACATATCCCCGAAAGGAAATACAATATAGGAACTTGAAAAATTTAAACTATCATAACTTATGCAAAGACATCAGCAATTCAACGCTCGTTCTAGACAGCGCTAACTCGTCATCGGTTAGTGATATTACAGGAAAGTATGATAGCACTTTGACAACTCATTATACTAGACCTATATGCTCGGATAAAGAAGAAGACCATCACTATCCACAGACGAAATAAAGCAGCTGAAAATAATTAAACGACGTCTAGAACGTAGATGGCGCACGACCAAACTACCATCAGATAGAGACGCTTCGCATGCAAAGCACTGTGTTAAAGTTAACACTTCCATCTTCGATTCTAAAATGTCCTTCTATTCAAGTATTATTGACCAGCACAAGAATGACCAAAAAGTACTCTTTGATACAGTAAAAAAGATGTTACATACAACTACGGAAAATCTCTATCCATCAAGTGAATCTCCAGAAAAACTCGCCAACAACTTTGCCGACTTCTTCATCAACAAAATCACAACTATCCGAGATGAGCTGGCGCCTCCTGCGCTACTGTCTACTAGTTTATTATCTAACTACGACCTGGCCACAGAAACTGCATACTCGCCCATAGCTGAATTTACCAACTTTACCTCAGTTTCCGAAGATCAATTATCTAAATTAATATACAAGTTAACATCTAAATCTTGTGACATTGATCCGATCCCTTCCTCCGTCCTGAAGCATTGCCTCCATGTACTTCTCCCAGTAATTACAAAAATCGTTAATTTACCGCTATCCAACGCTGTCATGCCGCCTAGCCTAAAGATTGCCCTTCTAAATCCTCGACTGAAAAAACCCTCCATCGATCAATCTCAAATTTGAAAGTTGTGTCTAAGGTGATTGAAAAGACAGTCGCCACCCAAGTTAATGATTATATCAACGAGAATAATATGAACGAATTCTTTCCATCTGCTTATAAAATGAATCATAGTACGGAAACAGCCCTGGTCAGAGTAAACAACGATATCCTTCGTGCGCTAGATGACAAGAAGTCAGTTATTTTGCTCCTTTTGGACTTATCAGTGCAGCATTTGACACTGTAGACCACACCATCCTACTAGCTAGACTAAATCGTAGACTTGGATTCAAAGGTGCAGTACTCGACTGGTTTTCCTCCTATCTTTCTGGTAGGAAACAACTTGTCAAAGTCAATGGCGCTCAATCTATCCTCCATGACCTAACTTGGGGTCAATCCATGGCCCATTGCTTTTGCTGTTATATACACTCCCTCTAGCTGACGTGATCCGGAAGCACGATATGGGCTTCCACCTATATACGCAGACGACGCCCAGTTATACCTATCGTTTGATTCATCAGAAGAGCAGTTAGCACATGAGAAAATTGAAGCCTGCACCCATGACATCGATAAATGGATGTCTGATAACATGCTAAAAATGAATAGGGGAAAGACTGAACTTTTAATTCTTCATGCCCGTCATCGCTTCCCACCAGAGATTTGGTCTGTCTCCGTCTGTAATGCAGTTATTGAACCATCTACAAGTGTTAAGAACATCGGTGTAACGTTCGACCCGACAATGTCAAAAAACCATATTAATGTAATCTGCAAATCAGCTTTCTTCCATTTACGACATATAAACCGAATACGTAAATATCTGTCATCTCAGTCTGTCGAAACTGTGGTCCACGCCTTCATTACCACCAGACTGGACTTTTGCAACTCATTATTGTACGGCTTACCAAATCAACTTATCCAACGACTACAGAGTGTACAAAACTCGGCTGCAAGATTAATATCCCTCACCACCAAATATGAGCATATTTCTCCTATTTTGCGAGAACTGCATTGGCTTCCTGTACAATATAGAATCCATTTTAAGATCATTCTTCTTACATTCAAATGTTTTAATAATTCTGCACCAGCCTATCTAAAAGATCTCATTGAACAATATGTACCTAGGCGTGCTTTAAGATCTGGCAATGAAAACTACATCGCTACAAATTGGAAACCTACGGACGCAGATCCTTTTCAGTAGCTTCCCCTCAACTCATTGCCTCAAGACATGAGAGATGCGACTATACATCCTGAAGTTTTCAAGAAAAAGTTAAAAACTTACTTTTTTTAAACCGCTTTAAAACCGCTTTAAAAATTTAACATTTAGTAATTTTTAGGAACATATTTTATCCATAGGAAACTTTAGTTTTCTTTAAATTTTAATATTCTTATTTTAAATAGCATAGTTAATGTTAAAATGTTAAGCGCTGATGAACTATAGGGAATCAGCGCTATATAAGTACTTACTATTATTATTATTATTAAATTGAGAAGGTTGTTGACAATTGCCCTAATGGAAGATGGGGTCTTTTATGACGATTTGAAAGAAATATTTCAAAAGCACGGAAATGCTTTTGTGAATATATTAAACGTTATGTTGGTTAATCAACGCATATCATCGCTCTGGAAAAAATGTATTATTCTTCGTATTCCGAAATCGAACTTTTCAAATGTTGATCTATCGACCCTGCGAGATATTTCACTCCTACCGACTAGCTATAAAATCTTCTCGAAAGCTGTTTGCAACAGAATAACTCCATACTTTTCCAATATTATTGCCTTTTGGCAACGTTCCTTACTTCGTAAACGTGACAGGCAAGAATTGATTTACACTTTGAAAACCGCGATTGATGTGACATCTCAGTACCATGTTGAACGTTGTGTTTATTGATTTTGCAGATGCTTTTGGAAGTATTAAACATGAATTTATCTTTGAAACGCTTATGGAGTTTGAAATCCCTCAAATGTACTGTTGCTTAATAGAAGACTTGTATAGGTCTCATCTTTTAGAATCATTTGCGAGTTTCGCTTGAGCAGAGAATTTTACATCGTCAGAGGTACTAAGACTGGTGATCCATTGAGCGCTGTAATATTCATCCTATAGTGATTGACAGAGTTTGTAAACCTAAGATAACTGCAGCATTGATCAGTCTGAACATTGAAAATGAGCGGAACATAAACCATAAACCCGATACCACTATACAGACTCATGCTGACGATATAGAAGTCCTACAATTAAAATTCCAAATTACTCAGAAAATGTTTGATGCTGGTGAACCATTGATGAACAGAGCAGGTCTAGAGGTGAAACCCAGCAAATGTGCAGTTTTATATGCAAGAAGATATGGAAACAACTGGTATAAAGGAAAGTAGGATGAAAAGCCTGAGGTAACTGTTCAAAATCACAAACTTACAGTCTATGGAAGAAATACATCGTATAAATATTTGGGAAAATCTTTGTCATTATCAGGTGAAGACCCGAACAAATTCGTGAAAATCTTGAAAAGTATGAAGAACTATTACATAAAATATCTAAATGGATCTTCCGCTATCATTGAAAGCAAGTGCTTTCAATAATATGGCCCTGGTAAAAATTCTTCATCATTTTTATAATTCAAGACTAAGCGAAGGGCAATTAGAGCATATGCATGGATGCTATTCTTACAAAAATCATCCGTCAACTATATGGTTAACCAAGAGAACATGGTGGTATACTGTAGGTATCAAACGAGTCTCTGACGTGTACAGAACAACGAGATTAGCTTTTATGATAAAGATGTTGAACCACCCAGTAGAACAGTTCCGTAATGTTGCGAGAGAATCTCTTATTCTTGATATGAAGAAGAGGAAGATTGATAAAACTGTTAGTAGTTTTAATTTCCTTGGATATGAGCGCAAACAAGACGGTTATTTGAATTGCTATACGTCCTTTGGCTGCCAGTCTGATTGGCCCGACATGCTTCGTTATGTTAGAAAATTGAATGTTGATGTTGTGTTTGTCGAAGATAGAGCATGAGTAATCAAGATTGATGATAATTACTACGATGACACCTGTGCATTACAGAAGGTTCTTTTCAAATTAACGGTGGAACGTGATCTTGATAGAGCGAAATCTCTTTCCATTCAGGGACCCTTTCTTTGCATAAAGGATATTCATTTAAAAACGTCACATTCTATTCTTTATAATTGAAAAATCGGTGATGATTTAGTTAAATTTGTGATCAAAGCCCGATTAAATTTGCATACCACCAACTTTACAATTTTCATTTGGAATCGTGAACATGATCCAATGTGTCCATTTTGTCGACAACATACCGAGAGTATGGCACACTTGATGAATGCAAAGAATTTCATAATTATTACAATCGTCGTCACAATCGAATAGCAGACAAAATACCCGATGAAATCAAACAAAGTTGTCTTACTGACTTTAGTTTATTTCCAAAGTTTCAGCATTCCTATCAATTTAGTTAAGAAGATATGGCTAGTTGAAGTTGAAAATTTGAAGAGTTTGACGCCATATTGGTTTTGCGAATATGACGTCATTGAGTGATTCTTTATCGGCAGTGGAGTTGTTTTGATGGCAATCACATAGTGATAGCTGTTGTGAATACTGTTTGGACGAAAATTAGTCGAAATAAACTATTTAGTTCCTCATTGCAGGAAAGTAGAGGAGCTTCTTAGGCATAATACAAGATAGCATCACTCAGTCATGACGTCATATTTGAGAAACAAAATGGCGTCGAAATTGGACAAACTCTCCAACTTCAACTAGCCATATCTTCTTAACTAAATTGATAGGAATGCTGAAACTTTGGAAATCAACTAAAGTCAGTAAGATCTTTCATATGAACTACATTTGTATTTTGGCCGGAGTGTCCCTTTAAGTTTATTCAAACAAGTTGTTGGAAACCGTTTTCCCAGAATTTCACGAGTTGTCATTGTTTCGTCATCGCAAACCAAATATTTTAGTCATTTATCCGGTGATGAAGTCATGTATTGTGGTGGAAGTGACCGTTTGCTACGATCTTTATTTTGGTTACGCCTTAGATGGAAAATGTGAGAGATACGAACCTGTTTGTAATTTTCTGCGTAGAAGGAATTGGAGCGTTAAACTGATTGTTTTGTGTTTTGGATCCCTCGGGTGTATTAAAAAGGATGATTGGCGTGGAATGAGAGCTTTGTCAATCGATAGAGATGATGCAAAGAGACTGCTGAGTTGGTGCTCGCTATCAAACTTAATTATGGCAAATTATATATGGAGACACAGAGTAAAGAAACTAGTCTCATGACTATACCTTATCCTTTTCGATGTCAATTTGAATGACTGCATATACTGTATAATTGCTTTGTTGATACTGTGTTGTATGTTTGAAACATTTTTATGTGACTGTCGCATGCCTAGCATATATATATTTATTGTATTAGAACTGAGCAGAGTGTTCAGGTGTTAGGGCAGAGAGGAAAATATTAATCCCCTCGCCCGGCGCGAAGCGCCGGCCGAAGGCCTGAGGGCGAGGGTGATAATATCGACCGGCGTTTAGTCCCTTATCACGCGAGATCCAAGCGGATCCCTATCTCGGATGCAGTTTAATTTTATATATATGTTGAAAATCAACGGCCCATGCGCGGCATCGGGAAATTTGGCCCTGGTAACTAGATATGGTAAATAAAAAATATCTGATTTGAATTCGTGTTTTGTCGGGTTATACGGTGAATGAAGATTTGAGTCCAAAAAGATCGTGAAAAGGCAGTGAAAATGCAATATATCGTCGTCCGAAGATGTCAAGTTCGTAAATCAAGTTCGTAAATCAAGTTTTATACGTGGCGTCAAAACTAAAGGTAAACCCGTTTTCGGTTTTTTAAACCTGTTAGTCAGTTCATAGTTAATATATTAAACCCGCAAAGATAGTTTGGCAAACATGTCCGAGTATGTTATTCAGGCTTTTATTTGATGTATAGCATGATTTTCTTGCGTTAGTAGTTCAAAAGATATCGTCGTCTGAATATCTAAAATATTTATACGGAGTTTGTCAATCCAATCCAAACGTCGTCACTTTTTTCAAGCTGTTAGGTATCAGTTACAAAAATATTTTTGTAGGTATGTCAGAGGCTGTTAATCAAGCTTTCATTAGATATGTAGAATGAGTTCTTAGAGTTAGTACTTCAAAAGATATTGTGGTCGGAACATTTCACTTTTGGCATGTCGTCATGGCAACCGAAATTTAAAATTATTATAACATCAACCCAAGTTAGTTTTAGGGTTAGGATTAGGGTTAGGATTAGGGTTAGGATTAGCGATGATTTGAATTTCGGTTTGTTGATATATCGAGAAAGCGCCAATCAGACCTTTGAAGGGCTTTCGCTCGAAATTGAATAGTCCTTACATAAGATATACCAATAAATTATGTGCTTTATTATAATATTGCAGAATAACAAATGTTAATACAAATTTTGAATGGCAGATTTTATACTTTTATTTAAATTATCCATCACCATTGTTTCACTCGGTCACTTTGCAACCTCATCCACAATGGAATAATTACAATACTTGATAATAATAGCCTATATAGTGAGTACCAGTACTGGTGGTAAGGATGTAAAAAAGTACAGATTATAGCTGTATTTATACTGCAAGTCTATAGGAGTAACCAGGACGAACCTGGCTGGATTCCGCTTACATTTTACTCACTTTAATAGTGTAAACATACACCATACTGGCTATAACAATCAGCATTTACGCTCATCTGATATTATGGCATATGCCGTTCTGGCCAATGGCTTAGTGTGTCTGTTTAAATTAACCTTTGTCCTGGATAGTAGGCCTGGACAGTGCCAGTCCTAGGCTTTCAATGTATATTTTTACACAGCTTTTGAAGGATAAATACTGTATAATGTATAATTGGGTAGGTTAACACTCACTGTGTCAGGGGAACATGTTAGGATTAAACAAGTGGTATCACCCCACTGACAAGAAGCAGCTGAAAGGAATTTCATCCTTAATTAATATATATATATTGGTGAAATAATTAGATTAAGCAATATCGTTCTTTGTTGTATATTATGGGCTTTTGTCATTTCAATTTTTGAAATTGTGTTACCGGCACTTGAATACCATTGAAATACTGGTACATGAATGTGCATAATTATATAATATTAATAAAAGTTAAGAAACAGAAGTCTTCTAAAAGAATAAAAGGTTTATCAGACTTATCAATTTGGTCTAGGATAAATTTAGGTATGCAATCTTTTGGTATCTGCTACTAACAATTAGACAATAAGGAACATGCAGATTACATTATTACAGTAGGGTACATGTATCTGCTTATACTGACAATTACACAATAAGGAACATGCAGATTACATTATTACATTAGGGTACATGTATCTGCTTATACTGACAATTAGGCAATAAGGAACATGCAGATTACATTATTACAGTGTATGTACAAGGTTATGCAGTCTCGTGAATACAATTGTACTTTGAGTAAAATTGTGAGTATGCCACTGTTACGGTACTGTAAACATGCATGTTGAAATTTATTATTAAAAGCATAACTGACATAATTAACTTTAATTATGTAATATATAATTAGTAAAATTATTATTTAAATTAATAATTATTAAAATTAATTATTAATTTCAATAATCAATAGTTACACAATTGGTTTCCAACCCTGCCTGCGAGACAATTGTGTTGGCAGACTTTCCCACTTGAGTTCTGTTCAGTACACTACCCACAAATTGCACCCAAAAAATAAGCAGTTTGAAAATCTGTTCAGTTTGGCAATATTAAAGCCTCAAACAGTAAGCGGGCGAGGGGTTGTTGCGTACACGTATTTCTAGTAGGTATATATTTATATATATATATATATATATATATATATATATATATATATATATATATATATATATATATATATATATATATATATATATATATATATATATATATGATCAACCGTCCTCATGCGCAGCATCGGAAATTTGGCCCTGGATTATCAGCTGATTTCAAGCCGAAACCGTAGTGTTGAAGGACAAGATAATCAAAGACAGACACAAGTAAAAGGTAAAAGGACTATTATAATTATGTATATTGTGATTGTCAGCGACTCACCGGTCTGTGTTGAGCAATTAATTTGCCTTTTCTGCATTGTTTTTTTTGGTTAGGGTTAGCAATTTGGTTAGGATTAGGGTTAGGTTTAGGATTTTGGTAATATTTACTTGCATTTCGTTGAATTCTAAGAGACTATAGCGTCGTACGGCTACCGTACGAATACTGTAGCCATTACCTTCAGTTCAGTGCTTCACTTTATCGTTTATTAAACTTTTTGCACTTGACTCGCTAATAAACACGTGCTGCGAGTTTATTAAACGGCTTCAAACACGACCCATTTGATAAGTTCATTGGCGTAGTAATTTTGAAAATCGATGTTGTCTAAGCCGAGAAAATCAAAGATAAAGTTTATGTAAATCAGGACGAATCTTTTTCTTTTGTCTTTTCCTCATGAATTATTAATGAGTGTTTGAATGTAATTTAAATAATTGTACACTTTATTGTGTATTTGCTCCAAGCTCCGAAATCTAATAGACACATTTTGAAATACTTAACACAGAGATTTGGGAAAATTTGAAGGTGTGTAATGTTTTGAATTTTCAAAACATATATGTATAATATATTGACAGTTGCCAACTGTTTATGTTTATGTATGTTTTATGTATGTTTATTATTTGATTAAAATTATAAATACTATCTGCTTGATAATTAGCCTATATATACAGTAGTTTAGGGTGAAAAAACATGCATACTATTGCTGTGTTTATATGACCTGGGCCTGGCCTACAATTTTGTAGCAATAAACAAGCATTACTATGTATACTTGTCAGTGTTAATACTTAATATACACTGCTGTAGTGAATAAGGGAGAGCTCGGGGGGAAACAGACGATACAGTACATGGATGATTGTCAAGCAAGCTCATATCCTCAGAAAAGTTATTCTGTGTCCCGGACAGGGATAACTTTCTGATTTCCAGTGAGATGCTCTGACCATTGAGCTACCAAGACTCAGATGGTGAGTGAACGTTACATTGATGTACTGATTCTATTGATATAACAGCAGTGTATATATTAACACACCCAATCATTAGTCATTACTGAAATATATAGTAACTGCTGTGCATAGGCAGTACATATATCATTAGAACCAGTGCATCATTGTAACCTCTCTCCATCTGAATCTCGATGGCTCAATGGTCAGAGTCCGTCACTGGCAATAAGAAGGTTATAATTTTTTCAACCAGGAATATTACAGTATGTTTCTGACGATATCATCTTGACGTCCATGTTTTGTATACTGATATGTATTCCATATATAATCTGTGTTTACAGTACTCCATCCATTATGGAACATGTTAGACCTACAGTACACTTAGCTGGCCTAGTGGGTCACAACTTATTCTGTCAATGTAAAATACAGCTTATTATTATAAGTTCACATTGGGTATGTTGACAGCTACTATGTGTTTTAGCTAGATCATTGTCGACAAGCAGACTAGGCATGGCATTCTGAATATAGGTTATAATATATATGTGCACGGTGATATAATTTAGATACTATAGTACACAATGCCATATATTATATGCTTTGTTACATGGCAAATATGGTATCTGCAATCTGCATTAGGTATTATTATTAGTATTATTGTTAATGCATTATTATTAGTAGTATTAATAATAATAATAATAATAATAATAATAATACAATAATATTTATACAGGATAGCCCCTTCAATGCTAACACTGGTATCAATATATGGGGTCTTGTTTTCTAACAAATTACAGTTGTTACAAATGTACAGTACAATGTTACAAAAACTAATTTTAACTCAAAAGTTGTATATCCTTCACATATTGTCAATTAAGGCAATATAGATAATGGTGCTATAACATATGAACAGATTAATTGAAACATGGAAAATAGCTCTTTACTGGTAGATATGATGTTAAAATGCCATGGAATTTCCTAACTAGCATTACACAATGTAACTTGCTTCTAATACAAGAGGTACAAAACTTGGGATTTCTATTAACCAATCAGTTTCCCTGACATGCATTATGCCTAGAGACCTCTGATTATGACCATCAATATTTAGTTATCCATATTGCTGCCAGCTCCACATCACAGTAGTCCAATGTGGGTAGAATTATCAACTTACGGTATATAATCTATCCACACCAACAATTGGAGTATTATCCCTAATAGGTACGTCTTAGTAAATCTAATTTGAATGGACCCCTATACATTTGCACTATATATGCATGCCATCCATAGACATTTGAACGAATTTGATTTTTTTAAAGGACACTCATTGTATGATAGAGATGCACTTTCTTCCTTCAACAGCCTTTGGTGTCTATATACAAAATACTGCATTGATTATTTCGTGAGTCATCAATATTGTGATAAAAGTAATTTCTTTCTTAGTGATTGATGGTAGAAACAGCAGTAGACCGCCCACTATTCTGTTGCTGCACTCAACAATTTAAAAATGCCAAAATGCCCGGGTCTTGCAAGAGGCCCCGCCACGTCAATCACTTGTGATTGGTGTATTCTGCAGACCAATGAAATGTTGCAACCATTATGCGTATTGCGTACCTACCAGTAACACAAAGTACCCGTTCATCTCAACACTTTCCCCAATTCCACTGGCTAAAAGCATTTATTATACATTCAACATTCATTCTCGTTTCCTATTGGTCAATTCCAGTGAATTCTTAATCTCTGGCAGGTGCGACCTCATTTCTGTTGAATACTGTGAATTATTGCACGGAGGTGTCCAAAACAAAAATTATTTAACACTGATGACGTCACTAGGACCAAACGTGCAAAAATTACAAATTAAAAAACGCCTGTAGTAGATTTGTTTGTATATTTTTATAGTAAGGCTATCTTGAACAATGTACAATAAAACAATTATTGGATTCGGCTTATGCATGATATTTAAGAGTTATCCAGACCTCGGTCAAAGTTATCTGCTTTGGCAGGTAACATTGACCTCGGTCTGGATAATTCTTGATATCATGATGCTCAACCTCATCCAATAATTGTATATTATGCTGTACTGTTACTACCATACAATAACATTATAAAGGTATGAGGTGTCTAAAAATATATACTTGCAATTAAGGGATCAATATTCATACATCTCATGGAAATTTATGGGAGGGGTACACATGTCAGTCCTGGGGCTCGAGTTTTGCTCTCGTGTGAGACAAGTGCTGTAATTTCTTTCTTAGTGATTTATGGTAGAAACAGCAGTAAACTTCCCCACTATTCTGTTCAGTGCAGGTGCCAGGTACTGCACCCAAATTTAAAAAGTTTACGCTATTTAGTTTGATGTCCTATGGAAGAATTAAATTCAAACAACACAAAGCTCTCAGAGATATTGTCCACTGCAAATTTATTCAGTTTTGCAAATAAATGGGCTAATACCTAATTCAAGTAAATGAACTACAGTACTGTATTACAGTAGTAAATTAGCAACTACGCTATAAAAGTTTCAAACAGTATAAGCGGGCGAGGGGTGTTGCGTATAACGTATTTCTAGTAATAATAATAATCAGGCGATACATGCACGATCGTCAAGCTCGTATCCTCAGAAAAATTATTCTGAGTCCCGATTCTGAGTCAAGTTCCTGTCCGGGACTCGAGCTTGACGATCGTCCATGTATCGTCTGTCTACTCCAAGCTCTCCCACATTCACTACAGCAGTGTATATATTAACTCAATAATAATAATACAATAATATTTATACAGGATAGCCCCTTCAATGCTAACACTGGTATCAATATATGGGTTCTTAATTGTTTCCTAACAAACTAAAGTTATTACAAATATAAACACATATTCATATATGTACAGTACAATTGTCAATATTGTCAATATTGTGCTACAACATTGCATGAACAGATTCATTGAGACATGGAAAATAGTTCTTTAGATATGATGTTAAAATGCCTTCACATAATTTCTTAACTAGCATTACACAATGTATCTTTCTTCTAATTACAAAAGGTACCAATCCTAGGATTGGACCTCTCAAGAGCAGCAATATTAAGTTATATCCACATCCATGCCAGCTCGACACCACAGTAGTCCAATGTGGGTAGAATTACAGTATCAACTTACTGTCAGTGGCGAAGCTGGCCGTAGCAACTGGTCATGCTATGCTAATTTATAAACATCTGCATATTTTGAAAACAATATATTTCTAAAGATCTGAATATGTAAATCGTTTCAAAATTTGCATAGCATGACCAGTTGCTATGGCCAACTTCGCTACTGCTTACTGTATATAATATATCCACACCAACAATCGGGGTAGAATCCCTAATACGTCTTAGTGAACATACCGAGAGTATGGCACACTTGATGAATGCAAAGAATTTCATAATTATTACAATCGTCGTCACAATCGAATAGCAGACAAAATACCCGATGAAATCAAACAAAGTTGTCCCCGTAGTTAAAGGGATACTCCGGCCAAAATACAAATGCAGTTCATATGAAAGATCTTACTGACTTTAGTTTATTTCCAAAGTTTCAGCATTCCTATCAATTTAGTTAAGAAAATATGGCTAGTTGAAGTTGAAAATTTCAGGAGTTTGACGCCATATTGGTTTTGCGAATATGACGTCATTGAGTGATTCTTTATCGGCAGTGGAGTTGTTTTGATGGCAATCACATAGTGATAGCTGTTGTGAATACTGTTTGGATAATTTTTATACCAATCCTAGGATTGGATCTCTCAAGAGCAGCAATATTAAGTTATATCCACACCCATGCCAGCTCGACACCACAGTAGTCCAATGTGGGTAGAATTACAGTATCAACTTACTGTATATAATATATCCACACCAACAATCGGGGTAGAATCCCTAATACGTCTTAGTGAACCCAATTTGAATTGACCCCTATAGATTTGCACTATATGCACCACCTAGACATTTGAACAAATTTGATTTTTTTAAAGGGCACCCATTGTATGATAAAGATGCACTTTCTTCCTTCAAGTTTCAACAGCCTTTGGTGTCTGTTTCATGAATCATCAATGTGAAAAATGTATTTTCTTTCTTAGTGATTGATGGTAGAAACAGCAGTAGACTTCCCCACTATTCTGTTGCTGCTCCCAAAAATTAAAAAGTTTGTGCTTCATGTATTTAGTTTGATGTTATGAAACAATTAAATTCAGACAATACAAGACTTTCAGCGATATTGTCCACTGAAAATGTATTCAGTTTGGCAAATGAATGGGCTATTATCTAATTCATGTAAAAGAACTACTGTAAGCAACTACGCTATAAAAGTTTCAAACAGCAAGCGGGCGAAGGGTTGTTGCATTTACGTATTTCTAGTAAAGTATTGTTTTCAATTAGTTCCAATTAGTTGTTATATATAGCTAAACGCATTGACACTCAAATAAAGTTATCCATTCATTCATTCTGCCTTGCATTGAAGTACATAAAAGTTATGCTAATTATAATTTATATATCAATCTTTTAAGACGTTGCGTACAGAAGGATTTTTTGCATTGTATCGTGGATTCATTCCTAACTTTGTTCGTCTTTGTCCCTGGAATATTGTCGTATCCTTTTAAATAATTACTTTGACATCATTTTTAGTAAAAAAGTAAATTTCGTTCTCTCAAATAATGTAGCCATTGCAATGTTATAACAGAGTTCACGATAATTAACTGTGTTGCACGTTTGCTTCAAGAAGATACTTCATCAATCCCCTGGAAGGGTATAATAGGTATCTCAGATTGTGTTCTTTTAATTAGCACCAGATATAATATGAAAAAGAGAAACAAATATGTTATTTACTGACTGGAAGCTCCGTATAGAAAAATATTTTACCGAGGTCTCAAAAACGGCTCGAGGCCGCAGGCCGAGGGTCGTTTTTGAGACCGAGGTAAAATATGTTTCTATACGTATACGGACCGACCAAAAAACGGTAAATAACATATTAATTTTTTTAATCCACATTATGCAGGGTATGAAGCTGAATGCCAGAAATCATTTATTGTAGTGTTTATTTGAGAAAAGAGAAATAAAGACCAACAAATTCCATTTTAATATAACCAAAAAAGCCCATAAAATAGCTTGAACATTTTATAAAAACCGGAAATTAGTCAATTGAAAACGATTACGTAATTTTCACTGTTAACAACGGCATTTTATTCTGAACGTCCTCAGAATGAGGAACAACAAACAGACTGAACAAGGAAATTCAAGGCAAAAGGTTTATATACATAATAGATGGATCTCTACTCTTCAAGCGTTTGAAAGCAAGTCAATCGATCTAGTCAGTTTGTCAGTGTCGGAATCATCGCTCAGGATAATTATGCGACGTTTCATCTGTGGCTGAGCTTTTAATAAATCACTTGAAATACCTTCGTTGTTGTGAATATGAAAATTGAATGTACATCCTTGAATTTTCCAATTGAGGCACCAGAAAACAAGCCAAAAGGACAAGAAACTGTTGTATTGGATAGGTTTACAAGACCGAAAGATGTCCATGCAGATGTTGAAAGCATCGAAGAGGTGGCGGACGACGCTACAGTGGATGCTGCTGATTCGCTACCATGTCAGTGAAATGAACGACTTTAAGACATGGGACATTTTTCGCTGGTGTGTATGAGTCGAGGCTTTTTAGGTTCTTGTGGTCACTAAGTTGAGCGACATAATTAGCAGGGATTTCGGCATCCATAAGTCTGGAGATACATGTCTTTCTAACGCTATGGTTTGTAATATTTCCAGACAAACCGGCTTTCTGTGCTGCTTTTACAAGAAGCTTGCCAATTTCATTTCTGCCGAGTGAAGCTCTGGAGTATCAAATTTGGCTGCCTGTTTTTCTTCTGTGGTTGATGGCAAGGTAAAATGGCGAGTAAGGATCCTTCATCTCATCAGGACGGCGGCTTACATACTCTTTAAAATATTTAACTGGGCATCTTTCATTATTCGTTGCGTACGCTACCGGACTGAATGCTCGTTGACCATCTCCTTTTCGGGTCTTAGATCTCCGGCCTCTCCACAGACCATAGAAGAAATTCCCGACCAGTTTCACCATCTTTTCTGAGCTGAACTTTCGTCTCGAGCACGGAATCCAAAATGAAGGGAAAGCAGCCACCACAGCGTTGTCTGGAGAGCTTCTGGACTTTTATTACCAAACGCACCCGAGCAAAACAGTTGGTCTTCTTCGGCATAACTTAGTTCGCGAGACGCTTGTGGCCGATTTCCCTTGGCATTTTCCACCACCAATTCTTTCTTCTTGGCCGAAAGAACCTCTCTTGCCTTGGCAAACTCTTGATCTTTGAAAATGTTGATGGCCGAGTTGTTATCATTCAAGTAACACTGAAGACTTCAAAGTAAGTAACAGATTCGTACGAACTGCCATTTTTGTTTTTTAGATCAATAAAGAAACGGCACATAAGCTCCTCCTCCGCAGGCTCTTCTTAATCGGGAGTGTGCAGGCGGGGCGGCGCAGGCTAGCAATAGAGCGCCAGCAATGGTTGATGGGAAGGCGATAAAGGAAAAATTAGAGCCTGCGAAATCGTGTGTCGAAACTCTGCAAATTGGCTTTGGAAATGGCGAAGTCGCTTGCAGCTAGAGATGGTCAATATAAATAGCTCTTTGTAGGTGAAAATCGCGTGTGATTATCGAGTATTAAATAACAGCACGAGTGTTTCTAACGTCGATAGCTTCTCGAGTGCCGTTATAACGGCATACATTTTATATATATACACTGTGGAAATCATTCAAACTCAGGTACGTCGGAAGTAATAGCACATAGCAATATCATATAATATAATACATAAATACATCAGTCATCACCCACCCTTGTTTACAGCTTTTCATTTAATATTTTATAATTGATGTTTTGAATGAGAACGTTCCGCCTTCATGGTTATGCAATTTAAGCTCTATTTTGTCAGTGTTTGACCTGGAATAATTTACTATATCCTACATATTTCCTCTGCGAAGTGTATTGATATTCATATAAAGCAAAAAGCGTACTGGTATTTTGTCAATAGCGCGTATTAATGTTCACGCGAATAATTTAAAATTGTCATCTAACTATAATATTTTACCAAAGAGCTACTTATATTGACCCTCTCTCCTCCGCTGAAAATCGGAACGCGGGCTAACTCTCTCTCCTCTCGTTTCTCCGCTCGCCCGCGTTCCGATTTTCAGCGGTTTTTCTCGTCCCATTACCGGTTGTTGATTCATGTCTCGCTAAACCTCGGAAACGACTATCTTTTTTTCGCACAGTAACCCCGTTAACCAAATCAGCTCATGTGATCCAAATAAAAATAAAGAAAACGCGTCCCCGTTACCCAAATGAGTTCACGTGATCGAAATAAAAATAACGAAAACGCGTTACGTTACATTTAATCGTAACCCAGTAATCCATGTAACCATGTAATCCATGTAACCCTGTAATCCATGTAACCCTGTAATCCTTGTAACCTAGTAATCCATGTAACCCTGTAATCCATGTAACCCAGTAATCCATGTAACCCTGTAATCCATGTAACCTAGTAATCCATGTAACCTAGTAATCCATGTAACCCTGTAATCCATGTAACCTAGTAATCCATGTAACCCTGTAATCCATGTAACCCTGTAATCCATGTAACCTAGTAATCCATGTAACCCTGTAATCCATGTAACCCTGTAATCCATGTAACCTAGTAATCCATGTAACCCTGTAATCCATGTAACCTAGTAATCCATGTAACCTAGTAATCCATGTAACCCTGTAATCCATGTAACCTAGTAATCCATGTAACCTAGTAATCCATGTAACCTAGTAATCCATGTAACCTAGTAATCCATGTAACCTAGTAATCCATGTAACCTAGTAATCCATGTAACCTAGTAATCCATGTAACCTAGTAATCCATGTAACCTAGTAATCCATGTAACCTAGTAATCCATGTAACCCTGTAATCCATGTAACCCTGTAATCTATGTAACCCTGTAATCCATGTAACCCTGTAATCCATGTAACCTAGTAATCCATGTAACCCTGTAATCCATGTAACCCTGTAATACATGTAACCCTGTAATCCATGTAACCCTGTAATCCATGTAACCTAGTAATCCATGTAACCCTGTAATCCATGTAGCCTAGTAATCCATGTAACCCTGTAATCCATGTAACCCTGTAATCCATGTAACCTAGTAATCCTTGTAACCCTGTAATCCTTGTAACCTAGTAATCCTTGTAACCCTGTAATCCATGTAACCCTGTAATCCATGTAACGCTGTAATCCATGTAACCCTGTAATCCTTGTAACCCTGTAATCCATGTAACCTAGTAATCCTTGTAACCCTGTAATCCATGTAACCAAGTAATCCATGTAACCCTGTAATCCATGTAACCTAGTAATCCATGTAACCTAGTAATACTTGTAACCCTGTAATCTTTGTAACCTAGTAATCCTTGTAACCCTGTAATCTTTGTAACCTAGTAATTCTTGTAATCTAGTAATCCATGTAATCTAGTAATCCTTGTAATCTAGTAATCCATGTAATCCTGTAACCCTGTAATTCTTGTAATCTAGTAATCCTTGTAATCTAGTAATCCATGTAACCTAGTAATCCATGTAACCCTGTAATACATGTAACCCTGTAATCTTTGTAACCTAATAATACTTGTAACCCTGTAATCCATGTAACCCTGTAATCTTTGTAATCCTGTAATCCTTGTAATCTAGTAATCCATGTAACCTAGTAATCCATGTAACTCTGTAATCCATGTAACCCTGTAATCCATGTAACCCTGCAATCCATGTAACCCTGTAATCTTTGTAATCCTGTAATCCTTGTAATCTAGTAATCCTTGTAACCCTGTAATCCTTGTAACCCTGCAATCCTTGTAATCTTGTAATCCATGTTACCTTGTAACCTTGTAATCTAGTAATCCATGTAAGCCTGTTATCCATGTAACCCTGTAATCCTTATAACCCTGTAATCTTTGTAATCCTGTAATCCTTGTAATCTAGTAATCCATGTAACCTAGTAATCTATGTAACCTAGTAATCCATGTAACCCTGTAATCCTTGTAATCTAGTAATCCATGTAACTCTGTAATCCATGTAACCCTGTAATCCATGTAACTCTGTAATCCATGTAACCCTGTAATCCATGTAACCCTGTAATCCATGTAACCCTGTAATCTTTGTAATCCTGTAATCCTTGTAACCCTGTAATCCATGTAACTCTGTAATCCATGTAACCCTGTAATTCTTGTAACCATGCAATCATTGTAACCCTGTAATTCCTGTAACCCTGTAGTCCATGTAACCTAGTAATCGTTGTAACCCTGTAATCCTTGTAACCCTGTAATCCTTATAACCCTGTAATCCTTGTAACCCTGTAATCCTTGTAATCCTGTGATCCTTGTGAGCCTGTAATTATTTCACCCTGTAATCCTGTAACCCTGTAATTATTTTAACCTGTAATGCTTGTAACCTGTAATGGCTTAGATTCCTTAGAACTATGTGTCATTGGAACTCTAAACCTTGTAATGTAATCTTTGCAACCCAGTAATCTTTGCAATTCTGTAGTATTTGTGAGAAAAGATGCTAGTTATATTCCATTGCGTTAAATAATATAGCGGACTGACAAGAAAGGTTAAAGTGTCTTTTGGGGATTTTACAGATTTATGTTCTTTGCAATCGCCTGAGAAGAATTGTAAAATATCTTGTCGTCCGTTTTTCTCGTGTAAAAGTCGATTTACTATTCACAGGATGCACATGACGTCAAATTAGTGACACGCAAATAAATTGTATATTGATTCATTAGTATATGATTGACGATACGTGGACGATCGTCAAGTTCATATCCCGATCAGTTATCTTATATCTCAGTTAATTTCTTAGAAACTAGTTTTGTTTAAACCATTCCCTAACTGTCTGTTTAAACTATTCCCAAAAATATTATTGTGATTTAATAAGAGTATTAATTACTATTTTGAGCATTAATAAGCGCGTTATAAGCATTATAAGCGCGTTAATTCTCGATATTTCCAAACGAAAGTCCAAACATTAAACAACGTGTCACAAAGCAGTAGACAGTCAAATTATAGAGAGAAGTTGCCTGCCTATTATGAAAATTTAAAACTAACTTATTTAAGAGCGCAGGATAATACGCGGTTATATCCATTTACTGGAAGCTCGTCATTTGGTATTGACTACTCCTTGTTTATAGTTTTCTATCTTGCATGCATGATGCGGGTAAATACTATCGTTTCGGCGGTTTTCCGGGAACTGGTCTATACATGAAGCAATCAATCAACTTTTCTGTTTCTGTTTTTCTTTTCCTGTTTTTTAGTGTCCTTGTCATCTACTTCATCACACGAGCCGTCATTATCCGCATCATCCTCAACATTTCCATAGTCTACATGTTCATCATCATCTTCGTTATCATCTATCTCGTCACTTTTTTGGTCGTGATTGTCATCTTCATCGTCATCTTTACCGTCATAATCTTTGCCATCATCTGCATCGTCACTATCTTTATCATCATTATATCTGCATCGTCACTATCATTATCGTCACTTATCTGTATAGTCATTATCTGTATCGTCACTATCTTTATGTCTGTATTGTTATCGTCCATGTCGTTATCTTCATCATCTTCTTTGCCGTCATCATGTTTGCCATCGTCATCGTTGCCGTCATCATCTTTTCCGTCGTCAACTTTGTCGTAATTATGATCATTACCGTCGACTCCTCATCCAAACTCGTACCCAGGGTACGAGGTTGCTCCTCATCTTCAGTTTCGTCTTCTTCTTCTCGACTTGTGTCATCAGCATTCCAGCCATTGAAGACTTCTTCATCACTGCAGCTTTGGTCATTGTTGTCAACGTTTTGGCCTTACTCCCATGAGATCGACTACAAGCTTTGCGAAAAAAGAACTACACCATACGGGCCTCATTCTCATAGTTAATATATACTGTAATCGTTATAATTAGGGTCGCGGGTTCAATTCCCCAGAAAGCCGTCACTGCGCACGTACTATCACTATATTTATTTTCATAAATTCTATTTGTTATTTTGTTGTATTTAAATCACGCCAAACTTTGTGTAAATTTTAATAACAAAAAAATATTGCATATTATGGAAACTTGATTAACTGACCATGAAAGAAGTGATATTAACTAAGATGTTTAAATATTTTTTCGTAATTTACAGTTCACTTTATTTAAATTCTTTATATATATACAATTATAAATCTCACTAATTTAGGTTATTTATAATTGACTACTTTAACCTATTTATTGTTTACAAACTATATAGAAAAAGAAAAAAAAGATAATTTAAAATGTATCTTTAAATGTTCAGTAATTCCGGATTTGTCCAGTCCTTATTTCTACAACAAAATATATAATATGTTGTTCTAATGGCGATAGACATAATTCTCCTTATACAATAATTTTGGTGTTTGTTATCAAGACCTAGATCGCTCAACATATCTAAAAAGGTGTGACATTCTTTTGAGAAAACACCTAAGGAGCTTATTGACAAATTTGACGGATTTAAAATGTTCCTTTTGCTGTGTAATGAGATATTTGTATCTTGCTCTTTTGCAATCAACATTTGTTTGGAGATTAGATTCATATCCGACAGAGAGTTCAACGATATAGAGACAATTAGTGGAAATGGATAGAAGCAGAGCTGGGCGGTACGTGTCACCAGTAATAATAATAATAATAATAATAATAATAATAATAATAATAATAATAATGGAAACTTTATTAAATGTTTTTCTTTTCTACATATACAATTATAAATCTCGCTTATTAAGGTAATTTACAATATTGGCTACTTGAATCACAACTAATAATATATAATAACAACTAATGACTATATATAATAATAAAACTTGCAAATTTATATACAAATATTTCAAAAAGCTAATAATTCGGGATTTCCCCATTTCTTATTTCGGCAGCAGAAAATTTAATAAGTAGTTCTGATAGCTATAGTCATCATTTTCCTTACGCAGTACATTTGGTGCTTGTTATCAAGACCAACCTTGTCTAGCATATCTAAAAAAGTAGAACACTCATTCGCAAAAACACCTAGGGAGCTCATGGAGAGATTTATAAATTTAAGATCATTAAAATGTTCACTTTGCTGTTTTACTAGTTCACTATATTTTTCTTCTTTCCGTTTGACGCTGTTTTGAAGGTTTGATTCAAAACCAACAGTAAGTGCGAGAACATAAAGACAGCCGTTTGAACATTGCAATAGCAAATCTGGACGATACGTGTCACCAGTTAGGATAGATGGGCTTTTGAATCCAGGTAGATCGACAAAGAGATTGGAGCCGTTAACAGTTTGTAAGGTATATGCAAGAAAGTTAATAATTGAATTGTGCCTCCATGTAAAACGTTCAAGATACGATTGACAACCAGCAACAACATGTAGTAGTGTTTCTGGGCTAGACAAAAGGAGCATTCTGGACTTGAAGATATTCCCCATCTGTGAAGGTTTTTGCGTGTCGCAAGAGAATTGTTCACATAACGTATAGTAAAGTTATAAATGTTTTTTGGCAGTTTTGATTGAGCAATTGACCACACCTTGTTAAGCTGTGATAAGGAGAACTTTGTAACGTTAGAGAAAAAGGATCCCTGACAAGTCAAGTGGTTTCGAAGTCTATCTTCATGCCTAGAACGGAAATCTTTCAGAACTTCTTTAGTAGAGTTATAGACGTCGTATTGAATATTAGTATGATTATTAGTGGATTTCCACAGTTCGTTAATTGCTTCATTTGGAGAATATTTTAAGGCTTTGCGTAGAACAGTTTGGCATTGAATAATAATAATTAATAATAATAATTTTTACTGGTAAGTTTTATAACAATATTACTAGTATTATAATTTATAATAATATTACTAATAAGTGATATAATAAGTTTTACTAATGAATGTAATTGGTAGTAAGTATAGTTGTGACTTCTAAATAATAATGATAATAATAATAATTATTATTATTATTATTATTATTAAGCGGGATTGTATAGGTTAGTTACGGAAACCGAGGTAACTACGTTGGTTATTAACCGAGGCGCGAACCTATATTAACCGATAATTCCGTGATATTTAATGTAGTTTAAGTGATATTTAGTGGCTGATTTAGTATTCAAGGTCACTAACCTATATAATAACCGCGCGGAACATCAAAGAGAATCGTCCTCGAATATAGTCGTTCGGACATTCAAGCACATTATAGTCGTTCGACATCATTCTCGTCGTTCGGATGCGTCACCTGTGTAAACAAGCCGTAACCAGGCGTATTATACAAAAACACAACATTTCGACGAATTCATCAAGCGTCTCGCCTATTTAAATTTAGTTATGTGGTATATTGACAGCGATGTCGCAGCAACCGAGGGAGGAAATAAATAATCGAAAGCGCTCATAGTATTTTAAAGATTCACTAAAACGACTTAATTTTATGAATTTACTTTGTAAACAAAACTGAGTAACTTCTGTAGTTCCATAACATTTATCGCGCATGGTGCAGCTTATAAAGTCTATCAATGGACAAACGTCATGACTGCTTTTCAGCTTGTTCCTTTTTGTGTCTACAGCACATGTGCACTCTATGCTATCGAAAGCCCAAAAAGCGTAAGGAAGTAAAAATACAATAAACTGATCAACCAATCAATCAAACAGCGAGGATTACTATGCGTCAAAGGGAACTAGATTTCCATAAAAAGCGAATATAATCGCGCGAGCGACGTTATATGTGTTATGAACCCTCGTGTGCAACTAAGTAGAAGCCATTTAATTTGTACAATAGAAAATTCATCTGAGTCTGTGCTTGTCCGAACGACTATATTCGCTTAGTTTATTTTGAGTACGATTCTTTTTGATGTACCGTGGTTATTAACACTAGAACCAGTTAAATCAGCTAGAATAACAAAATTGCGCCTCGGTTAATAACCAACCTAGTGTAAATTACGAAAAAATATTTAAACACCTTAGTTAATATCACTTCTTTCATGGTCAGTTGATCAAGTTTCAAGTTTCCTTAATATGCAATATTTTTTTGTTATTAATATTTACACAAAGTTTGGCGTGATTTAAATACAACAAAATAACAAATAGAATTTATGAAAATAAATATAGTGATAGTACGCAGCGACGGCCTTCTGGCATGGGGAATTGAATCCGCGACCCTAATATAGATAAAGATAGTAATGATTGTTGCTGGAGTTTGTCTGTCGGCATTACGTCATCGATATATGAGCTCGAAAGTGACTCAAGTGCGCATGTTCAGCTACCACTCTGCCTTCGATACATGGTAAGAACAATAAATCATGTCTTAATTAGTTTCTCGTGGAAGTATTCATCAAGGCCATGAAGGTTTCAGTGGCCAGTCTCGAGGAAAGCAGTGCTCTTTCATCAGTTTATCAGCGCTGTTAACAGCACAAACTATTCCAGTTATCGAGTGGAACTCTACCACCATCGACAATGTCTTAGTACAAGGAGACAACATCAGCTCGTGAGGGATTTCTGTCGTTGAACATACAACTTACCAACTGACAACTGTTGTTTGTTGCCCTTGGTTAGAAGACATTAGACAAGTCAAACAACTATCGTGCATTAGACCTTGTAAAGTTTACTTTTTCTCAACAAAACGTTCGAAGAGGAGCGCCTTATTATATATATATGCAAAAATATAATTTGTCCATCTTCAAAAACAGCATCGTAATTTAACCCAAATACGTCGAACGTTTTCTTGATAAATGATCAACCATATATATGTCATATATGTCAAGCGCAGCCCGCGGGGTATCCACGGAGCGCTTCGAAAACATTCGTTTAATATTACATCAGAAATTTAAATTTTAAAAGTACTTTTACATGCCTGTAGCTGATGTATTTCAAAAGTTATACATGTTAAAGTGGATGTTACATTAGTTTACTACACGGTTCAATATTGTTTACATTTGGATATCCAAATTTAATACTATCATTTTGTTCGATTTGAAATATGACCGCACGACCACCAGCAAATATTACAAGCGTGAAGTTCTATTTGGCAAAAGTGTCGCTTGATCATGGAAAATTTAGGGGGCTTGCTCTTTCGAGTAAATGTTGTTCGAATTATATGTATGGCGTTCAAACATTGAATTTTGACATTACAAACGCGCCATACGATTACCGTATGTTATTTTAATATTACAAGGCTATATGATCGCCTTGATATGTGGTGTAGATTAATCTACAGTTTATTTATTTGATCCTCTAGATGCTATAGAAAATTTCTAGCATTCTGCTCCATGCCTGATCCTGAACACTGCTCCAACCCTGCGTCACTTCTGATAAGAACTCCTAGTATATTAAAGTGCACCTAACCTCAAAATTTTTTATTGTCTTATTTGGAAGAACTTTTAAAATGATAAAGTAACTTCTTTTGAAGATTTTCATTTCTTCGCTTTCTTTTTGAGATATATCAGTTTGTATGATATGCAAATGTCCGGAATTTACGTCACACATGCATAATGACTTATCAGAGAATGTTATATATATTTGCGTTCATCAAATAAAAACACTAAAGTGTGAATAACACGTGTGCGTGTTTCTCCCACAACACCAAACTTCTCGATTTTAAAGGATTTCGTTCGAGAATGAAAGAGATACACACATTTCTCCAATAAGTCATTATACATGTGTGACGTAAATTCCGGACATTTCCATATCAAACAAACTGATATATCTCAAAAAGAAAGCGAAGAAACGAAAATCTTCAAAAGAAGTTACTTTATCATTTTAAAAGTTCTTCCAAATAAGACAATAAAAAATGTTGATGTCAGGTGCACTTTAAGTATGAGAATGAGGCCAAGGACACAAAAAAAACAGGAAAAGAAAAACAGAAACAGAAAAGTTGATTGATTGCTTCATATATAGACCAGTTCCCAGATATTATTTACCCGCATCATGCATGCAAGATAGAAAACTATAAACAGGGAGTAGTCAATACCAAATGACGAGCTTCCAGTAAATGGATATAACCGCGTATTATCCTGCGCTCTTAAATAAGTTAGTTTTAAATTTTCATAATAGGCAGGCAACTTCTCTCTATAATTTGACTGTCGACTGCTTTGTGACACGTTGTTTAATGTTTGGACTTTCGTTTGGAAATATCGAGAATTAACGCGCTTATATAATGCTTATAACACGCTTATTAATGCTCAAAATAGTAATACTCTTATTAAATCACAATAATATTTTTGGGAATAGTTTAAACAGGCAGTTAGGGAATGGTTTAAACAAAACTAGTTTCTAAGAAATTAACTGAGATATAAGATAACTGATCAGGGATATGAGCTTGACGATCGTCCACGTATCGTCAATCATATACTAATGAATCAATATACAATTTTTTTGCGTGTCGCTAATTTGACGTCATATGTATCCTGTGAATAGAAATCGACTTTTGCACGAGAAAAACGGACGACAAGATATTTTACAATTCTTCTCAGGCGATTGCAAAGAACATAAATCTGTAAAATCCCCAAAAGGCACTTTTAACCTTTCTTGTCAGTCCGCTATATTATTTTAATGTATTCATTTAACGCAATGGAATATAACTAGCATCTTTTCTCACAAATACTAAGAATTGCAAAGATTACATTACAATGTTTAGAGTTCCAATGACACATAGTTCTAAGGAATCTAAGCCAGTACAGGTTACAAGCATTACAGGTTAAAATAATAACACGGTTACAGGATTACAGGGTGAAATAATTACAGGCTCACAAGGATCACAGGATTACAAGGATTACAGGGTTACAAGGATTACAGGGTTACAAGGATTACTAGGTTACAAAGATTACTAGGTTACATGGACTACAGGGTTACAAGAATTACTAGATTACAAGGATTACTAGATTACAGGATTACAACGATCAGGTTACAAGAATTACAGGGTTATACAAGGATTACTAGATTACAAGAATTACAGAATTACAAAGATTACTAAGGTTACATGGACTACAGGGTTACAAGAATTACAGGGTTACAAGGATTGCATGGTTGCAAGAATTACAGGGTTACGTGGATTACAGAGTTACATGGATTACAGGGTTACAAAGATTACAGGGTTACAAGGATTACAGGGTTACAAGGATTACAAGATTACAAGGATTACAGGGTTACATGGATTACAGGGTTACAAGGTTATAAGGATTACAGAGTTACACGGATTACAGGGTTACATGGATAACTAGATTACAAGGTTACAAGGTAACATGGATTACAAGATTACAAGGATTGCAGGGTTACAAGGATTACAGGGTTACAAGGATTACAGGGTTACAAGGATTACTAGATTACAAGGATTACAGGATTACAAAGATTACAGGGTTACATGGATTATAGGGTTACATGGATTACAGGGTTACATGGATTACAGGGTTACATGGATTACAAAGTTACATGGATTACTAGATTACAAGGATTACAGAGTTACATGGATTACTAGGTTACATAGATTACTAAGTAATCAATGTAACCCTGTAATTCTTGTAATCTAGTAATCCTTGTAATCTAGTAATCCTTGTAATCTAGTAATCCATGTAACCTAGTAATCCATGTAACCTAGTAATCCATGTTACCCTGTAATCCATGTAACCTAGTAATCCATGTAACCCTGTAATCCATGTAACCTAGTAATCCATGTAACCCAGTAATCCATGTAACCCTGTAATCCATGTAACCGTGTAATCCATGTAACCCTGTAATCCATGTAACCTAGTAATCCATGTAACCTAGTAATCTATGTAACCTAGTAATCCATGTAACCCTGTAATCCATGTAACCTAGTAATCCATGTAACCTAGTAATCCTTGTAACCTAGTAATCCTTAATTGTAACCCTGTAATCCATGTAACCTAGTAATCCTTGTAACCCTGTAATCTTTGTAACCTGGTTACATGGATTGCTAGGTTACAAAGTTTACAGGGTTACATGGATTACAGGGTTACATGGATTACAGGGTTACATGGATTACTAGGTTACATAGATTACAGGGTTACATGGATTACTAGGTTACATGGATTACAGGGTTACATGGATTTTAGGGTTACATTGATTACAGGGTTACATGGATTACAGGGTTACATGGATTACTAGGTTACATGGATTACAGGGTTACATGGATTACTAGGTTACATGGATTACAGGGTAACATGGATTACTAGGTTACATGGATTACTAGGTTACATGGATTACTAGATTACAAGGATTACTAGATTACAAGGATTACTAGATTACAAGAATTACAGGGTTACATTGATTACTAGGTTACATGGATTGCTAGGTTACAAAGATTACAGGGTTACAAGGATTACTAGGTTACATGGATTACAGGGTTACAAGGATTACTAGGTTACATGGATTACAGGGTTACATGGATTACAGGGTTACATGGATTACTAGGTTACATGGATTACAGGGTTACATGGATTACAGGGTTACATGGATTACAGGGTTACATGGATTACAGGGTTACATGGATTACTAGGTTACATGGATTACAGGGTTACATGGATTACTAGGTTACATGGATTACTAGGTTACATTGATTACTAGGTTACAAAGATTACAGGGTTACAAGGATTACTAGGTTACATGGATTACAGGGTTACAATGATTACTAGGTTACATGGATTACAGGGTTACATGGATTACAGGGTTACATGGATTACAGGGTTACATTGATTACTAGGTTACATGGATTACAGGGTTACATGGATTACTGGGTTAGATGGATTACTAGGTTACATGGATTACATGGTTACATGGATTACTGGGTTACGATTAAACGTAACGTAACGCGTTTTCGTTATTTTTATTTCGATCACGTGAACTCATTTGGGTAACGGGGACGCGTTTTCTTTATTTTTATTTGGATCACATGCTTATCTCTATATAGAGATTAGTGGTGCCATTACAGAGAACTCCATTTTGGATGCAAGATTTCCCAGTCGCTTCGCCGTTTCTCCCCCTTCCCGTCGTTCCTCGCGCGCCTTCTCTCAAATTTCCGCGCGCCCGCTCTCGTAATTTGTAGGCGAGTGGCTGGGGACGAGGCTGGCACATAAGTACGTTCAACTCTCTTAGCGGTATGTTTTTTTATTTCTCTGTTTTCGTTGACAGGAAATGCCGTTGCCAGATATTCGTGTCGTATTTGTTTTTTTCACTGTGTTCTCAGGACGTTGTGCTGTTATAAAATCTTGAATAAAGCTTAAATTCATTTCTTCGCTAGTTTCGGTTGTACAGTCATTATCAAGTTCATTGTTTACAATGTCAATTTCCTCATTTTCCAACTCGTCTGGATAATAAAATTCGTTGTCGCTGTGATAATTGTTGTCTGAATCCATGTCTTATGTGTTACGTTTACCCTTCCTTTTCATCCTTAAAGAAAAAACAAAACAATTATCTCCTGGGTCTTTAAAAATATTAAAAACCGTCAGCATTTAATAGGATTCCCCGACCGTGATCAAAATATCGCAAAAAGCCGCCCGCTCACGCAGCCAATCAAATTACAGGAGAGGCTAGGATTCGGCACGCTCACGGATAATAAAAAATAAGAGAACTTTATTGTGTCGAAAAATACTTTAGTAATTCACGTTTCGATGTGTCCTTCACGATGTCCTTGTTCACGACGCTTCGCATGATGTGTCCTTCACCTGAAGGACACGTCGTCCATGAATATACGTAAGTACTCCTACAGTATTTAAGTATTTTTACGTAAGTTCTCTTATTTCTCTTTTTCATATTATCTCCAGCTCGTTTAAGAACCAGCTATTTTTTGGCACCAGCTATTTTTGGTCAGTTGGGTCTTTTTGACCGTTTTTGGTTGGTGCATGTGATGGCCACAACCAACCAAAAACCTGGTCATTCTGTGTAGAAGTATCAATTATACAGCTAAAACTCCCACAAGTTGTTGCATAGTTGTTTTTTCAGGATGCTGGCTGAACAATGCTGCTATTATGGCCGCTGAACAATATTGTTGAACGAACAATGTTATTTATTAGTTATTTAATTAGTAATAGTGCGTAGGTTGTCTTTTCGATATAGTAAAGTGAAAAGAAGTTGAACTGCCGAGATTTTTAGCAACGAAATACTGACATTTTGAGTGGAGCCATTTGTCATAGTGAAATTCATTGTTGTTTTGTTCATGCGGCATTGATGAACCAACAACGGTATTGGAACAGGAAAAAAACAATATTGATAGAACAATCATGTTCGCTATTGTTATCATTGTTGCTATTGTTATCATGGTTGCTCAACCTTGTTAACGAGTGATAACAGTATTGATAGCTGAAAAGACCTAATTCCAAAATGGCTTCCAATTTAATATTATTTTATATGCATTAAGTGGCCCTTATGAACTCGTTTTCATGTATGACATTGTAAGGGATTCTTACTTTAAAACGAGGTCACAAGGGACAATTTATATGCATATAAAATAATTTTAAATTGTCGGCCATTTATGAATATGGTCTATAAGGATTAATTTATATACACATTGAGGTATAATGATGACTAAATTGTTGTCTTCAACCACACAAATCAGCCACTGAATGGTCCTATTAATAGTAAACGTAAATTTTGGCTGTAAACCGATGAAAAATTGTAGCGGTTTGAAGTCTCACCCTCATAAACCAATGCTCCTAACCCTAATATTGAGTTTTACAGTTTATTCACAGTGTGTTAAATTGGCGAGGTCGTGAGGCCACGGCTGCATTATTTGCATTGTATTCACCTTAACGCACCTTTAGTTTTTTATATCTTATGAGCAATATAAGAAGCTTGGTGATAGCGTACTATGATTGAAATCAATCGAAGTTTATCCTTGTTTTCATTAAATTCCAAATTATACATAATTTATTTATTTATTGTTAGTATGATGAATATTGTAGATATATTTGTACTTAATACATTAATATCTGTGCTTAATACAAAGAAAATAATAATAATAATATAAAATAATATATTGGGCCCCAGGTTAAATATTATGCAACTATTGGATGAGGCTGAGCATGATATCAAGAGTTATCCAGACCGAGGTCAATGTTATCTGCCGAAGGCTGAGGCGGATAACATTGACAGATGTCTGGATAATTCTTGATATCATGTGTAAGCCGAATCCAATAATTGTTTTATTAGACAATTATAAATGTTAGAAACCTTTAAGGAATTTAGGAAGTACGTCAATTACGTCACCTACAGACAATTTTTTATATTTTGTAGGTGGCAAGATATCAAATTGTCTGTAGGTTTTTTAGCCAATCACAATCGAGATTGTACAAGTATAGTATACTATACTATATATTATTTCATTATATATTATTTCATTTCATTAATTATTATTTCATTATTATTATTTTTATGTCTTCTTCGCACATCTTAAAGTGCCTATGAGATGTAAATTAAGTTTTAGTAATATGCAGTAAGGCAGAGGTTAGGGTTAGTATTAGCTACGTATAGGTAAGCTCAAAAAATAACCCTAATACTCATTCTAATACTAACTCCAATAATAACCCAACCCCAATACTAACCCTAAGACTAACAACCCTAATTTTAAAAGAGTTAAGCGAAATATGTTTATTTCTTAGTTCGGTATCAAGGATATTCCAGACCTTAGTAGATCTAATGAATAAGAAGTCTGGAAAGTTACTGTTTTTGCAAAAGGAATTACCAAGGTAATGACAGCATCATCGGATGAGCTTCTTGTTTTCCTTGAGGAAACAGCAATAAGGTGGACGCCATGAGAATACCTATACCCAACCCATTCATAATGTTAAACAACATAACCATGTCTAAGTACTCGTGCCAATACGTAACTGGCAGAAGGTTGAGTTTGATTAATATTTTTTAGTATGAGATGTCGGTAGAGAAGCCAAGATTCAAAATAAACTTCGTTGCCCTCCTTTGCACTTTTTCTTAATCTTTTAATTAATTAATTAATCTTAATTTTAATCTTAATTTTAATCTTAATCAAAATCTGAATCTTTTAATTAATTAATATTGGCGACCATGTTGAAACCTACCTCTCGCGGATACTAAAAAAGATCGCCCCTAAGACGACTCGGACCTAGTACCTCACGGTCACCTCAACTGGAGTATTCCATCTAGCAACGACCATCTCCAAACTAATTAGGTGTGGCTATCAATAAATGTGGGTGTTGCTCATACTTAACTCTCCGAAATGTTAACGCTGCGATAATAGCTCTCCGTTTAGCCATTCCCCGAAATTCTGCCTTGTAATCTGATGACAATGTTTAATAATTAAAGGTGCTGTCCAGTCCGGGACCCCATATGTCAACAAACTTCAACGGAAAAGATTTGCGACAGTTCGAAAGCGAGTATTTGTCAAAGGTGGCGAAGACGCGAGTGGTAGTTTGATATATTATCCACATTTAGGAACAGAACAGCAGTAGGTAACCCCCCCCCCCCCATATAGCAATCAAAGGGATGCCGCCTCATTAAAAAGTCATTAAGATGGATCACTTTCGTGTGATAATTACTTCAAGCTCATTGGTGAATTTTCAGGCGGACCTCTGCGAAGACATCCCAGTAATGCCGCCACATTAAAAAAGTCATTAAGACGGATCACTTTTGGGTGATTAACGGATAGAATAGTACACTAACTTGAACCTCATTGGTGAATTTTCAGTCGGACCTCTGCGAAGACATCTCCCTCTTCGCGCGTTTTTTTTTATCCGTGTCTGCGTGCCTACATAAACGCCGGCCAAACATACAACATTACTTTACACTATTCCTCGTCAGAGTAAGATCGTTGTCATGGAATGTCTTCACGGTAAACCTGCATCCTCCTCAATAACCACAAATGGACTCTTCTGGTTCTGTGGACAAAAGCCTAGTTGTCAGTTATTTTGCCCTGAAGAAGATTGTTACATGTTTGGGAAAGCAGTAAACTCTTTTCGAGCAAATGGCTGTATACACCCAGTGTGTCCTACTCATCAGAAGCTGGCAACGATGCGAATGGTTAAAGATAAGATGAAAGAAAGTTACGGAAGACCTTACTTCGTCTGCTCTGAGGGGAAAAATGCCTGCTCATCAAAGCAAAGAGCATCGAACTATATCACTTAACGCCAGTTATTTGGTTCTAACTAAGAATGTCCGTGATGCCAGCCAGGTGATCCACCTAGCCAAACAGCTGTACCCAAGCAATAGCAAATTTTTCCAGCAGTCTTATCAGATGGCAACAAAAGAGCCGTATTCTTACATATTTGTCGACCTGACGCCGACATGTCCCGATGAAATACGACTTCGATCCGGAATCTTCACTACAGATACTCATTACGTCTACCAACCTCGCGTATAAAAAACATAGTTCTGTCAAACGTGTATTCATTTGAGGATGTCCCGCCGTGTGAGAAGGAACTACGATGTTTTAAAAGTATTGACAAAGTGTAAACCCTCTATGCGAAAAGCGATCATAAAAGCTGCAGATACAGATTTATTGGAAGCCATAACCGAGTGCCTTTTGAACATTTGCCGTGGAACGATTAAAATTAATCCAAAAACGTATAAAAAGCTTACACCATACTCAGATCACATTGAAGCTGTTGCCGATAAGACAAACCCGATCACGAAAAGAAGGAGAGTTATTATACAGAACGGAGACGGATTCTTACCTTTTCTACTCGCTCCTGTCTTAGAACAATTGGCGAGCTTTCTAACCAAATAATGGAGCATGTCAAAAGACTGGTTCTGGTACCTGAACACATGGCTACAAAGAAACCCATGGTTCTTCCACTGACTGCTCAAGTGAACCAGTTGGACTCGGAAATGGACAGTTTAATGCAACGTCAAGATATAACACAAGACGATAAAGTGAAGTTGTACAATCAGACCTTTCAACGTTATCTCAATTACTATGACAAACGAATGCATCGGCCTGTTCCTGTAAGTATTGCCCACACCCCGCCTATCGCAGTAGAAGAAACAGGCCCCGAACCTTCAACAGAGACAATGCCTGAACCGCCGGGAGAAATCGAGAGTGATATCATAGAAAGTGTACCTTCCACGATGAAATCAAGAGCTGTACAACTGATCAAAAAGATAAAAGCAAATAAAGATGTGGTTGGATGGAACGATCAAGGGCAAATGGTTTTTGAAGGAAGAACTATTCCAGGTACTAACGTTATTGATTTAGTCAACGATACTCTGCGTCAAAGAAAGAATTTCAACCCTGCGGGGTGGCAACTGTTCGCAAAAGCTTTAGGACGTTTAAATGTACCCGAAGGAATCGTCAGAAACGAAGAACGTCTACATCTGGTGAAGGAATATAGGAACAAGCCTTCATCTGCTTCTAGCGACCCCCCTCTGACGCCGTCACTACAGTCTCCAGGGGCACCAGCGAAACCAAGAAAGAAACGTAGAGACAAAAATCCATATAAATGGCATTCGTAATCTTTTTGTAAATATTTTATTGAATAAATTAATTTTTTTACAATTACAACGTGTCCTTTTATTCTTACACAAAATACCATTTAAGTATAAAATTACGAACTAATGTATCGTTCCACTCCTTTTGATCAGTAAACATACTAGCAATGGTTGACATGGGAATATTTCTACTACGATGTAAAGCATAAAATAAACAGTATTGTCCACACACACGAGACCACGGTGACTGTAAAGTCTTTTCATTCCAAGTAAATGTACTGCTATGATCTTGTAGAAAGGTTTGAAAGTTTCTGCTGTAAAATTCTGGGCTGTGTCCATAAGAGTCGAAGAATTCTCCTTTTCCATCCGATGTGACGTAAACAGCTACCCAGTGTGTACCAGGTCCATCACTGGGATCCACGTTTATAATAAAACCTCTAGGTCTTTTCTGTATCTGACTTGGTAAACGATCCGAGGGTAAAACACCGGTTAACACTGATTTGGCATATGGGTCATTTTGTAAGACACGAATCAGTTGACGTGTGTTCATTTTAGCTTCTGAAGTCACTTAGTACGTTACGGTTGGCATCAATTTCGATAAGATTTTGAAATTCTCCAAGCACCACGATATTTATAGCCCCAGTTAGAGCCGTACCGAACTTACATTCTAGGGAGACGTTCCCATCCCTGATAGGTTGAAAATGATCTCCAACACATAGATCAGCTGTTAAATCAAACACGTACAGGGTATAGCCATTTGCATACTCGTCTCGAGTAATACCGTTGCCTTGATTCTGAAACATCTTGTTGGTACCAGCATACAGCGTTTGGAATGCTGAAACATAGTTGGTCCCTGCTGCTCCTGCAAACTTTAGGTGAAGTGGTTTGCCAGGTCGGTGTTCTCCATTCACAGATAATGCAAGAAATGTTGTGTCGTAGTTCTTAAAATTGAAAGGATTCTTGTTATAAACTCCATTGTAAGCATCTGCATCCACCATCCCAATCACAACTCTATCAGGAAGAGGTCCTTGGAATATATTCTGTTGATCTCCAGACATGTTTCCCGTTGGTATGGAGAACACTTTGCAGTTTACACGATTGATAGGGTACTTGGCTGTGATTTGCTGAATAGCATGGGTATGACCTATCATTGTAGTGGACGAAACGTTAACACGGCGAGCGCGAAACACGCAATCTTCTAGAACCACTTTAAAACCAGGATCTTCTGCGGATGAAACCAGGCAAAAGGGAGCTCTTGATCTCACTAGCTTGAGCTTGATTGGAACAGCGCCAATGATATAGCGTTCTTGCGCGAACAGATCCGAATGAATTCTTCCTTCCATCGCCACAGACTTGCTTAGGCTTGTATGTGCGTGACGTTCCTTTAATCCCTTGTTCGCATTGGCAACTTCTGCTAGTGGATTCACGGCATCCATCCGTCCAGCCTGGTCTTTGTAGAACAACGCTGAAGTTAAGTGAGACGATTTAGCGTCTTTGCTAAAGTTCAATACAGTTTCTATATATGCTCGGTAAGGATACGAAGTGCTTGAAGGTGTGACCAGTTTGTTGTTCAGATAAATTTCCACTTGAGAAAATAAGGCATGCATCCATAAATTAACAGGACCCACTTGGGCGGTGTCAGGTAAGTTAGTTCCGTCTCCATTCGTTATCTTTGCTTTTACGTGAAGGTAACTGTTTGCCAGATCGCTGTAGACATCAGAATTTGCAGCACAGAGAAACTCGATAGTGTCCGAAGTTCCAATGCTTGAAAGAGGATCGATGTCTTCCCAAAATCCTTTATTCATTTCAACTTGAGTGTCAGGAACAGAAAATAAGTCCAGTTCCGATTTTCCACATGAACAGGAATCTTTATGTAAAGTCTCGTAGCCTTGTGCCATTATTTAAGAAAAGTAGGTTTTTCTTGAGATGTTTTCCGCCTCTTGGTCTGTGAGCGATTGGTAGATTTCGATGATGCATTGGTTTTTATAGATGTTTTACGTTTGCGACCGCCTCCTGATTGGTTACCCATGAGTTGTTTAGCACCCTGTCGAGCTATATCTTTGACGGCTGCGACACCACGACCTTTGACAGCTTGCTTCACACTTTTCCCGGCCAGAACATCTTGACGGACATCTGTTGCCGCTTGCAGAGCTCTCCGTCCAATCGCTTGTGCTCCTCGTTTCACCAGAGGTATTGCATATCGGGCAATACTTTTAAAGAAACTTCCAATACCGTAGCCTCTTTGAATCCGTGCACCTCTAAAACCAGATAGACTTCCACCTCGCTGTCCTCGTAAATAATATTGTTGAAACTGCTTTGCATCTGGAACGATTGTAGTTCTCATCTTTAAATAAAATACTGCGATCTGCTCTGTCTGAAGTGTAGTGTCACGATCGACTTTCCAAGTTCAAATGAGACGTTTTCGTTTTTGTCGTCCTTTATATCTATTTCGATCGTCTCGAATGATTTCACTTTTACGGGTACGTATTGAAGGTTGCGGAAAGTAACGTTAACATTTTCCCCGTATTTTCCTTTCGTATTCACAATTCGTAGAAGAGGCACTTTGACGTCGCCAACAAACTGTACATCCACCACATTTGTGTAGAGGTATATGGATGAAAAGCCCGCGTTTATATCTGCAACGTAAGGACTCGTTGTTTTCTTCGTAATCACTGCATCCTGCTCGAATCCTAAAGTCGTTGCGATATCACCCGAAAACCATACCATTGCGCCTTTTTTTCACATCGACTATCACTTTGAGCGTATTTTTATTATATGTAAACTTGATCTTAGCTTGTCCTTCTTTCGTCATGCAATGGTTTAAATCTTTAACCAGGTTTGTAACACTGTTGTATTGTGTGCTTTGAATGATGCCCACTTCATCTGGACCTGTGCCATTAATGTTGTAGAGAAAGGTTTGCTGATTGCCTTCGCGTATCGTGCTCCATGTATGAGGATAATTAAACTCGGAAAGGGCTACTTCCCAGTCCCCTGTCAGTTCTAACGTTTCAGCGAGCTTCACTTTAAAATTCGCTACAGAATTGTCCGGGAAATATTTCATAGAACTATTACTTGGGAGCGTCAAGTAAAACTGCGTTGTCATCTCGGCGAGTATAAGACACAAATGAACACAGGTTATAAGATCACATACTTTTATTTCGAAATATGTTTTACATTATCCGCCGATACCCAAGAATTAAAATCATTAGAATAACCTAACCATTTTACAAGATATTCTTTGCGTTTACCACGCATGCGAGACTTAATCACATTTTCTACTCTAAAAAAGTCAGTGTCTTTCTTGATAATGCTTTGCAACTCTTGTTCGTAAAATGTTCCCTCTATCTCCTCATCGTGATAATCAGAGATTTTATACACAGGTGGTCTTCTAGGTATAACGCTTCGTTATGGTGAAAACTTCTTCGGTCCAGCTGGGTAAGTAACCTTTCTTGAATGTTCGTCTGGCTTTGCTGATTCGCACTTGATCACCCACGTTAAATTTATACTTGATGGGCGTGGTAGATTCGTGACCGTACAATCGTTGCCACACGACGCTTTCATTCTCGTGATTCACATCAACCGGTTTCATTCCAATACTGCGATGTCGCGAATGGTTGTAGGAATACACCAATTTTTGTAGCACATCCATATACTTTAGTGTATTCTTAGCTGTAAAGTATTTCCACATCTTTCCTTTCAGCGTTCGATTAAATCGTTCCACAATAGACGCTTTGGTATCATTATGCGTGGTGAAAAACAATATGTTGTAATCTTTCAAAAGCTTCTGAAATAGTCTGTTGGTAAATTCAGTTCCTTTATCGGTATGAAGTTTCTCGGGACGTCTTCCTTTCTTGCATATCTTCTTAAAGGCTTTAATCAGATTTTCTCCGGATTTTGTTTTCAATGGTTCTACCCACGCATACTTGGATAAGACATCAATGACAGTTAAAATGTATTTATAGCCAATGTTTGCTTTACTCAACGAATCCATAATGACCAAATCTGCTTCCCATTCTTCATCTATTGCTCCGACAATAACTCTATTTCTTTTAAAACGATGTCGTACTGGTTTATGTAAAGTATACGTATCTTGTTGTTTTAACCAGGTTTTTATATCGTTTCGCGATAGTTTAAATTTCCCGTCATTTTTTACGACACGGTAAACAGCATCGACACCACCGAAACTTGCCGGACTTTCTGGGTTGTAGTATAGGTCGTGGAGATACTGTTTCTCCATCTAACTCTGATTGCTGAATCACAATCTTTCCACCACAACAAGCCGAAACACAACGGATTCGTCTAAAAATATTTCGAAGGGTTATATGAGGTAGCCCACTTGGCAGACAGCAGCAAGTCATGTTCACACGACTAAGGTTGGAGGCATATAAATAAGGAGAAGTGGACGACACGCTATAAATGCAACGGCTCAGACGATATAGGCACACACAAATCCCAGGAATATGGGACCCAGCAATTGTAACGAAGAACCACCACGATGCTTGTATTGCGACAGGTCTATGTTCTGAAAATCGTTCACTGTTCGTTGAACAGCCTCTCGAATCGTTTCACTGTCGTAACAATCCCTCATTCTATACACGAGAGAAAGATACGCGATTATTCTCCCGAAATTATTTACATCCATTTCTTCATAGATGTGACGAAGGCTTAAGCTCTTTACTTGAATGGTTAGTCTATCAAACAGGTGTCGATGTTTGCTAAGACATGTTTGAATATTATAGGATAGTGTATCTCTATCGATAGCAACGTTGTGTCGTTTTAACTCATCAAAAATTATGTCCATATCGATTCGTAGGGATAATCGCAAAAGTTTCTGTTTTAAATGTGGGAATGTATCCTTTACAAATTATGGGATACATAAACACTTACTCGCATGCGCTGTTGACGTCCCAATAAGAAAAAAGACACGTATACAAATGTATAGTTGGAGAAAACATTTATTACACAAGAAATTAGAATACAAAATTATATATGTTCAGCAAATGTTCAGTTTTTCCATGTCTTCCGTCAATGCATCGATAGATTTTTGAAAAAGATAATCTTCATAGGCTTCTTTAGAGTCATTCTTTCTACTTGTAAAAGATTCGCCCGTTTCTGCGATCTTGTACTGATATTGTAATGGCTCACTAAACAGGCACCCAATGTTATAAATTCGTGGCGAGTTCTCTGTAGGTTTCCATTCAAAGAATCCGCATGCATATTCTCTTTCCTTAGGACAGCAGTAGAATAAACGACCTTTGTTGTCACCTTCTTTCTTGACTTTACGGACACAACAGACCATGCCATGTCGACAGAAAGGTTTAGGACTCTCGAAGACATCTCCGCATTGCCAAAACGAGCAGGCATTTTTCCCCTCAGAGCAGACGAAGTAAGGTCTTCCGTAACTTTCTTTCATCTTATCTTTAACCATTCGCATCGTTGCCAGCTTCTGATGAGTAGGACACACTGGGTGTATACAGCCATTTGCTCGAAAAGAGTTTACTGCTTTCCCAAACATGTAACAATCTTCTTCAGGGCAAAAGAACTGACAACTAGGCTTTTGTCCACAGAACCAGAAGAGTCCATTTGTGGTTATTGAGGAGGATGCAGGTTTACCGTGAAGACATTCCATGACAACGATCTTACTCTGACGAGGAATAGTGTAAAGTAATGTTGTATGTTTGGCCGGCGTTTATGTAGGCACGCAGACACGGATAAAAAAAACGCGCGAAGAAGAGGGAGATGTCTTCGCAGAGGTCCGACTGAAAATTCACCAATGAGCTTGAAGTAATTATCACACGAAAGTGATCCATCTTAATGACTTTTTAATGAGGTGGCATCCCTTTGATTGCTATATGGGGGGGGGGGGGGTTACCTACTAACAGCTTCTTATAACACGCTTTTTAGGTGGAAAAGCTCAAGCGTGGAAAACAAATCCGCAATACTTCATGTTCAATGTTTATCACCTTTAACAGTGTCGATTCTTTATCTGTCCTGACGAATTTGTTTCCGCCATTTTGAAAGTCTCGCGGGCGACGGGCGAATGTCTGCACATGCGCACGACAACTAAAACTGGCAGGTCTACAATTCGTATCTGCGATGGCAACCCTAGGACGGGAACGTCGTTCAAACCAAAGAATCTTTATGCGAAACAAAAAGAATGAATAATTTTTATTCCCAAGATTAATCTCAACGTCCTCGTTCTGTTTACAACGCCACTGAGAGCATTTCACGTCTTAATTTTTCACGACGGTAATTCGAGCAGAGATGAAACAGCCGTTGCTCACGTTGCAAGCAATAAATTATTGGCGTGGTAATAGCATTGTAACCAGTAAGTTATTGGATTGTAACCAACCCCAAAACAACAAAGATCCTAATCCTAACCCCCGCGAGTTATCTAACCCTAATCCCCAGGCTAGCGAGTTTTCTAATCCTAACCCCCCGGCTAGCGAGTTTTCTAACCCTAACCCCCCGGCGAGAGAGTTTTCCATCCCTAGCCAACACCACATCCACTCCCCTATTGTCCTAAATTAGTAGACTAGTGAGAGACTGAGCATGTGGGACTAGTAATTCACTGTTACACGCATGCGCTTACAATCCAATAACGTATTACAATCTAATAACTTAGGCCAGGTTTACACTAGTACGGTCGGTAAGTGATCCGGAGTAGGTTGGCGTACCGTTGTGAAATGTACGTCTGTTTACACTACAAAGGACAACGCGAGGTTTTTCATTTACATCAGTATTTTTTTTACTACGCACATGCGTATTGCCCGACATATTTTACAAAAGCTGATGTCAAGCATGTTTACAAGCCGTTTTCTTTGTCGCCGGAAGCTCTCCGCACTCGCGATTGCAGAGAGGTTTAATGCTTGCATATACGACTACATATATGACTACGCTACGGCAAACCACTCCGGATTAGGCAGGTACAGTGTAAACACAACAAAGAAACTTATTGATTTTTTAACGAATCACTTACCGTACCGTACTAGTGTAAACCTGGCCTTATTGGTTATAATGCTATTACAACGTAGTACAGTGCTCTGAGCTACGGAAGCCGTTGCCGAGAGCCTAGTCACGAGTTCTGTATATATGTGGTTGTAATGCCGGGATAAGATTCTGGGTATATTACAAGTAATATTTGGCATATATATAATAATAATGAATCGTTTAATAAAAATATACATCTCGCAGTCTTAACGACTGAATTACAAGTATATATAAAAGATTACAGTACCAATTCGACAATGTTAAAAAGTTTAACTATTTACAGGTAAAATATATTTAATTCTAGATCAACAATTGTAAAAATTCTATTATTTAGTGATATGACTATTTGCGTAATTTACAATAAAAGAATGTTTAAATCGATTTGTTTTGCACTTGGCCACACAAAAGGATCTCTTCGTCCTTAATTGATTGTTAAATTCACGAACTCTTTCGGGTAACAGGTCTGCCAGTTTATGATCATTTCCCCCTACAATTTCATTGAATAATTTTTACACAGGTGATCACGTCTATCAATTTGAGTTAAAATACCGGCTTTAGCGATGGCGTCACTATACGAGACTCCCGGAAATACAATACCCATGGCTCTTTTCTGAATTTCCAGGGCATCCGACAAATATTTGGGAAGACTTGGCAGGAATATTCGAGGACTGATCTTATTACAGCACAATAAAAGCAAACAAGATCTTTTGTTTGTATATCGGCTCGTTTAAGTTGTTTGAGTATATATAAGCGTTTAGCGGCTTTTTTAATGATATTTTCAATATGATCATTTCACTTTAAATCGTTTCTGATTGTAAGTCCAAGAATCTTGACTGCTTGAACTCTTTCAAAGGGTTGATGATCCACTTCCGTGATATCATATGTTGGAACAGTTTTTCTAAAGGAAACAACCATTTCTTTGCATTTTTTCGGATTCAATATGAGTTGGTTTTCTTTAGACCAAGTAGCAATGTGATTGATTTCCCTCTGTAAAGAACGTTCTTCATTTTGTAAAATAAACTCCGATACAGTGGTGTCATCTGCAAATTTCCACATCAGTGTATTTGTCTTTTCCGAAGGCTTAAGATCATTGATTAACTACAATTTACTTCCATTAACTACAAATGTCTGACAAGTCTGAAAGAAAATGACCTTGAGATGCTTTTTATTCAGGTAACTAAACCTAAAACCAAGCCCTTCATTGTAGGAACCTGGTATAGACCTCCAGGAACTACAATTGAAACTATAAATAATTTTGAGACGGTTCCTGAAAATTTAGAAATTTATAATATGGAAGTAAATATTATAGGTGATCTAAATTGTAATGTTGGAGCCTCACCACCCGATCATAAAACTATAAAATTATTGGATATTTGCAATATGTATCAGTATAGCCAATTAATTGAGCAGCCTACACGTATTGCTAAGGACACATCTTCCATAATTGACTTATTTTTAACAAATGATCCCCTCAAATACTCTCATATTGGAGTGTCAAATATTGGATTGAGTGATCATAGTCTTATATATGCAACAAGAAATATTTGTATTTCAAAACCAAGTCCTAAATTAGTAAAATGTAGATGCTTTAGAAAATTTGATCCTTTGAAATTCAGAAATGATCTTGCTATAGCTCCCTGGCATCTTATAGAGAGGGAAAACAATCCAGATAGAGCATGGGACATATGGCAGCAGATTTTTTGGACACTGCTGATAAACATGCACCTTGTAAGACTAAGAGAATTCGGGGGAAACCTTCACCATGGATCACACAAGATCTAAAAAAACAAATGTTTGAAAGAGACAATTCTAAAAAAGTAGCTGTGAAATTTTCTAACGATGAAACTTGGGCAAAATACAAATTTCTAAAAAACTTAACTACGATATTAAAACAGCAAAAACTGACTATTTTAAAAATTATTTTAAAGAAAATCATGGAGATATCAGGAAAACCTGGAAAGGAATAAACAAAGTAATAGGGAATGAACCCAAGACCACCAAAATAAATAAACTTGATATAGGAGATATTACATATGATACCCCTAGTGATATTAGTGCAAGTTTAAACAAACATTTCTCGGAAATTGGACCTACTCTAGCTTCAAAGATACCTGATACTCCTTCTAATTTTAGAGATTATATTACTCCTTCTAATCATACATTTGCTTTGGAACAAACTTCTTGTGGAGTGATATTACATTTACTCAATAAATTGCCCAACAATAAAGCAACTGGACTCGATAACATATCTAGTCGCCTATTAAAAGAAGCAGCTCCTGTAGTAATACAATCCTTGACATATATAATTAATTTATCAATCGCCACTGGAATTTTCCCCAAGGAGTGGAAGCTCGCTAAAGTCTTGCCAATTTTTAAAGAAGACAACCGAGCTGACCCTAATAACTATAGACCTATCTCTGTCCTTCCTATTGTTAGTAAACTGATTGAAAAGATTGTATTTAATCAGCTTTATACTTATTTAAATGAAAATAATCATTTAACTGAATCTCAATCAGGTTTCAGGCCTATGTTTTCCACTGAAACAACATTACTTGAAAGTACCAATGAATGGTACAATAATATTGATGACAACCTTTTAAATGGTGTGATATTTCTGGATCTAAAAAAAGCTTTCGACACCATGGACCACTCAATCATAATAAAAAAAATAGAACTTTATGGAGTTAGGTTTGAATCTCTTGATTGGTTTAAATCTTACCTAACTGATAGAAGACAGCAAACCTATGTTAATGGAGTGCTGTCAGATGTTTGTTCACTAAATTGTGGAATACCACAAGGGTCCATTCTAGGACCACTACTATTTATTCTATATATAAATTATCTCCCTTCATGTAATTTGTTTTCCAAACCAAGAATGTATGCAGATGATACCACCATGACTTCAGCAAATGCGGATCCAAATATCCTTAATGCGCAAATGAACCACGATATCAATGTGATTCACGAATGGTTAAAAGCAAACAAATTAACCTTGAATGTTGGGAAAACAAAGTACATGATAATAGGGAGTCAGTTTATGTTATCTCAAATACCTAAAGATTTTAAGATACAGATAAACAATGTATCCCTTATAAGAGAAACAATGTATAAATCTCTTGGGATCCACATAGATGAAAATCTAACTTGGAAAACACATATTGACATAGTTTCCAAAAAAATTTTTGCAGGTCTTGCAGTTTTGAAACGTGTAAGCCCAACGATACCGTCTGAGACAAGATTAAATATATACAAGGCACTGATCTTGCCATATTTTGATTATTGCAGCCCTGTTTGGGGCAACATTGGGAAAGGTCTATCAGAAAGACTCCAAAAATTGCAAAATAGGGCTGCAAGGATAGGGACACTCTCAAGTTATGAGATTAATAGTCACTCTAATGAAATACTGGATGTTCTAGGTTGGGGAAAAACTAGAACAGAGAAGAAATATGCAACTTGCTGTGCTAATGTACAAAATCTACAACAACCTTTCTCCATTGTACTTGAGGAAGATTTTTGCTAAAACGTCAAATGTTCATTCTTACAATGTGAGAAATTCTGAAAAAAAATCTATACATTCCTAGATATAAATCCGAAAAAGGAAAAAAAGTCTTCATTATAGGGGCTATGTCCTTTGGAATAAAATCCCCTTTGAGGTTAGAGATCAAACTAACATACGATCATTTAAACTGGGTATGACAAAAATTGTAAATATTCTGTAAAATATTCTTCATTTTAAATTTTATATTGTTAGTTTATTAATAGTTCAGTTTTTATACATTTTTATATATTTCTTTAATATTGTAACACGGCTCTCTGGAAGACCATTTATGTAAAATGAAACGACCGTGTTTTTAAATAAAGATGATGATGATGATGATGATGACCTCGATATTTCAAAATGTTGTTAGTAGAGGCGTTTGGGACTCAGGTGGATAATTTACAGAACCTCTTATCATCATTGAAGGGAAAAGATATAAATATTAAAAATAATAGTGTAGAATTAGCAAACTCAACACCTTCATTAAACATTAAACCTTGCTTGCTCATGGGAAACAGAGGGAAACAAATGTTTTGGTCTTTGTAATGTTTTTAAAATAATAAACTGTTGATAGAAAGTTAGAAACAGAAAAAATATATATCGAGTTTTATATTTTTGTGTAAAAATTTTTATTACAAGAAAAATAAATATTCTTAAAAATTAATTTGTTGTGGAATTATTGAGTAAACATTATTTATTAGTTTAATTTTTTTATACAAGAGATGATCACTCTTAGTATCAATAATTGTTTTTAGGGTTATTCCCTTCTCTTCAACTAATCCCTGTTTAATAACTTTCAGAGTTAGTTCGTAGACTTGAGGTGGAGAACAAAATGGGGGATTACATTCTTTACATAGTATAGCAGATTTACAATCCTCTACCAAATACGTATAGTTAGGAAAATGTTTTTCAAGAAAATGACATGAATAATAACGAGGAGTATAGTCATAATATGCTACATCCCTATAATTGACACAGGTTACGAGATCTTGTTCTTGATTCATCTTGTTCTAGATATCAATATGATTAAATCAAATGTGTAATCTTATATATATAACTAGAAATACGTTATACGCAACACCCCTCGCCCAATTGCTGTTTGAATCTCACAGTACAGTACTTCTTTTAGTTCTAAATTACTTGAATTAGATAATAGCCACTTCATTTGCCAAACTACAGTAAATAAATTTTCAGTGGACAATATCTCTCAGAGCTTTGTATTGTCTGAATTTAATTGTTTCATAGGACATCAAAATAAATACATGCAGCCCAATTAAACCTTTTAATTTTTGAGTGCAGCAACAGAATAGTGGGGGGTCTACTGCTGTTTCTACCATCAATCACTAAAAAAGAAATTACTTTTATCACAATATCGATGACTCACGAAATAATCAATGCAGTATTTTGTATAGACACCAATGGCTGTTGAAGGAAGAAAGTGCATCTCTATCATACAATGATGCAAATGTAGGGGTCCATTCAAATTAGATTTACTAAGACGTATTAGGGATTCTACTCAAATTGTTGGTGTGGATAGATTATATACAGTAAGTTGATAATTCTAACCACATTGGACTACTGTGATATGGAGCTGGCAGGAATACATAATCAGAGGTCTCTATGCATGTCAGGGAAACTGATCTTTCCTAAGTCGGGACTTGAAACTGATTGGTTAATAGAAATCCCAAGTTTTGTACCTCTTGTATTAGAAGCAAGTTACATTGTGTAATGCTAGTTAGGAAATTCCATGGCATTTTAACATCATATATACCAGTAAAGAGCTATTTTCCATGTTTCAATTAATCTGTTCATACATGTTATAGCACCATTATCTATTGCCTTAATTGATAATATGTGAAGGATATACAACTTTTGAGTTAAAATTAGTTTTTGTAACATTGTACTGTACATTTGTGAATATGTGTTGAAATTTATAACAACTGTAATTTGTTAGAAAACAAGACCCCCATATATTGATACCAGTGTACTGTTAGCATTGAAGGGGCTATCCTGTATAAATATTATTGTATTATTATTATTATTATTATTATTATTATTATTATTATTATTATTATTAATACTAATAATAATAATGCATTAACAATAATACTACTAATAATAATGCCTTATGCAGATTGCAGATACCATATTTGCCATGTAACAAAGCATATATGTGGCATTGTATACTATAGTATCTAAATTATATCACCGTGCACATATATATTATAACCTATATTCAGAATGCCATGCCTAGTCTGCTTGTCAACAATGATCTAGCTAACACACATAGTAGTGACAGTGTCAACATACCCAATGTGAACATAATAATAATAAGCTGTATTTTACATTGACAGAATAAGTTGTGACCCACTAGGCCAGCTAAGTATATTTGTAGGTCTAACATGTTCCATAATGGGTGGAGTACTGTAAACACAGATTATATATGGAATACATGCCAGTATACAAAACATGGACGTCAAGATCATATCGTCAGAAACATAATATTCCTGGTTGAAAAAATTATAACCTTCTTATTGCCAGTGACGGCCTCTAACCATCGAGATTCAGATGGAGAGAGGTTACAATGATGCACTGGTTCTAATGATATATGTACTGCCTATGCACAGCAGTTACTATATATTTCAGTTATGACTAATGATTGGGTGTGTTAATATATACACTGCTGTTATATCAATAGAATCAGTACATCAATGTAACGTTCACTCACCATCTGAGTCTTGGTAGCTCAATGGTCAGAGCATCTCACTGGAAATCAGAAAGTTATCCCCGTCCGGGACACAGAATATTTTTTCTGAGGATATGATCTCGCTTGACAATCATCCATGTACTGTATCGTCTGTTTCCCCCCCCCCCCCCAAGCTCTCCCTTATTCACTACAGCAGTGTGTATATTAAGTATGCTACAAAATTGTAGGCCAGGCCCAGGTCATATAAACACAGCAATAGTATGCATGTTTCTTCACCCTAAACTACTGTATATATAGACTAATTGTCAAGCATATAGTATTTATAATTTTAATCAAATAATAAACATACTGTACATGCAATTCCAAAATTTGTACTACCACTTACTATTCTGCAGTATTATAAAGAACAAATGGTATATATTTTAAACAGGCTAGGACTCATGGCCATTGTGCCATCTTGTGCCAGAACAATGGCCAGCCATTGTGCTGCCACAAAGTGCCATTGTTCTAGCACAAGATGGCACAATGGCCAGTCCAAGCCTGATTTTTAATACACTGCATGGATTTAATTCCAACTGTCAAAATATTATACAGTACATATATGTTTTGAAAATTCAAAACATTACACACCTTCAAATTTCCCCAAATCTCTCTGTTAAGTATTTTAAAATGTGTCTATTAGATTTCGGAGCTTGGAGCAAATACACAATACAGTGTGCAATTATTTAAATTATATTAAAATTAGCGAGTCAAGTCAAAAAGCACTGAACTGAACTTAACCGAAGGTAATGGCTACTCGTACGGTAGCCGTACGACGCTATAGTCTCTTAGAATTCAAGGAAATGCGGGTAAATATCACCAAAATCCTAAACCTAACCCTAAACCTAACCCTAATCCTAACCAAATTGCTAACCCTAACCAAAAAAAACTATGCAGAAAAGGCAAATATTTGCTCAACACAGACGGACCGGTGAGTCGCCGTGACAATCACAATGTACATATTAAATTATAATAGTCCTTTTACCTTTTACTTGTGTCTGTCTTTGATCAGTTATCTTGTCCTTCAACACTACAATTTCTGCTTGAAACCAGCTGATAATCCTTCATCCTAAATGGCTGGTTTTTATGGCAATATAAATTTCGCCGTCGGCAAATGGCGGCTTTCTTCCAGAAAGCGGTTTGTCGCGCTGCCGTCAATTTAAATTTAAATTACGCCAAATTTATAACGCACAAAAAAACCGTTATTCAATACCGTTTCAATTTTTGCATTCGCAATCATGAGACGGTTGCAATTTAAATATAATTCCAATGCAGAGGTCTACCAATCAGCTTCTGTCTATATCTAGTTACCAGGGCCACATTTTCCGATGCCGCGCGTGAGGACGGTTGATCATATATATATATATACCTATAAACTGGATCCTAGATCTAGGAACCCCTTGGATCTCGCGTGATAAAGGACTAAACGCCCGTCGATATTAGCACCCTCGCCCTCAGGCCTTCGGCCTTCGGCCGGCGCTTCCCGCCGGGCGAGGGGATAAATAAAAAAGGAAAAACACGAATTTTTTTTTTAAAAAAGTTTTTATTGAGTATATGCTACAGCTTTCATGAAATTATTAGAATATATTATTAGTTTAATTTCTTTTTGTAAAAGATCAGAAGCATGATAGTCAACAATTGTTGTTATGTTTTCACCCAGACATGAACAATTCCATTCATAATTTTCATGTTCATGTTTCTTTTTAACTTCCAGAGCTAAGTAATATGCTTGAGGAGGAGGTGTTGAGGGTATATCACCAATACATTCGCAAAATGCCGTATGTTGACATTTCTTTACAACATAGGTAAAGTGATGTAATTCTTTTGCTAGAAAACGACTTGCATAATAGTTATTCTCATCTTCAAAGTAGGGGTTAAAGTCATCAGCAGTTATTCTTTTATATTTTCTACCGTTATGTTCATCACAATCACGATAGGGCACATGTGAATTCGACATCATTCACAATAACGTTTAAACATTTCGGTAACGCGTTTATATATAATTTTTTATAAAAAAGATATAAAAAGAAAAAAATCAAAATAGAAAAAACAGATATTCTAAAATAAAAAATATATAAAAAAAAATCAAAAGAAATTTTATTAGGATATAAATAAAAATGTGAAAAAATGTTTTTACAAAATATCATGGAATCCGTGGAAACAGTAGATGCACGATATAATAGATTATTCTATTCAAAATATCCCTGTGGACAATGTCTTACCGGAAATATGTGTGGGGAAGTGTGTGCGAATTATACACCGTGGAAAGATCCAAAACAAAAACGTTGTTGTAGATTAAAGAGATGGTTGTTAATGAAGTGCATACAACTGATCTGGCTAATGAATGCGTAATGAAGTGCATACAACTGATCTGGCTCTGCACATTTTTACTATTTTCGTTTATAAATTTGAATTGTTTTGCAGTTTTTATCAAGTCAAAATGTGAAGAATTATACTGGGAACATTATTACGTTGTTGGATATATTTATCCTACGGTATACAATGTGAAACTAGAAAAAATATCCTACTCGAGTCACAGCGATGGAATCAGTCATGCGAATTATTCAATTGGTCTCGAACTTGGAAGGCTTGATAGCCTTGGAAATATGGTATCTATGAAATCAGTGATAACTTTCAACTCTGTTCCTCATCTAGATTATACAACTAAAGCGGGTCAATCAAGCTTTGATTTACAGTTGCTTTACAACAAGGCAAATGGCTATGAGTTCAACAATGGAAGCCCTCGCTCTGAATTTGCATACAATATAATGAAATCCTTTGGTATGTCGACTTGCAAATTCAGTCGAAAGCATACTAAACGAAGTGGTAAACCTTGTCTGTATTACAGTAATTCAGTTGCAACGTTTCAAGTTTTGTTGTTATCCGGAGACGTCGAACTGAACCCAGGTCCTGTTTCAGCTGTTTCAGACCTAAATGATACCATGATATTCCCTCGCTTACGTGTGATATGCCCAGTGGCCTAAGGATTTCTCAATGGAACATGAGAAGTCTTTGTCCATCAATAAACAATAATCACAAACTAGATCAACTAAAATGTATTCTGAACAAAAGTGACAAAGAACCTGATATAATCGGAATTACGGAGACGTGGTTTAATGACACTTATACCCATCCCACAACAAATATAAATGGTTATATTCAATATCGTAAGGACAGAGAAAATAAAATAGGAGGAGGAATAGCTGTTTATGTGAAAGAAAAGATACCTTGCTCTATAAGAACTGATCTTGGAGACTCTGTTCAAATAGAATCATTATGGCTTGAAATTATGTTTACTAAATCACCATCCATACTAATTTGTACTGCTTACCGTCCACCGGATTTTGATCCACGGATGTGGATGAATCTCTTTGAAATTCAAATGGAAAATGCGTACATTGAGTGCAAAGAAATAATAATAATGGGTGATTTCAACGTGGATTTTTTATGTCAGAATGATACTCTAAAGTCTTGGATCGAAGTGATGGAACAAATGAATTTTGAACAAATCATTAAGGAACCTACCAGAGTAACGTCGTCTACAGCCACTCTTGTCGACCATATTTATGTGTCAAATCCGGAGAAGGTTCGAGCTGTCAAAATTTCAAAGATTGCCATAAGTGATCATTTTCCAACTAATTTTGTATATAAAGCCAATTTTGGTAATAAACAGAGTCATCATACAATCAAGTTTCGTTCTTTCAAAAGCTTCGACGAAGATCTATTTCTTGCTGATTTGCGAACAGTGCCCTGGTCAGTACTTGATACATATGATGATCCATCAGATGCACTTGACACTTGGTACTCGCTTTTCCTAGATGTAGTTAATTTACATGCACCTCTTCGAAGTAAACGGGTTAAAAAGAAGAAGCAACCTGAGTGGATGTCTGACGAAATAGTGAAGGCTATGTCGCAACGGGATCATTTTCATTCAAATGGTGACATAACTAATTACAAACACTGGCGTAACGTTTGTGTTTCTCTAATTAGATCGGCGAAGGTAGATTACTATCAATCAATAATTGAATCTGGTAAAAAGGATTCTTCTAAGTTGTGGAAACATCTCAGAGACCTGGCACCAAAACAAAATAAGGTTAATCCATTTTGCATTGAAGATGGTGGAAATAATATCTCGGATCCTAAATTGGTAGCTGGTCTATTTAATGACTATTTCACCTCCATTGCAAGTTCAGTCCGGTCAACAGGAGATGACAATTCTGAAAACTTTCAATTACTTGAATCATTCCTTGCGAACCATTTATCTCATGAGGATAAATATACCATACCAGAGATTGATGAAAGTTTTGTGGAAAATTATCTGATGATGCTACCAACTGGTAAAGCTGTGGGTCTTGATGGGGTTTGTTCGAGAATATTGAGAGTATCTGCAACAGTTATAGCTCCAGCTGTAACTAGAATTTTAAATCTTAGTATTAAATCAGGAACTTTCCCTATGCAATGGAAGATTGCACGAATTTGTCCTGTTTATAAAAACGGTACCAGAACTGATAAAAATAATTATCGTCCGATCGCTATACTTGCCATACTCAGCAAGATAATTGAACGCCATGTCTATTCGAGTTTCTACGAGTATCTTAATTCAAAAAAGCTATTGTATAATCTACAATCGGGTTTCAGACGCGGATTCTCGTGCGAGACTGCTTTGGCACAAATGCTGGATGTTTGGTACCAAAATATTGAACATGGCGATATAAATGGGGTGGTGTTTTTAGATCTACGGAAGGCATTCGACTTGGTGGACCATAACATTTTATTACATAAAATGAAGCTCTACCAATGCTGTGATACAACTTTATCCTGGTTTCAATCTTATCTTTGTGGTAGAACTCAAAAAGTTAGCATCCAGGGTCACCTGTCTGAGAGCAACGACATTATATGTGGTGTGCCTCAAGGCTCTATTTTGGGGCCACTTCTATTCTCCATATTTATAAATGACCTTCCACTCAGAATGGAACACTCCTCGCTTTCAATGTATGCTGACGACTCGACGCTAAATGCAACTGGTAAATCAGTTTCTGAAATTGAAACTAAACTAAATTTAGATCTAGATAATGTATCAAGCTGGTGTAATGAGAACAGGATGGTCACAAACGTTGACAAAACAAAAGCCATGATTATCACCACCCGGCAAAAGTACCGATTTCTTGAGAAAACTGATCTGGAACTGTTTCTACAAGGTGGTCGTCTTTCCACTGTCTCAATTGAAAAACTGCTAGGAGTATTAATTGACAACAATCTATCATGGAAACCTCACATTCAGAAAGTAGTGAAACTCGTAGCAAGGAACCTTGCCCTCCTTCGACGCATAAAACAATTTTTACCAATGCATGCTCGTAGAACATTTTATATGGCTTTTATCCAGTCACATTTTGATTACTGTTCAATAATCTGGGGAAAATCTTCTAACACTGATAAATTGTATAAATTGCAAAAACGAGCGATAAGACTAATAATGGATGTACCAGCAAGAACTTCCACTCATGATCTGTTTCTACAACTTCGAATCATTCCATTTAAAGACCGACTGGATTTTAGAATTTTAACGATGGTAATAAAAGTCCTAAACAAATCTGCTCCTCCTTACATTGACGATATGTTCTCAACGATGCCAACAATGAACAGAATGAACACTAGGTCATGTACGCGTAGAGACCTGCAAATACCAACAGTTAGGCTAAACCTAACTAAGCAAGGGTTGCGCTATCAGGGAGCAACTTTATACAATATTTTAAATAAATCAAATAATTTAAGTGATATATCGGTTCATAATTTTAAGAAACTATTTATCAAAACATTTTTTAACAGTTTTTAAATTTGTTTGTTATTAGGTTTTCACTTATTTGTAATATTACTTTTCCTCTTTATAATTTTAGTATTATTGTAATATATAATTGTTTATGTATTTAATTGATAGAGGGCCCTGGGTAAGATTAGCTTTTGCTAACCAGGTTTTACCCTCTTTAAATAAAGTTTCTATCTATCTATCTTAAAGAAGATATGTTGTTAAAAGATTTAAAGAAGAAAATCCATAAAAAAAAAAATAAGAAACAGTATAAATGAGAGTAAAAAAATAATTGTTTTTATATTTGTTAAAATGGAACGTATAGAAACAGCAGATGAACGATTTGAAAGATTATATTATGACAAACACATATGTGGAAGATGTATTAACAAACGACCGTGTGCGATTCATCCAGATGAATTAAAACTTTCTAGACTAAACAGTTTTAAACGTTGGTTGTTAAACAAGTTAAATATACGGTGGAAATATACAGTGAATGTTTCAGTGGAAATAGATCACGAATAGAAGAAAAGACGTCGAAGTTTTTTTTTAAAAAGATTTAAATGGCTGTACGAGAGCGTGATTTTGATGAAATTGTTTATCCCGACATTCAATATTTATCACATGCTGAATTGTTTTTAGATAGAAAAAACACGAGATTCAACGTTTTATTTTTTGGAATGGATAGAGCACCCCTATCAGTTTAGATGTGCTGATTATGATTATAAATATTTTAACATTTATGTGGAAGATAAAAATGAACAATCTATATTTCGGAAACGATATGGTGGAAAAAGATATTATAGATTTTTAATAACCGGTTTTAGCTGGACTATGTCATTTTATGATCAGTTGGTGGGAAAACATGTAGTATTTATTGATAGAGACCGAGATTACCCACGTTAATTTCGACCCTTGATTGTTTTGAGATAAATAATATTCCATGTTATTCAAAAGCGTTTTATGTGCTAAATGTAAGGATTCAAGATTTAGATTAGTAAATTATCATTTACGTGAAAATTTTGATGGTCAAGAGCTTTATCTAGTTCTTATTAAAGATGAAAATATATTATCTGTACTTAATGTGATTTATGGTACCAGTAATGGGAATTATATTGTAACATTAATAAATAAAATACATTTTGATAAATCTATGTTGCAAATACATGTATAGTTTAATTCTTGTGGGGAATTATGTGATAATTTTAATGAATTAAATATTTGAAATAAAACAGTTAAAAATATCGAGAAAGCGTTTTGTGATTTATTCAGCTTAATGAATTTGAAAGCTATATAAAGAGTAAAAATATGACATTTCAAATCACAGCATTATGATTGAAACAATTTTAAGAGTTGTTCTTTATTTTCAATATTTTAACCAAGGAGAAATTGGATATTTATTTTGGTTATGTGGATTGTTTGATTATTATCGTGGAAAATATGTCATATGTCCCAGGATGAATTGTGAAAACATTCACCCCCGCGAAGAAAGCTATACAGTTTATATGAAAAAAATCAAGGGAACCTGTGGAATGGAACCCCATTTTATTCTAGAAGATCGTTTCTCTTGTATGATACCGAATTTACAAGCAAGTCAAAGAAAATATTCCTTGAAGAGATCATGGCTTCAACAACGTACTATACTAGTTGAATCAGACGCGCTATGCTGTAGTTTTTTTTCATTCCCTGATTGTTTTAAGGGATTATTTATTATATTACCCCTTGAAAGCCACCACTCAGATTTATTTCAATGTTTAAAAACCAATGATAAGTATCATTATACATATTTTGTACAAAATCTAACCTTTGAAAGAAAAAGCTTATCTTATACCCTGGGTTTTGGAAAAGAAAGTTTAGTAAGCAAATTTAAACACATACATAACCAGAAAGGTGATTTTGCTCTTTTTTAAATATTTATTTGTTAATGGTAGAACCTAGTATTTTCAATTCTTATGCTTATTGTAGTTCAATTAAAAATCTTATCATGATCACTTCATGTTTTATATTTTATTGTCGTAAACATAACCCTATAGGAAGTTTACTCAATAGACAAAAAAAAGGTCTTTCTGAAAAAAATATTAGATATGAGTTTGGGGATTTTATATATTATATAAGAAATGGTAAAGTATCCTTTGATAAATGTCGGTATAAAAATTGTAAGAGTAAAAGTTATTTTTTTGAGTTTGATCCTTTGAAATTAAGTATTTTAAACAAAAGTAATTATGATTTAAATGAAAATCACACCCCAGTATTATATTCTGTGCATGTTACGCGAGAAAATGGGGTGGGAATTATAGGAGAATTTAAGTGTAAAGAGAAAATATTTGCAAATGTAAAAATGTATGATGAAAATGTAATAGAATTATTTTTGATGATAAAAAATTATATAAAAACAACATTGAATTATAATTTAGCTTCATACAATCCTATGTATGAAATGACTGAGTCGAATGTTAATTGGGATATTTTTTATAAAAGTATTAGTGAACAAACGTGTATGTAAAAAAAAATGGAATTAAAAGACTGTATAAAATTTAAAGTGTTTGCGTATGATGTTATACGAATGGAAGAAGACGAAGAAAATGAAAAAGAGTTTTGGATGAAATGTGGGAGATTTTGTTTTGCCCTTCGAAACTTTTATATGGAAAAAAATGAAAAATGGAAAATAAGTGAATGTTGTAAAACTATTCATGAAATATCTATGTGTCATTTAACGAATGCTGGAAATTACAGTAAAAAAAAATATTTGTTGGATTTCATGAGGGGGTTGATCCTTTATATATTCAACAATATATGGAACATTTAGATGAATTTTACGTAAAAAACTATAAAAGAAAAATATATCAGTTTTGATTTATTTTATTTTTGAAACCATTCATTCTTTTTCCGATGGAAATGGGAGAATAGGGAAAGCACTTGTTGCATTTCTAGAAAATAAAATAGAATGTAAAATAAAAACAAAAAACAACATAGAAAGTTATGTAAAATTTTAGGAGTTATGCAAAGAAAACAAAATAGTTTATTTGATATAAAATGTTGTAATCAATTATACATGTTATTAGTGTAATAAAATTTTTTGTGAGGAGGGTATAAATAAGCACTGTCCCTACAGTGATTCATCATTTACCCTTCACTGGGGAACAGATTCAGAGATGGTGGAACTTTATGCGAGACAACAACATGACCATTTTTATAAAATGCAATCGTATACAGATTTGTCTGCAAAAATAATTGCACAAAAAACATCAACGGCAATACTATTCTCGCAAAAGTATATCCTACAAATAAAAGATGTGACAAGTACACATACAATAGCGCTGTTGAAGTGAAAAATGATCATATTCCTTCATTGTTGAATGTTCTTAATATGATTAGCATTCAAGAGAAATTGGTGCAAATATTTTTTGAAGTGGTAAGATTTGAAAATTGGAAAAAGCAAACGTGCCGTTTGGTTGTACGTACAGATGCGTGGGGTGTTTTGGAAATTTGTTATCAACATCAAGATAACGAATTATCCGATGCAATGGAATTTGACGATGATCCAACACCAACAACCAGCAACAACAACGCAACGTCAAGTGAAATCGTATGGTCTGATGACTGGGGTAGTTTTCATATTAAAAAGAAAGATTCCTTGGATGAATATATTATTGCCCTAAGAAAGTATAATCATGCGACAGGCCATAAATCCCCACCTAGCACAGTCAAAAAACGAGCATTGAAGAAAAAGAAACCCCTTATCACACTCAATTTTGACGACGACGTTGGTGACGACGACAACGAAAAGATTAAGAAAATAAAAGTAGAAAGTGATGATGATGAGGTTTGTCACATTTTAAGTCCAACAGTAATTTCAGAAATTTTTTATTATCGTTTTAGATGTTGTAAAAATATACAAGATACATTATGATTATACGGTAATACTATAAATAAAGAGTTAGCATGTAAAAATATAGAAGTAGATTTTATTGGGATATTACGCGATAAAGAACTCGTTGATGAACTTGAAGAATATTATACTTATTTTATTTCTTTATTTTAGAAATGAATAAAAAGAAAAAAAAGAAATTTTCTGCTGACTTTATTGAAAAAGCTTCAAGATTATTAAAAGGAGAGACATTAACTGATGAGGATTATTCTAAGTATAGATTACATAGTAGTAGTAAAAAAAATATAGACGTTTGAAATATTCTGTTAATAAAAATAATGAACAATGGAAAATTGATTTAGCTGAAAATAAAGATTTAGCCCGATCTAATAATCAATATCGTTATTGGTTGGTGTGTATTGATATTTTTTCAAGATTTTGTTGGGTAAAATTAATAAAAAAGAAAACGTCTAATAATGTTAAAAATAAATTTGAAAGTATTCTTATTGAAGAAGGAATTGCTCCTCTTAAAATTCAAAGTGTGAAGGAACAGAATTTCAAGATATACGTACGAAATTGAGTAAAAAGTATAATTTTGAAGTATTTCATACGTATAATAGAGAAATAAAAGCATCGCATGTGGAACGTGTAATTGGAACTTTAAAAACAATAGTTCGTCGTGTTTTAACAATGACTGGAGGATTTGAATATATTCAGTATTTACCCCTTATTGTTAATCGTTATAACAATTCCCCACATAAAGCATTAGCTGGTGCAACACCTTTTGAAATTTATCGTAAAGAAAAAAAAGGAAAAATACGTAAAGTAAAAAATAAAATAGTACGTGATCATTTAAATTATCGTATTCCCACTCAATATCTGATACAAGAAGGAACTCGTGTTCGTATTGTAAGAGTAAAAAAAATATTTTTGAAAAAAGTAGTCTTCGACGATGGACTAATGAGATATTTTTTATTAAAAAACTATTTATCACTGATCCTGTTACATATCAATTAGAAGACGAACAACGTGAAGAAATTAAAGGAATTTTTTATCGTGCTGAATTACAAGTTTTTAAAAAAAAATGAATTTACACATTGCTAGTAATTTAATATCAAGACGACTTCAAAAGAATTTGATTAATGATTTTGAAATGAAAATTGCACAACCTATTGATGCTTTGAACAATGAATGTTTTTTAGAAGTTTTACAATTTTGTTATCCACAAACAACTAAAAATATTGTGGGTGATGAATGTTTTTTTTCATTTATCATAACCTATAAGGATTTTATACCTGAAGAAATTAATAATACGGTATACGCAAACAGTGAGTTCGTTTTTACATCGGATAAATTTATTATACCCGACGGAATTTATGATTTATCTTCATTAATTATATTTTTAAATAATATGTTAGAAGGATTTGAAATTTTTTTTACAATCGGATCAAATGGGAAAGTAATTATTAAAGTTAATGTTGAGATTGAGTATTGGGTATATGAAAATGCGAGTAAAGCAGCTGATGGGTTGCAGGTAAATGAATAACAAGACGACGTTAGAAAAAAAGGGTATTCAATATGCTTCTTTTAATCAAAAGATTAATATATTATTTTCAAAAAAATTAGCTTTTATGCTAGGTTTAAAAAATGAAAAAGATCTTGAAATCGTACCCCTCTTGTTTGAAATAAAAAAAGATAACCCTACACCCCAAACCCTTTTTTCTAAACATTTTGATTACTTACCCAATGTATCTGACGGATTAAATAAAATGTTTATATATTGTGATGAAATAGAACTGGGTTTAGTTGGTGATAGTTGTGCTGAATTGTTAACAACAGTTCCCATTCAATGGAATCAACAAGGTGGTGGGGGGAATGGACAATTAGTTTGTTATAGTCCCCCAAAATCATTGAGAAAATTTAAAAAAGCAATTATAAGAGAAATTCATATTAAAGTTAAAGATACTACAGGAAAATTAGTTTCTTTTGATTCAGGAACCCTTAGTATTGATTGTTTAATACATTCAACATAATGCTTTTGATTGTTCTTGAAGAAAAAAATGGGGAAATGATAATTGAAAAATATAAATAATTTTATCCTTTTTCTCTTTACATTTTAGTAAACAGTGGGAAAATTTTTTTATGGAATTTAAATTCGATTGAATATAAAAATATAAAAAATCATTTCGAATTACGTGTGTAAAAAAAAGGATTTCAGTTCTATAAAACAATCGAAAAAAATAAATAATGGAGCGATTTCAGTTTCTTCATCTACTATTATTCCTAATGCAACACAACGTTTTATATATACTATAAAAGAGTTATTTTATATTAACGAAAAAAATCCTTATACATCATTAAATGATGAAAACAAAAAATTCCCCTATTTTTTATTTATGAGTGATCAAGAGGCTAAACAATCACTACAGTTCTTTATTAACTATGAGAATAACGTACCGTTAAAAGGTGAAGAAATTAAGATATATATAAATTTATTTGAAGAAAAAAATGACTGAAAAAAAAATGAACTATCCGTAGAAGATTATACTGAATTGTTAAATGGTAGAAATCGTGGAAAAAATTATTCATCATCATATTTTGTTGTGAAAAGAAAAAATAAAGAAAATCCAACTAAGAAAGAAATTTTATTAAATGAGGGTGTGGGATTACCCTCAAATTTAAATTTAGATACTTATTATACAAGTGATTATAGAAAAAAAAGAAAAAAATAGATCCAAATGTAAAAAACTTACAAAATAGATAAACTGTAAACAAAAGTATAAATAAAAAAAATGTTATATAAAAAAGCATAATGTTGTGGATATTATTATTATTTTTATTGTTGTGGATATTGTTGTTTTTTAAAAAAAAAAAAAATGACGCGTAAAAAATATATAAAAAAAAGAAAAAACAAAAGAGGAATAAGAATCGTAGCAAAAAAATTTAAAAAGGAGGTTTTGGAGGAGCGTTGGCACTGGGTATGTTTCTTCCTCAAGTGTTGGGAACACTTTCAAATATTCTTAAACTTAACGTTTAAAAAACAAAAAAATGAGTAAAAAAATTAAAGATATAGAAATAAATGACATATTATTTAGTGAACCTTTACAATTTTTTATTTCATCACCCTATAATGATATCGTGTATAATGGTATCGTAATGATACGTTTACTGAATGTCGTGAAACTGAAATTATTGCAACTCCTGTCGACAATCAATCGTCAGTATACACGTTTACAAGGCATGGGAATGCCGTTGGATTAATGAAAACAAGTGATGCTAAAATAATGGCTACAGTATCAATTAGAAATGCTGCTGGAGCTATAGCACCCGCAGACTCGGGGTTTGCGATGATTACGTTACCCCTTCGTACAATGTGGAAAACAAAATAATTATAAATAAATGAAAATTTAATTACGCCATCAGATAATTTTGCACATTTAGCATCATGGATACAATTTATAATGCGTCAAACACCGTCGAGATATAAATATTCTAGAGAGCTTAATTTAGCATATTTAGATACAGCCGAACATTTGAGTGATATCGCGGGTTTCACTGATAATGCTAATGTCGTAAATGCAGGAGGGAGACAAAAAGTAATTGCATTTCAAAATCAATCACAGCATTTGATAGATGATATTGATTGTTCATTATTTAGCGAAGGTGGTGCTGAAGTATATATTCCTACAGGGTATGAAGTTGAATTACGTTTAACGCGTGCATTAAATACAATTGTAATGATTGGTGCTAATCATGCTAATATGCCCATTGCTGATACTATAATTACCCTAGACGATTTTAAAATAAAAATTATTGTATTTAAACCCAAAAAACAATTATCAAATGCAATTAATACAGAAATGATGACCCATAATAAAGAAACATTATATTATACAACCAATTATCGCTGTATTACTGAATCATTAGCTGCAGGACGAAATTCACATCAAGTATTCGATGTGTTTAATGGTAGCGTTCCTACACGTTTATATATTGTATTTTCTCCATTAGCAAATTGGAACGGGGCATATACTCATAATATTTTTGATTTTACCTGGCACAATTATGATAATGTTGAAGTATCGGTAAATAACGCTGTTGCTGGGAGAATAGAAAATCATGCCTACTCAAAATTACGCTCGGTATTAAATCGTCACTATTCAGAAATGCCCATGACTTATAATGACTTTATAAACGGATATAGTATATTAGCATTTGATTTAACAGATAATAGAGATTCTCATCTTTCAGTATTATCCATAAGACCGTCGGGAAATGTTAATGTTGATTTTCATTTTTCTCAAAATACATTGCAGGTGCGTTAATTTTTATTGGTGAATTTCGAAATGAAATTAAAGTAGGATTAAATACCCCTGCAAGATTATTACACAGCATTTAATTATCAACATTTGTAACAAGGGGATGTACAAAAAAATATGAAGAAAACAAAACCCATTACAACAAAGAATAGAATAAAAAAACCAAAAATAAAAAAACCAGTTATTAACAAAATACCACTAAATCGTGAACATATTCTTGTATTTCCACCGTTTTCAGTTTACGCATAAAAAAAATGAATGAAGAAAAAAATGATGAATTAAAAAAAGAAGAGGAAAAAAAAGACGAAAAAAATGATGATTCAAGAGATGATGATGATGAAGATGATAGAAATGATAGTGATGTTGTTAGCGATGATGTTAGTGATGAAGTGGATAGTGAAAGTTCAATAACTTCTTCTTCATCAAGTTGCGAAGATGATTTATAATTTTTAGAAACATTAGTTCAATTAAATAAAATAAAGAAAAAAGCCTTTGAAAAAAAAAAGGATTTTTTACCATCGTTAAAAAATATCTTAAAGCAGATATTGATAAAAAAAAATACTTTGTTAGATTCTCAATTAATTAATAAATTACAATACATTGCTAAAAATATTTTAAATAAAAAAATTTCTATCCAACTTTCCAGTGATAATAAATATATTTTGAATAAGTTTTCTAAGTACAAAATAAAAGAAAAAGATTTAAAAAGATTATTATCTGAGGATTTTCGTATCATCAACATATATCAAAAAGCATACAAATTACTTAACCGACAAAATAAAAAACAATGACCGAAGTAAATAAAATGCAATTAATTAATCCGAGTAAATTAAATGAAATTTTAGATTTAATCAAAAATGATCATGAAAACGAAAAATTATTGCAGGGAATTAACAACAAAAATTATTTCGAACTTATTGAAAGTAAAAATAAAATGAAAGTAAAAATAAAATGAAAGAAGAAATGCAAAAAGTTAATAATGATCAACGTGTGGCAGAGAGTATGGTTAGTTTTTTAAAAAGACAACAAAAGATGAAAAAAAATAATAATGAACTAGAAAATGAGGTGAACAATGATGAATCACCCGAGATAAAGAAAACACCGACTGTGACAAGTGGGCAACAAATAAAATAATTTCTTGAAAAGAAAAAAATTAAAATTAAAGATACAAATATAATAAAATTAAACGGTGTAGGGATAAACCATCATGATTTATTATACGATTTAACGCATAATGTCAGCAAACAAAACATGTTCAATCTTACACAACATAAGCAGACAGTTGCTTTAAAAGAATTGAAAAAATTACATATGCCTGCATATTATATACGTAATATAAAATTACGACAACGTTATATAAATTTGGGAAAAACAACTTGTGGTCTTTCTGCTGCAAGTAACGAAGAACCGTCTACATCCCTCACCACCCACATTCCTACCCCACCTTCTACACCACCCTATTCAACACGAAGAAAATGGCGACGAAAAATCAATGAATTTACATTGTTTTTTAACCCAATTGTTATTTATGAACGAGATTAATAAAATTTCAAAAATAAATAAGTTTTTAAATAAATATTATTTGGGTACATTTCCTGCAAATATTTTTCCTAAAAAAAATTTTTATCCCTCGTGTCGGATTTGGAATACGGATGAAGCAGATCAAAACGGTCAACATTGGGTTGCTATATGGGTGGGTAAAGAAAAAAATATGTATTTTTTTGATAGTTTTGCTAAAGATGTATCGTTTTATAAACGTGAATATTGGTATGATTATAGTGTAAAAAAAGGACTAAAATTTCAATATATTCAAAGTAAACAATTACAATCCTAAAATACTACCGTGTGTGGAAATTGGAGTTTATTATATTTATACAATCAATTTCGTAATGAAATCGAAAATAATAATAAACAAAAAATATTTAAAAATGAACGTATTAAAATAAAAAATGATATTAAATTAAAAAAAATAGAAACAATTTTAGGTAGTGTACTCGTTAGAATATATAATAAAAAATGTAAAAAAAATTGTAAGAGTAATAACAATCAGTCATGTTGTAGTTTTAATAAACAGTTTTACAATGTTTATATTTTATATAAGGGTAACACTCCTTCCATATCTTTTTCTTATCATGTTTTTTAAAAATATATAGTTAAAAATATAGTTAACATGCTTTTATATTTTTACCCCACTAGGGAATGTCGGACTGCGTTATTACCCCACATGCTCCACCCCCTTTTTGTTTTCTTTTTCTTTTTCGAACACCCGATCCAATTTGACCTTCAACTGATCGTGCCAAGGGCGTCATAAAATCTAGAATACTAAAACCCCCTTTTTGTTTTCTTTTTCTTTTTCGAATACCGAATCCCAATTGACTTCCAACTATTTGTTCCAAAGGTCCTAAAAAATCTAGAACACTACCCCCCTTTTTTTCTAAGAATAATTCCCCTCCTGCTTCTATATCTTCTTCTTGCCATGTTTTTTTTTAAAAATTCTTACACAATATACACACCCCCATACTATATATACTTTAAAAAAAAACGATTTTCAACAACTCTATTTTTTTTTAAAAAAAAACATTTTCTTTTTCTTTTTATATTTATTTACAAATCATAGATTATCGTTGATTCATGTGGAAATACATTGGTTCTAATTCTACAATTATCAAATACCAAATAACCATAGGGTTTATCATTAATTTCACTTAATACTTTATTAAATCTATTTCTATTAATTTTTTTATTATCACATATCGTATACATATTATTATAATCACTTAAATTTTTAAACATAACATAATATTGACTATTGACACGTAAATTTCGCAATTTACCATTACCATATGTTAAATTTTGAGATGTAAAAATAACACTAATATTACGATGATGGACATCTTGAGTTGCAATATTATCTATTCTTTCAAGATTTTCTTTTGATGATGTTGCAACTAACATGAGATCATCTAATATTATTAAAGTATTTTCACGGGTATTCGTTTGTATATCGGTAATGCGGGGAATACCCTTCTGACAATCGATAAATTCAACACTAATATCTGTTTTTTCCGCAAGAACTTTTTCCATTTCAGCGTACAGAGGTTGATAAATTGAATATAAATAAACAATTTTAACAATTGTAGGTGTAATCATAGTGTTAATATTTTTCAATAATTGTAATATCCAATATGTTTTCCCACTTTGACTGGGACCACATAACGTTAACATAAAAGGGTGTTGAAATGGTAATGAAACATTGTTCATTTCAGTTATCTAAAAATCCAAACGGAAGCGTATTAAAATTATTTTTAACAACACGTTTATTAAATGTAAATGAAAATTTTTTTATTTCATCCTCAATAAAAATATGATTAAGTTTATCTTTACATATTTTATTGTGATATTTAATTTCAATGATTTGATCTTGATTTTTAACACATTGTGTCAAGGATAAAAAATTCAATTTTTCTTTCATTGTTACATTTTTTAAAGTAAAACCTTTGACATGAATACATTCCTGATTTAAATTAGTTATATACACATAACATTTTGGACCCGTTGAACAAAAATTTGTTATCCATTCATTTTCATTTAATTCATTCGTTAACTCTCCTAAATAATTTCCCGTTTTAATATCAGTATAATTATTTTCATCAGATATATAAATAACAGAATCTGTATCAAAATATAAAACGCGATCGTCTAATTTATCGAGTAACTCGTATAATTTTAAACGTGCATATGCAGTAACAAAACATGCAATGATTACATTTCCCGTTTTTAGGGGTGTTGTTGCATCATCAATTTTTTCATATGTACAATGTAATAATGTTTCGTTTATAAATTCCATCGATGTTAATTTTTTACTTTTATCATTGGCTAAATTTAATAATTCTTCATAATCGTTTAAAAACACACTTGAGTATTATTTTCGTTTTGGGCAAATTTCCCCCATAACGAATTTAAAAATGTTTTTGCAATAGTTCTTAATCCGGGATTTTTCTCTATTTTTCCTTTATCTAAAAAAACGTTTTCATTTTTTAAATAATCATTACAATACTGTTTAATTTTATCATCATTTTTACTACCATCTGCGTTCAAACAATCCGTAGGAATTCCTGAAAATTCTTGTTTGATTTTTGAAAATTGATTTACGTATTGTGAAAAAAAATTTTCTTTACGTTCAAAATGATATATTTCGTAAAGAACGATTATTTTATATCCCTTATCTATAGCAACATTAATCTCAACACTAGTCCAAGTACCCGTTAAGTATCGATCGCTTTCATTATGTTCACATGTATTACATTTATTCCCATCACATTTATAACATAAAGGAAATAATAATTTCCCATCTATTCTAACAGGTAAAACAGGAAAGTAAATATTTCGAGGGGGTAAAATACAACATTTTACTAAAACGAATATGTCCTTGATTTTTATTTTATTACAATCTTCACCCAGTAAAATAGTAGGATGAGCAACAGGAAAATCATATTTTTTTTGTACATAGGGGTATAGCGATGTAAAATCTACATAACTTATTCGTTAGTTGGGTTTTGTTTCTTTAAATAAACACACTGGGGAAGTTCGCCCGCCATATAATGCGTCACATGGTGTTAAAGGAGTAAACGGATAAAATTTTATTTTCTTTTCAATTAATTGTTTCTGTGTATATATTTTTTCTTCTAAATAATCACATTCCCACATCTCGATTAATTTGTAACCGGCATTTTTTATTGTCCAAGAAAAACGTTGCGTATTTGCATATAAATTACTACATTTTTCGTTTGTAAGAACGTTTAATGTGTAGGGGTCAAAACATTTGGGACATCCGTGGTAAAAACAACCATGAAATTGATATATTGTATCATTATAAAAACCATCGACAAAACGTCCTAGAATTTTTTTCTCACCATTTTGTCAACAGATATATTCTAAATTTCCCCCTAATTCTCGATTAATTTCATCTAACCAATCAATAGCAATTAAACTCTGTTTTACACATCCCCTATACCCCCGAAGCAGCTATAATTCCTACACAATTTTTTTTTAAAAAATTAAGTCTATACACTTTCAAAGCTAAACTAGCAATTGTAATACAATTCTTTGCATAAAAGGGTGTAATATGACCAATTGCTCCTATCATTGTAGAAAATTTAACACAACCCTTTCTTAAAATATCTACATCACTACAACAATAATAATAAATCTCTTTACGAAATATATATTTCTCTTTCTTTTTTTCTAAATACCATTTTTCAAATTCATTAAGTGTTGCTGTATTCATATGTTTCGTATCAAAAAATTCCGATGTACAATTTCACCCTCATAAGTTAAATCGTAAAATTCATAAGGATGAAATCCCTTACATTCCCCTTGAAGGTCCATCGCTTTTGGAATATCTGCTAATTTCATACTTAAAAACAAATAATTATCGAGGATTCTAATATTTTGTTCTTTAATTATTAAACTCATTATTTTAGTACCGTTCATTATAGTATTCGGTATTATCTGTTTTATTTCTAAAAAATATTTTAAAATTAAAAATAGTATCAAATCTACCCCCGTTATGAGCTATCCAAACGGAATTTGTTTGTTCAAACATAAATTCACATAAAGTTTCAATAACATTGTTATCAAAAATAAATTGTCTATTCCCACAACAACTAACGTTTTCAATAGTATTATCGATAATTTCTTGATCATCCTTTTTTCAAAAATTTTTGTTTTTTTAAATTCAATATGTTGACATTTTTTACATACTTTTTGGACAATACAATAAAAAGGTACGAGCAATTTAGTTTTGTTTACTTTTGTTTCAAAATCAAAGTGGGTTCTTCATCCTTGTTATAATCAAATGAAAGGGGTTTCACATAACAATAATGAGGTTGTTTCATGTATTTATCACAATGAAACCAAAATCGTTTGCTACAATCATGTTTAACTGTTTTATTAGAAAAAATGAAAAAGAATCGAGGACAAATTTTGTTACAGATTTTACAAAAATAATAATATTGACAAGGTGTTAAACGATCATAATTACTTTGAGAAGGTTAAAAAATTTTATTTGTTAAATGATTTGTAAAACAATTTTCATCATAAAAAATTATATCACAACTGCTACAAATAAGTTTATTATTTTTATCTTTACAATTATTCGGATATTTATAACATCGTAAACAAGTTAAGTTATTTGTAGTACATTGGTGGTTATGGATATATTCATGTCGTATAAAATGACTCATACATTTAAAACAAAAAGAACTGGTGTTAAGTTTAGAAAATTCCTTTATGCTTAAAACTACATCGTAATGATTATTATTTAACCATAAACACACAATTTCATTAGTCAATTTAATAAGATGACCTTCACTATCAGTTCGTGAATCACAAATTATATTATCGGAATGAGTGTCAGCATACACTAATAAATCAACACCCTGTTTTTTTAAACAATTATTATATACAAAAATTAAACTGTGTAGCATCAACATTACCCTCGGGTATCCCACATTCCCGATATACATTTCGAATTTCTTCACAAGTAAATAAATCATCAACAGGTTTATTGGGTTTTCTTTTCATTATAAAATATTTATCGTCTTATATTAAAAACGATAAACCCACTAATATTGCTAAAGCAAAACAACAATCTTTCACTGTACGAAATAATACATCGCTAAGAATATAAAATACACTCGTGCGAAATTTACGACCATATTTTTTTACATACATATTACTTTTCACACCGCCTTTATCAGTAGCATTTCCCTTATTCAAACTATTATAAATACTTTTTTTCCTTAATACACTATTTTTTTTTTATTTGTACTTATTCCTGCAGGAAAAGTTTGAACTATTACCTTACTATTCCATCCATTAGCTATTATTTCTTTATTACTCTGCATAAATTTTTCCATAATATTTAAGAAATATTTCACGTCAAAATCTTTCATGGGTAAAACGGCTGTAGAGAAAAAACTTTTTGGAGCATTGCTAAAGATAAATCTAACATAATCATCATCACTTTTTACATTTGCACGTGCAATGTTAATTAAATAAGAAAAAACTAACGATAACGATTGAATAAAACTAATAAAATTAACCGTTTTTTCTCGTGAAACATTCAATGAAAAATGCTGTTCAGTGACTTTAAATTTTTCTCTACTAATATTTTCTATATGATTAACAGAAAAATAATCGCCTATTTTTTCATTTTCTTACTTTCTTTTTTCTTATTAAATAAACTTACAATTTTATCTATATCTTTTTGACTATATTTTAATTTTTTCTGATCATCATTCATCTTCTTTTTTTTTCTAAAACAAGAAAAACATGTACATTTATTTTTATTTATGTTTTCCTCTTCACCATCAACACGATCAATAGTATCATCGTATGAATCCTGTATATTAATACATGTCAACGTAACTATAGGAGGGATTTTTTTTGATAATAAAGAACCCATTTAAAAAAAAACTAAACAAAAAAAGAGAGTAAAAAAAAATATGAGTGAAATTGTTTATATTGAAATTTATTTGAAAACGTATAATTTACCTTATATTGGATATGAAATTCAAGATAATGATCCTTCAATATTATTTACTCCGTATCTTTTAAAGGAATGTTTACTAAATTTTACAGAAGATAAAGAAAAGATAATATCTATTTCATCAAAGATTTTAAAACAAAGATTAACAGAATTAAAAAAGGAAATATATAACTGTCCTGAAGATATTATCTATAAAGTAGAATGTTTGGTAAAATTTATTCAGAAGCATGAAAAAAATAATGATTATTTAGGAATAAAAACAATATTTTAAAAAAATGGTAAGAATTAAGTTACCTCGAAAAAAACGGAACACTGATAAATCTCAAAGTATACGTCATGTTCTTCAATGTAGAAGTAAAACCTTAAAAAAATAAGATGTCGTAAACGAACAGCAAAAACAAAAAAATGTTTGATTCATTTAGCAAAACAAAATAACTTACGTATCAAGAAATCAAATATCCCCAATGCTGGTGAAGGATTGTTTGCTTGGAAAAAACCTTTTAAACCTGATCGTAAATATTTCTTATTACACGGGTCAAAAAACAACACAAGCCAAATTGGACCGTAAATATGGTAAAAACAATAATGCTGTATATAGTATTTGTAACGATGCAAACAATTGTATCGATGCTTATTTGACTACTCACGCAGCAGCACGTTATGCGAACAATGGGAAACCTGGTTCTATATATAAAAATAATACCGATTTTGTTTACGACCCAAACAATAAAAAAATGTTTTTAGAAAGTATAAAACATATAAAAGCACATGAATAAATTTTTTCAGACTATGGTGATAACTATTGGAAGAGAAAACAACCTTCATAACAATGGTTATAGGAAGAAAAAGAAATTATCGGGGTGGTGATTTTAAGGGGAAAAAAAGGCAACGTGGGGGTATTTTTAAAGGGAAAAAAGGCAACGTGGAGGAAATAAAACAATCAGTGAATACAGCAATCTTTTTATAAAAGTTTTAAAAAGAGCTTAAAAAAGGAGCTAATTTAGTAAAAAATATAGCAAAACAAGGAACGAAAAAAATCAAAGGTCATTTTCAAAAAGGAGGACTTGTGTATCATAGACCCAGAAACAATCTTGATAAGATTTTAATGTATATATTAATTTTAAATAAAAAATAAAAAATACATTCATTGTATTATTTCGTTACATAAGAGGATATTGTTCATTGAATATTTTTTTACATTATAAGCTCTTATTTCATTAAAATTTACACTGGAGAAATTAGGGTAATCCACATTACATTCACATTCCCCTTTACATTTTTTACAAGAGTATTTTATAGTTTTATTATAAACAACATAATCATAATATAATGCTATAATACTCTTAAAGCACTCATAAGTAAAACAATGTTTTCTATCATAATCTATAATCTGTAAATATTCTCCAATTTGTTTGTTGTTGATATGCAGGAATCGGTTATCATCCCATGCTTCACATATTTTACGAAGAAATTCATAACATTCTTCTGGAATTTGTTGATTCTCTTGTTGTATAATATACATCCGGGGATTTTTTGAACATTCTATTTCCAGTATAAATTTATACCGCAAATTGTCTTCATAATCAGATATAGATATTAGTAGATGATATCTTGAATTTTTTTCTTCCACACTTCCTACTAATTGCCAAAAAAACCGGATTCCAGAAAACTATATTGTGTTATATCGTGATAAATCTTATATCCCTCTTGATTTATTGTTCTCTGAAAAATAGCCATTACACTTACACACATCTTGAAAAAATGATCTTATATATAGACATGTCTACGTATATCCATCGGAATAAACAATAGAAATATCGTAATCAGTATAGGGTTTACCCGCTTCACCCGTTTTAATACCATATTTATAAAAAAAATGATCATCTATAAATTTAATGTTTTGAATCAAAATAAAATCTTCGTCAGCTGGTAAATTATAAGCTAAATCTACAAAATGTTTATTATCGTTTAAGAAATTTTTTTCAGGATCAATAAACAATTGATTAGGGCTAAAATAATATTTACTGGTTGTCCAATATATGCCCCAAATTCATCTCTTTTTTAACTTGAACAATACTCCATCCTAATGCATCTTGATATTTTTCACGAATATTATTTTTAATTTTTACATCAATACTATGAATTATTTTTCGTTTATTCCATTTTTTTTTTCTTGCTTCTAATTCTCCCGTAAGATAACTCTGTTTTGCTGTTTGAAATGTTCTATTGTCACCAAATGTCAATGAAAAATCAGTAAATAAACCTGGAGCTCGAATATTTGTTTTAATATTATAACCGTCAAGAAAACTCGTTGGTATTACACCGTGTGTCCAAGAAACTTCTTGAAACTCATATAAATTGTCTACTGTTTTTAAAGCAACTTTCACGAATTTTCTTGGATGATAAAGCCAAAAACGTTCACTTTGATGGATGATTTTTTTCTGACTCATTTTATTGCTTTCCAATAAGACAAATATAAAAAATAAATAAAAACGTTTTATTTATACTATATGTATAATGGAAAATGCAAAATGGCGTGTAGTCATGCATCAAATGTCTCCTCTAAAATTTCTAACAATCATTCAGATAATCCTGTATTCTCAACTTTCTTTAACAACAACGATTGTGAAGGACTTGTCAACATGTTTTGTGACGGAAAACGTCTAAAATGGACCGGCGACCTAAATGCTCTGAAGAAAGTTATTGACGGCACAATTGGTCTTAAAGGGAAATGGTCATCACCTGGAGGAGCTTCGAAGAAGTTTACAAGCTCAAACATGGAACTGAGCTTAACATGGCACCAAGGAAAGCAAAATACACTGCTATTCCAAGGAACAGACGGGAAATTGGTACGGGATAAATGTGTCCATATTTGTCACACAAGAGACTGTTCGTCAAATCCGATGTTATCCAGCAAAATACACAAACAAGTCTTCAGTTTGGACGATTCACTCAGTTCGTCTGATGATGTTAATGTCAGGGAAGATATCAACAAAGCATCGATTGTATCAACGGCAACGCCAAAATTGTCCTGCAATGTTGGGGGCGAGACTAAAAGCAAAGCAAAAGCGAATAGCATAAACAACCATTCGTCTGTGTTAACAAACTGTAGTTGTTCTTGCGGTATTCTGGCTGCTGATCTCGAAGGCGCTAAATTAGACATTGTCATTTTGCAACACAGAATCGACTCAATAGCGAACTCGAAAGTCGGGGACGCCTCAAGATATGATGGAGAAATAAATCAGCTTCGGTGTGAACTTTCTGTCGAGAAAGAAAAAACTAAAAAACTTGAATCTGATCTTCACTTAATCGTGAGAGAAAGAAATTCCGAAGTTGATGAACTAAAACAAACAATAAATTCCCTGGAGAATACAATCTCTGTGAGTGAAGAAACAAACGCTTCTCTTAAGCTTGCAATTGACTTAATTATGCAAGATAACACTGTAAACGCAAATAAAGGAAATCAGCATAACTCGGAGGAGAACCCTTGGACATTTATAAATAGAAAAGCTCCTCGTTCGCCCAATAAAATCCGAAAAACATTCGAAAGTGAAAGAACAAACAACAGCTCCACTCAAAACGAAAGATCCAACAACAAATTTTCTGTTCTCAAAAATGTTGACCAACACAATATTAGCAGTCTAACCAGTAAATCAAATGAAAATGATGTGGTTAATCAAGCGACACTTGATCATAACAATGATGATCTCAACACTGGAGAAGTAAACCTAAAAAATCCATGTGTGCCGTTACCATTGTACCGCCCAAGTGAAGTCCACAAACAGCGTGGAACTAAAGCAAAAAATAATATGTTTGCACCAACTATTTCGACAAGCTCGCGAACCTCTAAGCCGGTGCATGTCATTAGCGATGATGGTCTAACCAAAGCATCAAAGGTAATGGATAGAAACGTCTGGCCTAAACGAAAACGTATTAGGATCGGTAGCTTGGTTGCTGAACATGCTACGAAATTTCAAAAGAATCGACCGCTTTTAAGTCAATTAAAGGCTTTACCCTTATGACTATCTCCTAACATTTCCAAATGTGTCAATTCACAAATACCCGTTCGAATCCCAGCCAAAAGAAGTGTAAGAAAAGCTAACCATGCAGGTCATTTAACTCGACACGGATCAGCATGTTACACGCGCAATTCAAATAATTTGATTGCAGTGAAACTTTCTAAGCCTGGGCCTACTCCTCCAAAAATAATACCTAGTTGTATGGTTATAAATGCTCGATCACTGGCTAAACCGGATGCGGCCTCTGCTTTATATACAGATTTATGTACAAATAACATAGACATCTGTTTCGTCTCTGAGACATGGCTTAACGCCAAAATCCCATCAAGCCTTATATGCCCTAACGGCTATGTTCTTGTAAGAAAAGATCGTTATGATTTGCGACTCGGGGGAGGAGTCGCCATACTGTGTCGAAGCGATTGGAAGGTAAAACGTCTCAATTTCCAAAATAATCTGGAATGCGTGTGGTGTGACATTAGAACATCTAATACCAAATATTATGTCGCTGCGGTGTATCATCCACCAAACCCTATATATACTGAGACTGAGTTACTAGATCACTTGTCAGAAAGTTGTGAACAGATTCTCCTTTCAGAACCTAACGCAAGAATAATCATTGCTGGAGATATCAATCAATTAAGTATAAAAGACCTTATTAGTCAGCATAATTTAGTGCAACTAGTTAAAAAGTCTACAAGAGGACAAAAAATACTAGATGTATTCCTGACCAACTGCCCGCACTTGTGGAAGCAACCCATCATCTTTAAAGGTTTAGTAAGGTCTGATCACTCTGCTGTACTGATTACTCCTCAACACGCTGTGAGACCAAAGAGAAAATATGTGTACTTTAGAGATGTTAGAGATCATCGAAAGTCTAATATGGGGAAGAAATTGGAAGAGTGCGACTGGAGTGGCGTCTATACTTGTAATGATGCCAGCGTAGCAGTTAGTTTGTTGAATGATATCATTATTGGGAAATTTAATGAGTCTTTTCCCCTAATGAAGGTTAAGGTGTCAACACGCGATCCTCCCTACATGTCACCACTGGTCAAACACTTATGCACGATAAGGAATAAGAATATTACGAAGGGTATAAACAATGATCTCCAAGAACGAATTAATGGACTCATTCGTGAAAACCAAGTTCGTGCTGTTTACGACGAGAACAGAAAATACAGTGCTGGGTCAAAGGGGTGGTGGAATACTGTAAATAAAATTACTGGTAGAGGAACCAAAAGCCAAAATGTGAGTTCTATCATTGACCCACATGTTATAAATTTGTATTTTCAAAAGATTAACACTGACACTCAATACATGGCTCCAAAACTTCTACCGATTCCTGAAGGAACTCGAATTCCTACTGTCGATGTACACACTGTTAAAACATTTTTGACCAAACAAAAACGAACCTCGCCAGGTCCGGACGGGCTTCCTTATTGGATGTGGAAAAATTTCGCACAGCAACTTGCGCCAGTAGTCTCCTATGTATTTAACTCGTCATTGAAACAACAGTGCGTTCCCCTCTTGTGGAAATTTGCGAATGTAAGTCCGATACCCAAAGAATCTCCTCTAACAGAATGTACCCAGCTGAGGCCTATATCGCTGACGGATATTATAATGAGACTCTTTGAGAAAATGGTCTTCAAACAAGAAATTTCGTCAGAAGCCAAGTCAGTGATTGGAATGGATCAGTTTGCCTATAAGGAAGGCACAAATACAACAACTGCCCTTATCAAATGCCAACATCATTGGCTTAAATGGTTGGACGAAGACGCTGACTTTGTTCGAGTGATGTCTTTCGACTTTAGTAAAGCTTTTGATTCTGTTCCTCACGACCTTGTCTGTGAAAAAACTCAAGTCAACTAATATTAATCCTTACATTATTAATTCGATTATTAGTTTTTTGATGAACCGAAGACAAAGGGTTGTCGTTGATGAGATTGTAACGGAATACGTTGACATCAACAGAGGTGTACCGCAGGGTACGGTCCTTGGTCCTTTTCTGTTTTCTTTAATGGTGAACGATATAACATTAAAAGATCCATATAGCAACTTACTTGTTAAGTTTGCTGATGACATAACTGTCAGTGCACCTGTTAAGCTAAGCTGTGATTCGGCGTCTGAGGAAGTCAGAAACATCGAGAATTGGGCAATGAATAACCGGATGTCACTGAATTTGTCAAAAACATGGGAAATGCTAGTGGGCGGCAGGACCTCCAAACCTTTACCACCATCGATAATAGGTATTGATCGGAAAAAATGGTTGAAACTTCTTGGTATTACTTTCCAAGATGACCTTTGCTGCTGGGATCTTCATGTAGATAGTCTACTGTCAAAAGCTAGTAGCCGTATGTACATATTGAGAGTATGTAGGTTTTATGGTTACTCCAAAGATCAACTTAGTAAACTGTTTGACTCACTTATAATGTCACTGTTTTATTATGGGATAGAAGTATGGGGTTCTGCCTTGCAAAACAAATACTTGGATCGCATTGATAGGTTTTTCAGGCGAACTCATCGATATGGATACACGTCAAAAAACATTAAGATGTCCGGCCTGATTAAAGAGAGAGACAGAATATTATTTAAGAAGATATCAAATGACCCTGGACATGTTTTATACGAATTACTTCCTCCAAAAAGACAGAGAGTACTTAGAGAACGAGAACACACGTTCATCCTCCCGAAAGTTAGAACTGAAAGATATAAACGATCATTTTTAAACAGATGTCTTTTTAACTATTTTTGATATATATTAAATATTGTAAATAGATTTTAACTAACACTTTTAATAATTAGTATGTACAATATGTAATTTACGATTCCTTGTAAAGTCACACGTCTGTTGTGTCTATTGATATTAAAGACTTTAATAATAAATAATGATATCATTTTTTATATATTTAAATGTACAAAGAGTTTCTATGATCATCTTATTTTTTTTAAAACTTCTCTCCTATTTTTACAAAAATATTGTTTTTGACAACATGTACATCATTAACAAAATAAAAACGCTCCAATGTACGTTTTATTTTTAAAAAATAAGCATTTCTTAAATGTACTTTTGCTAATTTTTTAAACAATCTTTGTGTTTCTAAAAATAAAAGGAAAAAACATTCAATATTTTTTTGTTTTTTAAAATCAAAAGTCACTAGGGTATTTTTTATTTTTTTTTAAATTTGAGAAAAAATAATACTTCATTTTTGTCTTTCAATATTTTTTTATTAGAAAAATTTCAGGAGAGAATAATTTTTAAAAACTAAATTCCTTATCATACATAGCCAGTACAGATCGTTCATTAGCCTCATCTTCTAATTTACGAAACAAACATGCAGCAAATAAAAGACATTCAAACAAACTACAATGATACAATAAACATGTTGGTTCGCTAGTATGATACCAACAATTTCTTGGTTTAAGATTATCAAACGAAAGTAAATGATCGTACTTCTCAATTCCAAAATATTCAAGATTAACACAATATAAAATAGTTTTTTCTTGAAGTGTTTTAACTAAAGAAGATTCTTTATCACCACCTTTATACCCGATAATAGCATTCGGGAAAAAACATTACGGAATAAAAAAACTTAATCTATTTATAAGTTCACCTTGACTAAAATAATCTCTTGATTGTTTTTCAGATAAATAGTCTAAACCATGACATCGATATTGATAGTAGACGGTAGACCGTTCCCCTCGAGTTAGTTCTTTGTAGGGTTTTAACTTGCCATCATAACAATGATAAATAAAATACTTCTTCGTTTGAAGTTCGAGAAGGGTTACTTCACGATAACTGGGTCTCTCTCCCTTAAACTGGTAACATTCACAATCCATTATATGAGTGATATGGGATAAAAATAATTTTTGTCGTTCTTGGGATATTTCTTCTTTACATTTGTTTAATGCACAATTATATTTACCCATATACAACTCCTCGATACTCTCTTCAGATTTTTCCTGTTGATTATCAGTTGTCTCTAATGGGATGTAGTCATCTGCTTCTTTAATTTCGCTGTTCACGTTCTTCTTCTGAAATATTTTTGCCATTCTCTCTCTCTTGCACTCGGACGGATATTAATTATTTTCGAACCTACATCAGGTTTTATAATAGCATCCTGCGTTACTATGCGTTACTATGCGTTACTATGCGTTACTGTGGGTAGGATGGTTTGACCAATCAGAGCTCGTTCATTAAAGCTTTCATGTCATACAGATGATTTGTGATACTCATGAACAATGATTGTGTGTTGTGGGAATTAGCTCAGGCATATTAATGCCTGGCTCCCTCCACGTTCTAGACAGCGTACTTCCCGCGAGAACCGCGCGCGCACGTGGCGACAAATTAAAATAGGGATTTAGTCGTAGGAAATTCGAATACTGTATAATATATATCTTGTTAGACGACAGTTTTCCTGTCTAATAACAAAGGCACTGACGCTACTTTTGTATGTCAATTCTTACTGCGCTATATCCCCGTTCTTAACTTATATCAGCATATCGCGCTTCTCTTCATGAAAGATGACTCCTTCCTGTCTCCCCATTTACATCTTTGTTTACAAATTTGAGTTTGTTAATATGCGGTCATACATCTGTCAAAGCGTAAATCTTCCAAAGTCACATGTTTCAAAATGAATATGGAGCAAAGATCATCTATGCCGTAACAATTTAACAAATAGATTACTGCTACACTAACAAATACGAAGCTCGGCATAGAGCTTCATTTTTAATTTGGATGGCATTTGAGTTATGCATGCGATGTTGTCAAGTACTATTTATATAAAATCTGAGCTGAACGCCAGTTACATGCATCCAGTTAGCAATGTATTGCTGACTGTATTGACCATGATGTGAAGAAACCTGAATAATGACTTTAACACTGGAACGATTTGAATAATGCGGAATCGCTTATTGCGCGGCTAAAAATCAACAGACGCACTCAACAGAGAATGCGTGAGATCTGTGAAGTTATAAAAGGTCAAAGGTGTATCAAATAGCAGTTACTTTATTTTATTCTAATCTTTGTGAGAAAGTGCGAGGACCAATTCAGTTGTACTTCACATTTTTAACTATCTGAAGCAACTTGGTCAACCTTTTAAATTTAGTCTCTCTTGGCAAAAAGCGTCTTGTTTGTTTTGAGCGTGTTGCTTCTTTGTTTTGACTATCCGCTGATACGGTGATTGTCGGCTCATTAAAAATGGCGGAAAATGCAAACTGTTTGCGTGAGAAAACGCGTTTGCTTTGAGCATGAAGATTCCCGTTTGAATATAGACATTAATAACGTTATTGTGTAGAACAGACGTCAAAGTTTGTGTATCGAATTAGATCGAAAGTTTTGCTAGCATTATTCTTAAGTAATATTTAAAATATGTAGGGTGATTTCATACCCGACACATAAAATCGTTAATATCTCATGTTCGTAAAATACAGGTACTTCGTTCTAATTCGTTTCATCATCTACAATGGTCTAGCAAGATATCTACTTAAATTCAAAATATTTCAAAATGATTAAGCGCTGCTGCACGGCGATACTATCTCGTCGCCACAAAATTGTCAAGTGAGGTGTCACGTGACTGTTTCTATGGCAACAAAAGTGTTCACCAACAGCGGAATACGATGTTGTTTGTATAGCAACAACAACCGCCTTCGCACTTTTTATTCTACATTTTTGTCGAATTTATTTTATTTTCGGTCATATTTCGCTTGGGAGCCAGGCATTAATGTAGCTGAGAGAGACGCGAATCCATAATTAGCGATTTCTTCTAAACAAATACTCTGGGATTAGTTGACCCTATGATGTGTTGTGGGATTAAAGACACGAATCCCTAATTTTGTTCTAAAACACACACAAGTCAAATCAGCTGATATATTAAATATTCGTGGGATTAGTTTATATGTTGTAGTTACAATAGTACTTTTATCAAATTTTATCAAATCAATTTCGTGTTAAATTCTTCATCAACATTTACTATGTAAGATCAAACTGCGTGTGAAAATATATATTTTAGGGAATGGAAAAATAGTATATATACAAGTCGATTTTTTAAAACGCGTTCCATCATTCGTTTTTGAGAATGTCGTTAAAAATTGGTGCTAAAAGAACCTATGAGCAAGGTAATGAACAAGAAATCAATATTAAGACGATGTTGAAAATTGATTATTATATACAACATTTTCGTAACCGTTACATTGGATTATTATTTGCCGTCTGTGACTTATGTGACTATTACTATGATGGAATTATTGAATATATGGAAATTGAATCGAGACATATTGGACAGGGTTATGGAGATTATGCAAATATTGAAAAAATGAAAACTGAAATGAACCAAGATGAATGCAAGGATTGGAAAATCGTAACAGATAAACAACAATATATAATACCCGTAGTTCATACACAACGAAAATATTTTATTTATGGTGAAAAACTATGCGCGCGTTATCATAAATTACTATTAATACCCACTCAAACATTATTTAAATCTATTTTTCATTTGAATTATAATCATTCCGATAATTTTTTATTGAAATTCAAACAAGTTATTACCCTGGAAATGATATTTACCATTTTATATCTATTACTATTACTGATAATCAAACTACAATTCCTAAACCCATAAGATATGGAGGGTCTTATCTTTGTAATACATTACATAGACTTAATCGTTGTTTTAGTCGTGAATTTATATATTGCTGTATTTATTTATATTTTTTAGATCCGTTTTATTTGAAGGCTACTTTTTATTATCTACATGATTTAGATAAATTTGAGAAAATAGTTTATCACCTAGCAAGTTGTTTTATTTTCTTTTGCAAAAATCATAAACCTATATAAAAAATTAACACTAGTAACGATAGGGTTTATAAATTTAATCTCGATAAGATTGTTAAGCTACTGATAACGAAACCCCCACCTATTACCTGTTGTTATAAAAATTGTCAGAATTACTCTTATTGGTTTAAATTGTTATATAAGACAAGTGTAAATTATAAGTTTAAAGTAAGTTTATTTTCTGAGCTTGTTAAAAATAATAGTATTATACAAAATAATAGACCCGTTAGTTTACAATTTTACCCACCGCATTTGGATATATTATATAATTATACTATAAGGGTAAAGATTACATCTGATTATACTAGGTCAAACACTTATTATTAAGAGTATTATAGAAGCATATAATATTAACTATGAAGATCCTGACATTATAATAGAGAGTATTGAAAAATTGTATTTAGACTAATTTCAAAAATTCAAAGAATATATTCAACAACCAAAACCAATTGTTTTTTTTTTCATTGGGGAACAAAATGAATTTAAGATGAGAATTTCTAAAATCTAAAATTGTTTGATGTACAAACAATTTTATATAATATTCTTCATTATCAATGTTTTTATATCTAAAAAACATAGGATTAAAGCAAAAAATGCTATTATTTGTCCAATTTCATGTCTATCCATGCGATTATATACATCCAAAAGGTCACGTGGAATTTTTAAATGTCCAATAATATCTTTAAACAAATTCTCATGATCATCAAGACATTTCCACACACTTTTTTCCATATTTTTATTGATTTTTATTTCAAAACGTGCCAGTTCTTTTACCATAATATTCCACACCTCCATGATTTCACACTTTACTGATTTTTTATTTACAACAATATCATTTTATACATATTGTTTTTCTTTTTTTAAATTCATGCTTTCTTTTTACTTCCTTATTATTATCCATTATATATCGTTTTTCCATAAGATCACTCGTAAATTTTTTAGAACGCCATAGCAAATATTGTTTATTTATATATAGTTTCTCCATATATAGTACCTCTAACTCACGATATTTATCGCGTTGTGTACAAATAATATCTTGATCATAATTCGAATAGATTGTCATTCGTTTTTCTTCATGATGTTCATCACCTTTTTTTTCACGTTTCATATATATTAAAGAACGTTTAAAACACCTTTTCTTCAATGGAGGATCGTTAGATACTTCTCGATCGTCTTCCCTCTTCTTCTTCTTCCTCTTCTTCACACAGAAACGGTTGTATTTCTTGTGGAAATAATGGTTGGGGTGATGTAGAGATAGGTGGTAATGGTGGGGGTGAAAGAGGGATAGGGGATAATGTTGGGACAAGAGGACGACTAAAAAACTGGTCGTACAACAACACGATCATAATATGTGATATATATACTCTTGACCGCGACCACCTTATTTGAATATTTTTATACAAAAAACCTCTTGTATACGACCATCCCCCCTGATTTGATCACTGGTCGTTCTTTACAGGGTGACCACACCTTAAAACTATTCAGCCCCCCATGGAAATATGGGACTGGACTGTGCTCTGATTGGTCAATTCAAATCATACTGGATTCTGATTGGCTTAGAGCTCGGTCCAGTCCCTAACACATTAGTACTAATAATAATATATATATATTACTACTGGCCCGGGACCGACCAATAACGGTAAATAACATATTCATTTTTTTATTATACAAGGTAAAATACTTGAGTTACTTTAGTTCGGTAAAACTGCATTATTTGGATAAGGAAAGAAAAGCAAACCAAAATACCTTATTTTTTTGTATAATATAGTTATTTCCAGCTTACTTGAATCAAATTATGTATTAGTTTTCCATTTTCCAGCTAATAATGAAGCAAAAATCACGATAAAAAAATTTAGCATTTACGATTCCCGATTCCGTCTCACGATACAAAAAAAAAATTATATTATTGCAACTCCACCGTCTGTTTCAATTTAAACACTAATTTGTCTTCCTGAAAGGTTTTTGAACTACAAATCTAATATCGTAGCGTTATCTGAAACGAACGATTGCGTTTCTCCAGATCTCTCGAAAATTTTGAATTTTCGTCGAACGTCATGCTATAAAACATATATAATATAGCGTCTGCCTCACGCTTTTAGTGAGCATGAAGAAAGATGAGGAGCAATAATTTATCAATAAATATATATAGTATATAATATGTGTAATGTTTACATGTTTTAACCATACCTGCACAATTTCGGCACATGAATAGAGCTTCCAGTTTGTCTATAGTGTACGTCGCTCAGGCATCGGACTGGAGTCTGGACGAAGCTGTCAGCAGTTCGATCAACCGTCAATGCGGCTTTGTCATTTGCGACTACTTGATTAACCTGCTCTCTCAAGGCTTTATATTCCGCAACGACATTTTCCAATAGAAACGTTCATGACTATGGTTAGAATGGGATAAACAAAGGTTTCTTGCCTCCATATGCCTCCATCTTTACTGACACAAACCGTTTATGTAAATTGAGACTGATTTGCATTTGCGCGCCAACTTTGGTTAAGTAGCGCAAAATAATTTCTGTGTGGGGAGGGCTGACACACTGAACATGCCATCTGTGAACTAGTGGTGCAGCTTTTAGATAACTTATTGTGAATTGAAAACTTTTATATGAACGAAATATTAGTAGTGATACCCCCCATATGGAGTTCAAAGGGATGCCGCAGCATTAAATATTCAATTTTTAATTATTCATTCTCATGCTCCTTTAGGACCCTCTAACCCTAGCCTCATTACGTCATGACTTCTCGCGAACCTACACGACCCCTTAACCCTAATTATTTATTCAGATTACGTCATTAAACCTTCAGGATCCCTAACCCTAGCTCGTGTACCTGTAGGACCCAAACCCTAATTAGTATTCATTTTATTCGGCCTAATTATTATGCATATCAGTCTTCACTAACCCTAATCCTCTTCCTCCGCTCTCATTCCCGACTCCTTACGAACTTGATTTCCGAAGGCATTACGTCATTATCAAAAGGTAGCTCTTATTGCTTTTAATAATATAAGAAATGCCTTTGTAATTATACACTTCGTCTCCCTACGGCAATGTGAATGTGGGAAAGTGGGCAGCCCGAGAGCAGCGCATGCGCCATGGATATGATATGAACTAAAGAGAGTAACGAAGAAGCATCTCAAACCTTCAAAATAACTGGTGTCACGATCAACAGAGATTTATACGATAGCCCAAAATTGCTTATCTAGATGCAGTCGAAATAAAAGTTTAACATGGTTAACTATATATCATATATCGTGACTAGGCTCTCGACAACAACTTCCGTAGCTCAGTCGTCAGCACTGCACTAGCATCGCAGGGTCGCGGGTTCAATTCCAGCCGGAAGGCCTCTAAGTTGCATTTTTCACTTCAAATTTTCCTTCACCATAAATCCTTAGAACCTGTAACTATATATTGGCTTGGATTATGTGGCTGACTTCATTAATGTTGTCAGGCATTTTGTTAGGTTGCTAAGACTGAACATTTGAGTAATTTTCACTAAGAGCACTGGTGTCACGATCAACGGAGATTTATACGATTGCATTTACGTTCAAATATCCTTTAGATTTTCGACAGATCTACGAATATGTGAACCAACAGAGATTTATACGATTGCCTCGTTGAAACACCGCGGTTATATATTCGATAGATCTACGCAAATATGAACCCGCTTTACGAAGGTTATGGAGGCGAGCATATTTTAAAAATTACGGAGTACGTCGAACGAAACAACGGCTTTTACGAATGTACCGGACTTTACGGCTTTACGAAGTTCATCAGGCCTCTAGTGTATAAAGTAGCGATTCTTTAGATTATCAAACCACTCGAGAAGCCGTACGATGAACGAATTCAAACGTATTGATTTGCCTAAGCGAAATCAAACTTTACTATGCATCTATAAGACATTGGTATATATTATAATAGCTACTAGATTATTCAAGAGATTGACTTGTCAAACGAAGCGAAGGCTCAATGCAAACGTACAATAGCTCGTGGGTCGTTAAGAGTCATTAGTGGTGCAACTCACAAATATTTGCATGACTTGGGAATAATTAGTTACTTGAGGTATACATTAGGATTTTATGGGTAAACATTAGTGAATTTGAGATAATGAGGGATAGAGTAAGCGAGCAAGTTCAAACGGAAAATTGGTGTTGCCATAGTAAAAATACGTCGCGTCGAAAGAAAGTGATTATAGCGAAAGGGTAACCATATTCAACTCAACTGAATAGTTTAGTTCTCTACATAGAATTTATATGAATTAAGTTTACGACATGGCCCGGCGGGCTATTTCCATGGCCCTATCTCTAAGATACGCCCTTCAAAATTGGCCCCGGGGCCCTTTTGACAAATACGTCTTGATGTGCCCGGTCGCCCCCTTACCCCTAAATCACTCCATACTCATTTTATCGAACCTATCTACAATCACCCGTTTGTTGTAAACTATGCGATAATCTTTAGTCTCGCTCCTTGTCATGCATTTTGTTACGCCGAGTAATCATTTCGGGAGAATTATCACTTATATGGCGTTCGTTTATCGATTAAACAATTCCTGTGTCGAAGTAAGAAATACTTCAGGAAGCAGTGTGAACAACTGTTAAGTATTTAAAACGTGTGGAAGGCATTGCTTTCAAAGCGTTGCTAGGCCAACTTATCCTACGGCCGATATTTGCATGTTTCGCCTGAAAACATGTGTAGAAACAATGGCACTTATGGAGATATATAAAACCTTATTAATACGCGATACAAATATAGAGTTAAAAAATATTTATATCTGTTACAAACGTATACATATTTTTCAACGTTTACTTTAACGGGGCATACCTAACAGAAAGTAGTTAGTATTGTTAGCTGTTTTATTAAATATTCCGTGTGAGGGACGGAAATAATTATGTAAGCCTCTTTCACCTTTACGTTCCCTAACCCTAGTCTCGTGTACCTTTGGGACCCCCATCGTATACTTAGGCGGCGCTCTGTCTGTGTATTAGGCCCGTTTATGCCCTATCTGGCCTTCTTTGGCCCGATAAGGCCTTTTGGCCCGTTCGTAGGAGGGAGTTTATACGGTCATCACGTTCCCTTCACGCTATTCAGCGTTCGATTGAACCTGTGTTTTCACCGCAGGAAAAACGTGGGGTGGCACGAATACGAAATCGTACTGATTTTTAGATTTAAACATAGAAACGAGGCAGGGTGAAACGGAGCGAGAAATCTAATTAAAATTCAAACTACGACAAACCCAATCGCATAAATTATCGAGCATGCATGGCGTTTTGTTATAGCTTTAAGGCGAGTTTAAATGAATTCCCTTCGTTTATCTACACTCTTGTTTTGTGATATGTTAAGGATAAAGACATACAAACACTTAATAGAAGGTACAAACGGTTTATTTTTTCTAGCTATAAGAAATTACATATGCGGATATTAACAGCTAATTACACAATCGTTTTAGACAAATTGTCCGACTCTTACAGTGTCGTCTAGTTTGGAGCGTTTAACTTTAACAAGCTGCCGTCTTCCGTTAACAACAAGTTGCGTTTCTTTCCTTTGTGCTCGACGGGTTTTACATTGAGAACTTTGACACGAAGCCGTTGTATTTACAAATAAGCATCGCAGCCACTTCTTAGAGATACCGATTGTTTTTCCACTGTCAAAGATGTGTTCGCTCTTTGACTTTGTATGGGATTTAGATTTCCCCCGCTTTTGTTGTTTATTAATAACAGTTTCTCCATGCCGTCTGGGTACGATGGCGTCAAGGGAGCGTGATAAACTCCCTCCTACGAACGGGCCAAAAGGCCTTATCGGGCCAAAGAAGGCCAAATAGGGCCTAAAAGGGCCTAATAAAAAGCAATGCTCATAGAAGAGCACGGCATATCGTGTGAGTCATTGGAGCTGTAAACAGTTCGAGATAATGGGTCGTACACGTAGAAATTGTCCTGTCTTTGGTTGTGGAAGCACTAATCTTGTTAGATTGGCAAACCATCTCGATCAGATACATCATATGGATATCGAAGAACGCTCTAAGTGGTTAAAATGGAGTAAAATTGGAATGTGTGTACCTCGACAGACATTTTGACGACGACGTTGGTGACGACGACAACGAAAAGATTAAGAAAATAAAAGTAGAAAGTGATGATGATGAGGTTTGTCACATTTTAAGTCCAACAGTAATTTCAGAAATTTTTTATTATCGTTTTAGATGTTGTAAAAATATACAAGATACATTATGATTATACGGTAATACTATAAATAAAGAGTTAGCATGTAAAAATATAGAAGTAGATTTTATTGGGATATTACGCGATAAAGAACTCGTTGATGAACTTGAAGAATATTATACTTATTTTATTTCTTTATTTTAGAAATGAATAAAAAGAAAAAAAAGAAATTTTCTGCTGACTTTATTGAAAAAGCTTCAAGATTATTAAAAGGAGAGACATTAACTGATGAGGATTATTCTAATTATAGATTACATAGTAGTAGTAAAAAAATATAGACGTTTGAAATATTCTGTTAATAAAAATAATGAACAATGGGAAATTGATTTAGCTGAAAATAAAGATTTAGCCCGATCTAATAATCAATATCGTTATTGGTTGGTGTGTATTGATATTTTTTCAAGATTTTGTTGGGTAAAATTAATAAAAAAGAAAACGTCTAATAATGTTAAAAATAAATTTGAAAGTATTCTTATTGAAGAAGGAATAGCTCCTCTTAAAATTCAAAGTGATGAAGGAACAGAATTTCAAGATATACGTACGAAATTGAGTAAAAGTATAATTTTGAAGTATTTCATACGTATAATAGAGAAATAAAAGCATCCCATGTGGAACGTGTAATTGGAACTTTAAAAACAATAGTTCGTCGTGTTTTAACAATGACTGGAGGATTTGAATATATTCAGTATTTACCTCTTATTGTTAATCGTTATAACAATTCCCCACATAAAGCATTAGCTGGTGCAACACCTTTTGAAATTTATCGTAAAGAAAAAAATGAAAAATACGTAAAGTAAAAAATAAAATAGTACGTGATCATTTAAATTATCGTATTCCCACTCAATATCTGATACAAGAAGGAACTCGTGTTCGTATTGTAAGAGTAAAAAATAATATTTTTGAAAAAAGTAGTCTTCGACGATGGACTAATGAGATATTTTTTATTAAAAAAGTATTTATCACTGATCCTGTTACATATCAATTAGAAGACGAACAACGTGAAGAAATTAAAGGAATTTTTTATCGTGCTGAATTACAAGTTTTTAAAAAAAAATGAATTTACACATTGCTAGTAATTTAATATCAAGACGACTTCAAAATAATTTGATTAATGATTTTGAAATGAAAATTGCACAACCTATTGATGCTTTGAACAATGAATGTTTTTTAGAAGTTTTACAATTTTGTTATCCACAAACAACTAAAAATATTGTGGGTGATGAATGTTTTTTTTCATTTATCATAACCTATAAGGATTTTATACCTGAAGAAATTAATAATACGGTATACGCAAACAGTGAGTTCGTTTTTACATCGGATAAATTTATTATACCAGACGGAATTTATGATTTATCTTCATTAATTATATTTTTAAATAATATGTTAGAAGGATTTGAAATTTTTTTTACAATCGGATCAAATGCGAAAGTAATTATTAAAGTTAATGTTGAGATTGAGTATTGGGTATATGAAAATGCGAGTAAAGCAGCTGATGGGTTGCAGGTAAATGAATTTCGATTATCTAACAAGACGACGTTAGAAAAAAAGGGTATTCAATATGCTTCTTTTAATCAAAAGATTAATATATTATTTTCAAAAAAATTAGCTTTTATGCTAGGTTTAAAAAATGAAAAAGATCTTGAAATCGTACCCCTCTTGTTTGAAATAAAAAAAGATAACCCTACACCCCAAACCCTTTTTTCTAAACATTTTGATTACTTACCCAATGTATCCGACGGATTAAATAAAATGTTTATATATTGTGATGAAATAGAACTGGGTTTAGTTGGTGATAGTTGTGCTGAATTGTTAACAACAGTTCCCATTCAATGGAATCAACAAGGTGGTGGGGGGAATGGACAATTAGTTTGTTATAGTCCCCCAAAATCATTGAGAAAATTTAAAAAAGCAATTATAAGAGAAATTCATATTAAAGTTAAAGATACTACAGGAAAATTAGTTTCTTTTGATTCAGGAACGCTTAGTATTGATTGTTTAATACATTCAACATAATGCTTTTGATTGTTCTTGAAGAAAAAAATGGGGAAATGATAATTGAAAAATATAAATAATTTTATCCTTTTTCTCTTTACATTTTAGTAAACAGTGGGAAAATTTTTTTATGGAATTTAAATTCGATTGAATATAAAAATATAAAAAATCATTTCGAATTACGTGTGTAAAAAAAAGGATTTCAGTTCTATAAAACAATCGAAAAAAATAAATAATGGAGCGATTTCAGTTTCTTCATCTACTATTATTCCTAATGCAACACAACGTTTTATATATACTATAAAAGAGTTATTTTATATTAACGAAAAAAATCCTTATACATCATTAAATGATGAAAACAAAAAATTCCCCTATTTTTTATTTATGAGTGATCAAGAGGCTAAACAATCACTACAGTTCTTTATTAACTATGAGAATAACGTACCGTTAAAAGGTGAAGAAATTAAGATATATATAAATTTATTTGAAGAAAAAAATGACTGAAAAAAAAAATGAACTATCCGTAGAAGATTATACTGAATTGTTAAATGGTAGAAATCGTGGAAAAAATTATTCATCATCATATTTTGTTGTGAAAAGAAAAAATAATAAAAATCCAACTAAGAAAGAAATTTTATTTCAACCCTCAAATTTAAATTTAGATACTTATTATACAAGTGATAATAAAAAAAAAAGAAAAAAATAGATCCAAATGTAATACGTTTTTTACAAAATAGATAAACTGTAAACAAAAGTATAAATAAAAAAAATGTTATATAAAAAAAGCATAATATTGTGGATATTATTATTTTTATTGTTGTGGATATTGTTGTTTTTTAAAAAAAAAATAAATGACGTGTAAAAAATATATAAAAAAAAGAAAAAACAAAAGAGGAATAAGAATCGTAGAAAAAAAATACAAAAAGGAGGTTTTGGAGGAGCGTTGGCACTGGGTATGTTTCTTCCTCAAGTGTTGGGAACACTTTCAAATATTCTTAAACTTAACGTTTAAAAAAAAAAAATGAGTAAAAAAATTAAAGATATAGAAAAAAATGACATATTATTTAGTGAACCTTTACAATTTTTTATTTCATCACCCTATAATGATACGTTTACTGAATGTCGTGAAACTGAAATTATTGCAACTCATGTCGACAAGCAATCGTCAGTATACACGTTTACAAGGCATGGGAATGCCGTTGGATTAATGAAAACAAGTGATGCTAAAATAATGGCTACAGTATCAATTAGAAATGCTGCTGGAGCTATAGCACCCGCAGACTCGGGGTTTGCGATGATTACGTTACCCCTTCGTACAATGTGGAAAACAAAATAATTATAAATAAATGAAAATTTAATTACGCCATCAGATAATTTTGCACATGTAGCATCATGGATACAATTTATAATGCGTCAAACACCGACGAGATATAAAGATTCTAGAGAGCTTAATTGAGCATATTTAGATACAGCCGAACATATGAGTGATATCGCGGATTTCACTGATAATGCAAATGTCGTAAATGCAGGAGGGAGACAAAATTAATTGCATTTCAAAATCAATCACAACATTTGATAGATGATATTGATTGTTCATTATTTAGCGAAGGTGGTGCTGAAGTATATATACCTACAGCGTATGAAGTTGAATTACGTTTAACACGTGCATTAAATACAATTGTAATGATTGGTGCTAATCATGCTAATATGCCCATTGCTGATACTATAATTACCCTAGACGATTTTAAAATAAAAAATGTTGTATTTAAACCCAAAAAACAATTATCAAATGCAATTAATACAGAAATGATGACCCATAATAAATAAACATTATATTATACAACCAATTATCGCTGTATTACTGAATCATTAGCTGCAGGACGAAATTCACATCAAGTATTCGATGTGTTTAATGGTAGCGTTCCTACACGTTTATATATTGTATTTTCTCCATTAGCAAATTGGAACGGGGCATATACTCATAATATTTTTGATTTTACCTGGCACAATTATGATAATGTTGAAATATTGGTAAATAACGCTGTTGCTGGGAGAATAGAAAATCATGCCTACTCAAAATTACGCTCGGTATTAAATCGTCACTATTCAGAAATGCCCATGACTTATAATGACTTTATAAACGGATATAGTATATTAGCATTTGATTTAACAGATAATAGAGATTCTCATCTTTCAGTATTACCCATAAGACCGTCGGGAAATTTAATGTTGATTTTCATTTTTCTCAAAATACATTGCAGGTGCGTTAATTTTTATTGGTGAATTTCGAAATGAAATTAAAGTAGGATTAAATACCCCTGCAAGATTATTACACAGCATTTAATTATCAACATTTGTAACAAGGGGATGTACAAAAAAATATGAAGAAAACAAAACCCATTACAACAAAGAATAGAATAAAAAAACCAAAAATAAAAAAACCAAATCGTGAACATATTCTTGTATTTCCACTGTTTTCAGTTTACGCATAAAAAAAATGAATGAAGAAAAAAATGATGAATTAAAAAAAGAAGAGGAAAAAAAAGACGAAAAAAATGATGATTCAAGAGATGATGATGATGAAGATGATAGAAATGATAGTGATGTTGTAAGCGATGATGTTAGTGATGAAGTGGATAGTGAAAGTTCAATAACTTCTTCTTCATCAAGTTGCGAAGATGATTTAAAATTTTTAGAAACATTAGTTCAATTAAATAAAATAAAGAAAAAAGCCTTTGAAAAAAAAAGGATTTTTACCATCGTTAAAAAATATCTTAAAGCAGCTATTGATAAAAAAAAATACTTTGTTAGATTCTCAATTAATTAATAAATTACAATACATTGCTAAAAATATTTTAAATAAAAAAATTTCTATCCAACTTTCCAGTGATAATAAATATATTTTGAATAGGTTTTCTAAGAACAAAATAAAAGAAAAAGATTTAAAAAGATTATTATCTGAGGATTTTCGTATCATCAACATATATCAAAAAGCATACAAATTACTTAACCAACAAAATAAAAAACAATGACCGAAGTAAATAAAATGCAATTAATTAATCCGAGTAAATTAAATGAAATTTTAGATTTAATCAAAAATGATCATGAAAACGAAAAATTATTGCAGGGAATTAACAACAAAAATTATTTCGAACTTATTGAAAGTAAAAATAAAATGAAAGTAAAAATAAAATGAAAGTAAAAATAAAATGAAAGAAGAAATGCAAAAAGTTAATAATGATCAACGTGTGGCAGAGAGTATGGTTAGTTTTTTAAAAAGACAACAAAAGATGAAAAAAAATTAATAATGAACTAGAAAATGAGGTGAACAATGATGAATCACCCGAGATAAAGAAAACACCGACTGTGACAAGTGGGCAACAAATAAAATAATTTCTTGAAAAGAAAAAAATTAAAATTAAAGTTACAAATATAATAAAATTAAACGGTGTTGGGATAAACCATCATGATTTATTATACGATTTAACGCATAATGTCAGCAAACAAAACATGAGCTGTCTTACACAACATAAGCAGACAGTTGCTTTAAAAGAATTGAAAAAATTACATATTATATACGTAATATAAAATTACGACAACGTTATATAAATTTGGGAAAAACAACTTGTGGTCTTTCTGCTGCGAGTAACGAAGAACCATCTACATCCCTCACCACCCACATTCCTACCCCACCTTCTACACCACCCTATTCAACACGAAGAAAATGGCGACGAAAAATCAATGAATTTACATTGTTTTTTAACCCAATTTTTATTTACGAACGGGATTAATAAAATTTCAAAAATAAATACGTTTTTAAATAAATATTATTTGGGTACATTTCCTGCAAATATTTTTCCTAAAACATTTTTTTAACCCTCGTGTTGGATTTGGAATACGGATGAAGCAGATCAAAACGGTCAACATTGGGTTGCTATATGGGTGGGTAAAGAAAAAAATATGTATTTTTTTGATAGTTTTGCTAAAGATGTATCGTTTTATAAACGTGAATATTGGTATGATTATAGTGTAAAAAAAGGACTAAAATTTCAATATATTCAAAGTAAACAATTACAATCCTAAAATACTACCGTGTGTGGAAATTGGAGTTTATTATATTTATACAATCAATGTCGTAATGAAATCGAAAATAATAATAAAAAAAATATATTTAAAAATGAACGTATTAAAATAAAAAATGATATTAAATTTAAAAAAATAGAAACAATTTTAGGTAGTGTACTCGTTAGAATATATAATAAAAAATGTAAAAAAAATTGTAAGAGTAATAACAATCAGTCATGTTGTAGTTTTAATAAACAGTTTTACACTGTTTATATTTTATATAAGGGTAACACTCCTTCCATATCTTTTTCTTATCATGTTTTTTAAAAATATATAGTTAAAAATATAGTTAACATGCTTTTATATTTTTACCCCCCTAGGGAATGTCGGACTGCGTTACCCCACATGCCCCACCCCCTTTTTGTTTTGTTTTTCTTTTTCGAACACCCGATCCAATTTGACCTTCAACTGATCGTGCCAAGGGCGTCATAAAATCTAGAATACTAAAACCCCCTTTTTGTTTTCTTTTTCTTTTTCGAATACCGAATCCCAATTGACTTCCAACTATTTGTTCCAAAGGTCCTAAAAAATCTAGAACACTACCCCCCTTTTTTTTTCTAAGAATAATTCCCCTCCTGCTTCTATATCTTCTTCTTGCCATGTTTTTTTTAAAAAATTCATACACAATATACACACCCCCATACTATATATACTTTAAAAAAAACGATTTTCAACAACTCTTTATTTTTTTTTAAAAAAAAACATTTTCTTTTTCTTTTTATATTTATTTACAAATCATAGATTATCGTTGATTCATGTGGAAATACATTGGTTCTAATTCTACAATTATCAAATACCAAATAACCATAGGGTTTATCATTAATTTCACTTAATACTTTATTAAATCTATTTCTATTAATTTTTTTATTATCACATATCGTATACATATTATAATCACTTAAATTTTTAAACATAACATAATATTGACCATTGACACGTAAATTTCGCAATTTACTATTACCATATGTTAAATTGTGAGATGTAAAAATAACACTAATATTACGATGATGGACATCTTGAGTTGCAATATTATCTATTCTTTCAAGATTTTCTTTTGATGATGTTGCAACTAACATGAGATCATCTAATATTATTAAAGTATTTTCACGGGTATTCGTTTGTGTATCGGTAATGCGGGGAATACCCTTTTGACAATCGATAAATTCAACACTAATATCTGTTTTTTCCGCAAGAACTTTTTCCATTTCAGCGTACAGAGGTTGATAAATTGAATATAAAAAAACAATTTTAACAATTGTAGGTGTAATCATAGTGTTAATATTTTTCAATAATTGTAATATCCAATATGTTTTCCCACTTTGACTGGGACCACATAACGTTAACATAAAAGGGTGTTGAAATGGTATTGAAACATTGTTCATTTCAGTTATCTAAAAATCCAAACGGAAGCGTATTAAAATTATTTTTAACAACACGTTTATTAAATGTAAATGAAAATTTTTTTATTTCATCAATAAAAATATGAATAAGTTTATCTTTACATATTTTATTGTGATATTTAATTTCAATGATTTGATCTTGATTTTTAACACATTGTGTCAAGGATAAAAAATTCAATTTTTCTTTCATTGTTACATTTTTTAAAGTAAAACCTTTGACATGAATACATTCCTGATTTAAATTAGTTATATACGCCTAACATTTTGGACCCGTTGAACAAAAATTTGTTATCCATTCATTTTCATTTAATTCATTCGTTAAATCTCCTAAATAATTTCCCGTTTTAATATCAGTATAATTATTTTCATCAGATATATAAATAACAGAATCTGTATCAAAATATAAAACGCGATCGTCTAATTTATCGAGTAACTCGTATAATTTTAAACGTGCATATGCAGTAACAAAACATGCAATGATTACATTTCCCGTTTTTAGGGGTGTTGTTGCATCATCAATTTTTTCATATGTACAATGTAATAATGTTTCGTTTATAAATTCCATCGATGTTAATTTTTTACTTTTATCATTGGCTAAATTTAATAATTCTTCATAATCGTTTAAAAACACACTTGAGTATTATTTTCGTTTTGGGCAAATTTCCCCCATAACGAATTTAAAAATATTTTTGCAATAGTTCTTAATCCGGGATTTTTCTCTATTTTTCCTTTATCTAAAAAAACATTTTCATTTTTTAAATAATCATTACAATACTGTTTAATTTTATCATCATTTTTACTACCATCTGCGTTCAAACAATCCGTAGGAATTCCTGAAAATTCTTGTTTGATTTTTAAAAATTGATTTACGTATTGTGAAAAAAATTTTTCTTTACGTTCAAAATGATATATTTCGTAAAGAGCTATTATTTTATATCCCTTATCTATAGCAACATTAATCTCAACACTAGTCCAAGCACCCGTTAAGTATCGATCGCTTTCATTATGTTCACATGTATTACATTTATTCCCATCACATTTATAACATAAAGGAAATAATAATTTCCCATCTATTCTAACAGGTAAAACAGGAAAGTAAATATTTCGAGGGGGTAAAATACAACATTTTACTAAAACGAATATGTCCTTGATTTTTATTTTATTACAATCTTCACCCAGTAAAATAGTAGGATGAGCAACAGGAAAATCATATTTTTTTTGTACATAGGGGTATAGCGATGTAAAATCTACATAACTTATTCGTTAGTTGGGTTTTGTTTCTTTAAATAAACACACTGGGGAAGTTCGCCCGCCATATAATGCGTCACGTGGTGTTAAAGGAGTAAACGGATAAAATTTTATTTTCTTTTCAATTAATTGTTTCTGTGTATATATTTTTTCTTCTAAATAATCACATTCCCACATCTCGATTAATTTGTAACCGGCATTTTTTATTGTCCAAGAAAAACGTTGCGTATTTGCATATAAATTACTACATTTTTCGTTTGTAAGAACGTTTAATGTGTAGGGGTCAAAACATTTGGGACATCCGTGGTAAAAACAACCATGAAATTGATATATTGTATCATTATAAAAACCATCGACAAAACGTCCTAGAATTTTTTTCTCACCATTTTGTCAACAGATATATTCTAAATTTCCCCCTAATTCTCGATTAATTTCATCTAACCAATCAATAGCAATTAAACTCTGTTTTACACATCCCTTATACCCCGAAGCAGCTATAATTCCTACACAATTTTTTTTTTTTTAATTAAGTCTATACACTTTCAAAGCTAAACTAGCAATTGTAATACAATTCTTTGCATAAAAGGGTGTAATATGACCAATTGCTCCTATCATTGTAGAAAATTTAACACAACCCTTTCTTAAAATATCTACATCACTACAACAATAATAATAAATCTCTTTACGAAATATATATTTCTCTTTCTTTTTTTCTAAATACCATTTTTCAAATTCATTAAGTGTTGCTGTATTCATATGTTTCGTATCAAAAAATTCCGATCTACAATTTCACCCTCATAAGTTAAATCGTAAAATTCATAAGGATGAAATCCCTTACATTCCCCTTGAAGGTCCATTGCTTTTGGAATATCTGCTAATTTCATACTTAAAAACAAATAATTATCGAGGATTCTAATATTTTGTTCTTTAATTATTAAACTCATTATTTTAGTACCGTTCATTATAGTATTCGGTATTATCTGTTTTATTTCTAAAAAATATTTTAAAATTAAAAATAGTATCAAATCTACCCCCGTTATGAGCTATCCAAACGGAATTTGTTTGTTCAAACATAAATTCACATAAAGTTTCAATAACATTGTTATCAAAAATAAATTGTCTATTCCCACAACAACTAACGTTTTCAATAGTATTATCGATAATTTCTTGATCATCCTTTTTTCAAAAATATTTGTTTTTTTAAATTCAATATGTTGACATTTTTTACATACTTTTTGGACAATACAATAAAAAGGTACGAGCAATTTAGTTTTGTTTACTTTTGTTTCAAAATCAAAGTGGGTTCTTCATCCTTGTTATATTCAAATGAAAGGGGTTTCACATAACAATAATGAGGTTGTTTCATGTATTTATCACAATGAAACCAAAATCGTTTGCTACAATCATGTTTAACTGTTTTATTAGAAAAAATGAAAAAGAATCGAGGACAAATTTTGTTACAGATTTTACAAAAATAATAATATTGACAAGGTGTTAAACGATCATAATTACTTTGAGAAGGTTTAAAATTTTTATTTGTTAAATGATTTGTAAAACAATTTTCATCATAAAAAATTATATCACAACTGCTACAAATAAGTTTATTATTTTTATCTTTACTATTATTCGGATATTTATAACATCGTAAACAAGTTAAGTTATTTGTAGTACATTGGTGGTTATGGATATATTCATGTCGTATAAAATGACTCATACATTTAAAACAAAAAGAACTGGTGTTAAGTTTAGAAAATTCCTTTATGCTTAAAACTACATCGTAATGAATATTATTTAACCATAAACACACAATTTCACTATCAGTTCGTGAATCATAAATTATATTATCGGAATGAGTGTCAGCATACACTAATAAATCAACACCCTGTTTTTTTAAATAATTATTATATACAAAATTAAACTGTGTAGCATCAACATTACCCTCGGGTATCCCACATTCCCGATATACATTTCGAATTTCTTCACAAGTAAATAAATCATCAACAGGTTTATTGGGTTTTCTTTTCATTATAAAATATTTATCATCTTGTATTAAAAACGATAAACCCACTAATATTGCTAAAGCAAAACAACAATCTTTCACTGTACGAAATAATACATCGCTAAGAATATAAAATACACCCGTGCGAAATTTACGACCATATTTTTTTACATACATATTACTTTTCACACCGCCTTTATCAGTAGCATTTCCCTTATTCAAACTATTATAAATACTTTTTTTCCTTAATACACTATATTTTTTTTATTTGTACTTATTCCTGCAGGAAAAGTTTGAACTATTACCTTACTATTCCATCCATTAGCTATTATTTCATTATTACTCTGCATAAATTTTTCCATAATATTTAAGAAATATTTCACGTCAAAATCTTTCATGGGTAAAATGGCTGTAGAGAAAAAACTTTTTGGAGCATTGCTAAAGATAAATCTAACATAATCATCATCACTTTTTACATTTGCACGTGCAATGTTAATTAAATAAGAAAAAACTAACGATAACGATTGAATAAAACTAATAAAATTAACCGTTTTTTCTCGTGAAACATTCAATGAAAAATGCTGTTCAGTGACTTTAAATTTTTCTCTACTAATATTTTCTATATGATTAACAGAAAAATAATCGTCTATTTTTTCATTTTTCTTACTTTCTTTTTTCTTATTAAATAAACTTACAATTTTATCTATATCTTTTTGACTATATTTTAATTTTTTCTGATCATCATTCATCTTTTTTTTTTCTAAAACAAGAAAAACATGTACTTTTATTTTTATTTATGTTTTCGTCTTCACCATCAACACGATCAATAGTAACATCGTATGAATCCTGTATATTAATACATGTCAACGTAACTATAGGAGGGATTTTTTTTGATAATAAAGAACCCATTTAAAAAAAACTAAAACAAAAAAAGAGAGTAAAAAAAATATGAGTGAAATTGTTTATATTGAAATTTATTTAAAAACGTATAATTTACCTTATATTGGATATGAAATTCAAGATAATGATCCTTCAATATTATTTACTCCGTTTCTTTTAAAGGAATGTTTACTAAATTTTACAGAAGATAAAGAAAAGATAATACCTATTTCATCAAAGATTTTAAAACAAAGAATAACAGAATTAAAAAAGGAAATATATAAATGTCCCGAAGATATTATCTATAAAGTAAAATGTATGGTAAAATTTATTCAGAAGCATGAAAAAAATAATGATTATTTAGGAATAAAAACAATTTTTTAAAAAAAAATGGTAAGAATTAAGTTACCTCGAAAAAAACGGCACAATGATAAATCTCAAAGTATACGACACGTTCTTCAATGTAGAAGTAAAACCTTAAAAAAATAAGATGTCGTAAACGAACAGCAAAAACAAAAAAATGTTGGATTCATTTAGCAAAACAAAATAACTTACGTATCAAGAAATCAAATTTCCCCAATGCTGGTGAAGGATTGTTTGCTTTGAAAAAACCTTTTAAACCCGATCGTAATATTTCTTATTACACGCGTCAAAAAACGACACAAGCCAAATTGGATCGTAAATATGGTAAAAACAATAATGCTGTATATAGTATTTGTAACGATGCAAACAATTGTATCGATGCTTATTTGACTACTCACGCAGCAGCACGTTATGCGAACAATGGGAAACCCGGTTCTATATATAAAAATAATACCGATTTTGTTTACGACCCAAACAATAAAAAAATGTTTTTAGAAAGTATAAAACATATAAAAGCACATGAATAAATTTTTTCAGACTGGTGATAACTATTGGAAGAGAAAACAACCTTCATAACAATGGTTAAAGGAAGAAAAAGAAATTATCGGGGTGGTGATTTTAAGGGGGAAAAAAGGCAACGTGGGGGTATTTTTGAAGGGAAAAAAGGCAACGTGGAGGAAATAAAACAATCAGTAAATGCAGCAATCTTTTTATAAAAGATTTTAAAAAGAGCTTAAAAAAGGAGCTAATTTAGTAAAAAATATAGCAAAACAAGGAACGAAAAAAATCAAAGGTCATTTTCAAAAAGGAGGAGTTGTGTATCATAGACCCAGAAACAATCTTGATAAGATTTTAATGTATATATTAATTTTAAATAAAAAATAAAAAATACATTCATTGTATTATTTCGTTACATAAGAGGATATTGTTCATTGAATATTTTTTAACATTATAAGCTCTTATTTCATTAAAATTTACACTGGAGAAATTAGGGTAATCCACATTACATTCACATTCCCCTTTACATTTTTTACAAGAGTATTTTATAGTTTTATTATAAACAACATAATCATAATATAATGCTATAATACTCTTAAAGCACTCATAAGTAAAACAATGTTTTCTATCATAATCTATAATCTGTAAATATTCTCCAATTTGTTTGTTGTTGATACGCAGGAATCGGTTATCATCCCATGCTTCACATATTTTACGAAGAAATTCATAACATTCTTCTGGAATTTGTTGATTCTCTTGTTGTATAATATACATCTGGGGATTTTTTGAACATTCTATTTCCAGTATAAATTTATACCGCAAATTGTCTTCATAATCAGATATAGATATTAGTAGATGATATCTTGAATTTTCTTCTTCCACACTTCCTACTAATTGCCAAAAAAAAACGGATTCCAGAAAACTATATTGTGTTATATCGTGATAAATCTTATATCCCTCTTGATTTATTGTTCTCTGAAAAATAGCCATTACACTTACACACATGTTGAAAAAATGATCTTATATATAGACATGTCTACGTATATCCATCGGAATAAACAATAGAAATATCGTAATCAGTATAGGGTTTACCCGCTTCACCCGTTTTAATACTATATTTATAAAAAAAATGATCATCTATAAATTTAATGTTTTGAATCAAAATAAAATCTTCGTCAGCTGGTAAATTATAAGCTAAATCTACAAAATGTTTATTATCGTTTAAGAAATTTTTTTCAGGATCAATAAACAATTGATTAGGGCTAAAATAATATTTACTAGGTTGTCCAATATATGCCCCAAATTCATCTATTTATTAACTTGAACAATACTCCATCCTAATGCATCTTGATATTTTTCACGAATATTATTTTTAATTTTTACATCAATACTATGAATTATTTTTCGTTTATTCCATTTTTTTTTTCTTGCTTCTAATTCTCCAATAAGATAACTCTGTTTTGCTGTTTGAAATGTTCTATTGTCACCAAATGTCAATGAAAAATCAGTAAATAAACCTGGAGCTCGAATATTTGTTTTAATATTATAACCGTCAAGAAAACTCGTTGGTATTACACCGTGTGTCCAAGAAACTTCTTGAAACTCATATAAATTGTCTACTGTTTTTAAAGCAACTTTCGCGAATTTTCTTGGATGATAAAGCCAAAAACGTTCACTTTGATGGATGATTTTTTTCTGACTCATTTTATTGCTTTCCAATAAGACAAATATAAAAAATAATTACGTTTTATTTATACTATATGTATAATGATATCATTTTTTATATATTTAAATGTACAAGGAGTTTCTATGATCATCTTATTTTTTTTAAAACTTCTCTCCTATTTTTACAAAAAAAAATAGTTTTTGACAACATGTACATCATTAACAAAATAAAAACGCTCTAATGTACGTTTTATTTTTAAAAAATAAGCATTTCTTAAATGTACTTTTGCTAATTTTTTAAACAATCTTTGTGTTTCTAAAAATAAAAGGAAAAAACATTCAATATTTTTTTGTTTTTTAAAATCAAAAGACACTAGGGTATTTTTTATTTTTTTTTAAATTTGAGAAAAAATAATACTTCATTTTTGTCTTTCAATATTTTTTTATTAGAAAAATTTCAGGAGAGAATAATTTTTAAAAACTAAATTCCTTATCATACATAGCCAGTACAGATCGTTCATTAGCCTCATCTTCTAATTTACGAAACAAACATGCAGCAAATAAAAGACATTCAAACAAACTACAATGATACAATAAACATGTTGGTTCGCTAGTATGATACCAACAATTTCTTGGTTTAAGATTATCAAACGAAAGTAAATGATCGTACTTCTCAATTCCAAAATATTCAAGATTAACACAATATAAAATAGTTTTTTCTTGAAGTGTTTTAACTAAAGAAGATTCTTTATCACCACCTTTATACCCGATAATAGCATTCGGGAAAAAACATTACGAAATAAAAAAACTTAATCTATTTATAAGTTCACCTTGACTAAAATAATCTCTTGATTGTTTTTCAGATAAAGTCTAAACCATGACATCGATATTGATAGTAGACGGTAGACCGTTCCCCTCGAGTTAGTTCTTTGTAGGGTTTTAACTTGCCATCATAACAATGATAAATAAAATACTTCTTTGTTTGAAGTTCGAGAAGGGTTACTTCACGATAACTGGATCTCTCTCCCTTAAACTGGTAACATTCACAATCCATTATATGAGTGATATGGGATAAAAATAATTTTTGTCGTTCTTGGGATATTTCTTCTTTACATTTGTTTAATGCACAATTATATTTACCCATATACAACTCCTCGATCCTCTCTTCAGATTTTTCCTGTTGATTATCAGTTGTCTCTAATGGGATGTAGTCATCTGCTTCTTTAATTTCGCTGTTCACGTTCTTCTTCTGAAATATTTTTGCCATTCTCTCTCTCTTGCACTCGGACGGATATTAATTATTTTCCAACCTACATCAGGTTTTATAATAGCATCCTGCGTTACTATGCGTTACTATGCGTTACTATGCGTTACTGTGGGTAGGATGGTTTGACCAATCAGAGCTCGTTCATTAAAGCTTTCATGTCATACAGATGATTTGTGATACTCATGAACAATGATTGTGTGTTGTGGGAATTAGCTGAGACGCGAATCCATAATTAGCGATTTCTTCTAAACAAATACTCTGGGATTAGTTGACCCTATGATGTGTTGTGGGATTAAAGACACGAATCCATGATTTTGTTCTAAAACACACACACGTCAAATCAGCTGATATATTAAATATTCGTGGGATTAGTTTATATGTTGTAGTTACAATAGTACTTTTATCAAATTTTATCAAATCAATTTCGTGTTAAATTCTTCATCAACATTTACTATGTAAGATCAAACTGCGTGTGAAAATATATATTTTAGGGAATGGAAAAATAGTATATATACAAGTCGATTTTTTAAAACGCGTTCCATCATTCGTTTTTGAGAATGTCGTTAAAAATTGGTGCTAAAAGAACCTATGAGCAAGCTAATGAACAAGAAATCAATATTAAGACGATCTTGAAAATTGTTTATTATATACAACATTTTCGTAACCGTTACATTGGATTATTATTTGCCGTCTGTGACTTATGTGACTATTACTATGGTGGAATTATTGAATATATGGAAATTGAATCGAGACATATTGGACAGGGTTATGGAGATTACGCATATATTGAAAAAATGAAAACTGAAATGAACCAAGATGAATGCAAGGATTGGAAAATCGTAACAGATAAACAACAATATATAATACCCGTAGTTCATACACAACGAAAATATTTTATTTATGGTGAAAAACTATGCGCGCGTTATCATAAATTACTATTAATACCCACTCAAACATTATTTAAATCTATTTTTCATTTGAATTATAATCATTCCGATAATTTTTTATTGAAATTCAAACAAGTTATTACCCTAGAAATGATATTTACCATTTTATATCTATTACTATTACTGATAATCAAACTACAATTCCTAAACCCATAAGATATGGAGGGTCTTATCTTTGTAATACATTACATAGACTTAATCGTTGTTTTAGTCGTGAATTTATATATTGCTGTATTTATTTATATTTTTTAGATCCGTTTTATTTGAAGGCTACTTTTTATTATCTACATGATTTAGATAAATTTGAGAAAATAGTTTATCACCTAGCAAGTTGTTTTATTTTCTTTTGCAAAAATCATAACCCTATATAAAAAATTAACACTAGTAACGATAGGGTTTATAAATTTAATCTCGATAAGATTGTTAAGCTACTGATAACGAAACCCACACCTATTACCTGTTGTTATAAAAATTGTCAGAATTACTCTTATTGGTTTAAATTGTTTTATAAGACAAGTGTAAATTATAAGTTTAAAGTAAGTTTATTTTCTGAGCTTGTTAAAAATAATAGTATTATACAAAATAATAGACCCGTTAGTTTACAATTTTACCCACCGCATTTGGATATATTATATAATTATACTATAAGGGTAAAGATTACATCTGATTATACTAGGTCAAACACTTATTATTAAGAGTATTATAGAAGCATATAATATTAACTATGAAGATCCTGACATTATAATAGAGAGTATTGAAAAATTGTATTTAGACTAATTTCAAAAATTCAAAGAATATATTCAACAACCAAAACCAATTGTGTTTTTTTTCATTGGGGAACAAAATGAATTTAAGATGAGAATTTCTAAAATCTAAAATTGTTTGATGTACAAACAATTTTATATAATATTCTTCATTATCAATGTTTTTATATCTAAAAAACATAGGATTAAAGCAAAAAATGCTATTATTTGTCCAATTTCATGTCTATCCATGCGATTATATACATCCAAAAGGTCACGTGGAATTTTTAAATGTCCAATAATATCTTTAAACAAATTCTCATGATCATCAAGACATTTCCACACACTTTTTTCCATATTTTTATTGATTTTTATTTCAAAACGTGCCAGTTCTTTTACCATAATATTCCACACCTCCATGATTTCACACTTTACTGATTTTTTATTTACAACAATATCATTTTATACATTTTGTTTTTCTTTTTTTAAATCCATGCTTCCTTTTTACTTCCTTATTATTATACATTATATATCGTTTTCCATAAGATCACTCGTAAATTTTTTAGAACGCCATAGCAAATATTGTTTATTTATATATAGTTTCTCCATATATAGTACCTCTAACTCACGATATTTATCGCGTTGTGTACAAATAATATCTTGATCATAATTCGAATAGATTGTCATTCGTTTTTCTTCATGATGTTCATCACCTATTTTTTCACGTTTCATATATATTAAAGAACGTTTAAAACACCTTTTCTTCAATGGAGGATCGTTAGATACTTCTCGATCGTCTTCCCTCTTCTTCTTCTTCCTCTTCTTCACACAGAAACGGTTGTATTTCTTGTGGAAATAATGGTTAGGGTGACGTAGAGATAGGTGGTAATGGTGGGGGTGAAAGAGGGATAGGGGATGTTGGAACAAGAGGACGACTAAAAAACTGGTCGTACAACAACACGATCATAATATGTGATATATATACTCTTGACCGCGACCACCTTATTTGAATATTTTTATACAAAAAACCTCTTGTATACGACCAGTTGCATATACCCCTGATTTGATCACTGGTCGTTCTTTACAGGGTGACCACCCCTTAAAACTATTCAACCCCCCTGGAAATATGGGACTGGACTGTGCTCTGATTGGTCAATTCAAATCATACTGGATTCTGATTGGCTTAGAGCTCGGTCCAGTCCCTAACACATTAATACTAATAATAATATATATATATTACTACTGGCCCGGGACCGACCAAAAACGGTAAATAACATATTCATTTTTTTATTATACAAGGTAAAATACTTGAGTTACTTTAGTTCGGTAAAACTGCATTATTTGGATAAGGAAAGAAAAGCAAACCAAAATACCTTATTTTTTGTATAATATAGTTATTTCCAGCTTGGTTGAATCAAATTATGTATTAGTTTTCCATTTTCCAGCTAATAATGAAGCAAAAATCACGATAACAAAATTTAGCATTTACGATTCGCGATTCCGTCTCACGATACAAAAAAAAATATTATATTATTGCAACTCCGCCGTCTGTTTCAATTTAAACACTAATTTGTCTTCCTGAAAGGTTTTTGAACTACAAATCTAATATCGTAGCGTTATCTGAAACGAACGATTGCGTTTCTCCAGATCTCTCGAAAATTTTGAATTTTCGTCGAACGTCATGCTATAAAACATATATAATATAGCGTCTGCCTCACGCTTTTAGTGAGCATGAAGAAAGATGAGGAGCAATAATTTATCAATAAATATATATATTATATAGTATATAATATGTGTAATGTTTACATGTTTTAACCATACCTGCACAATTTCGGCACATGAATAGAGCTTCCAGTTTGTCTATAGTGTACGTCGCTCAGGCATCGGACTGGAGTCTGGACGAAGCTGTCAGCAGTTCGATCAACCGTCAATGCGGCTTTGTCATTTGCGACTACTTGATTAACCTGCTCTCTCAAGGCTTTATATTCCGCAACAACATTTTCCAATAGAAACGTTCATGACTATGGTTAGAATGGGATAAACAAAGGTTTCTTGCCTCCATATGCCTCCATCTTTACTGACACAAACCGTTTATGTAAATTGAGACTGATTTGCATTTGCGCGCCAACATTGGTTAAGTAGCGCAAAATAATTTCTGTGTGGGGAGGGCTGACACACTGAACATGCCATCTGTGAACTAGTGGTGCAGCTTTTAGATAACTTATTGTGAATTGAAAACTTTTATATGAACGAAATATTAGTAGTGATACCCCCCATATGGAGTTCAAAGGGATGCCGCAGCATTAAATATTCAATTTTTAATTATTCATTCTCATGCTCCTTTAGGACCCTCTAACCCTAGCCTCATTACGTCATGACTTCTCGCGAACCTACACGACCCCTTAACCCTAATTATTTATTCAGATTACGTCATTAAACCTTCAGGATCCCTAACCCTAGCTCGTGTACCTGTAGGACCCCAAACCCTAATTAGTATTCATTTTATTCGGCCTAATTATTATGCATATCAGTCTTCACTAACCCTAATCCTCTTCCTCCGCTCTCATTCCCGACTCCTTCCGAACTTGATTTCCGAAGGCATTACGTCATTATCAAAAGGTAGCTCTTATTGCTTTTAATAATATAAGAAATGCCTTTGTAATTATACACTTCGTCTCCCTACGGCAATGTGAATGTGGGAAAGTGGGCAGCCCGAGAGCAGCGCATGCGCCATGGATATGATATGAACTAAAGAGAGTAACGAAGAAGCATCTCAAACCTTCAAAATAACTGGTGTCACGATCAACAGAGATTTATACGATAGCCCAAAATTGTTTATCTAGATGCAGTCGAAATAAAAGTTTAACATGGTTAACTATATATCATATATCGTGACTAGGCTCTCGACAACAACTTCCGTAGCTCAGTCGTCAGCACTGCACTAGCATCGCAGGGTCGCGGGTTCAATTCCAGCCGGAAGGCCTCTAAGTTGCATTTTTCACTTCAAATTTTCCTTCACCATAAATCCTTAGAACCTGTAACTATATATTGGCTTGGATTATGTGGCTGACTTCATTAATGTTGTCAGGCATTTTGTTAGGTTGCTAAGACTGAACATTTGAGTAATTTTGACTAAGAGCACTGGTGTCACGATCAACGGAGATTTATACGATTGCATTTACGTTCAAATATCCTTTAGATTTTCGACAGATCTACGAATATGTGAACCAACAGAGATTTATACGATTGCCTCGTTGAAACACCGCGGTTATATATTCGATAGATCTACGCAAATATGAACCCGCTTTACGAAGGTTATGGAGGCGAGCATATTTTAAAAATTACGGAGTACGTCGAACGAAACAACGGCTTTTACGAATGTACCGGACTTTACGGCTTTACGAAGTTCATCAGGCCTCTAGTGTATAAAGTAGCGATTCTTTAGATTATCAAACCACTCGAGAAGCCGTACGATGAACGAATTCAAACGTATTGATTTGCCTAAGCGAAATCAAACTTTACTATGCATCTATAAGACATTGGTATATATTATAATAGCTATTAGATTATTCAAGAGATTGACTTGTCAAACGAAGCGAAGGCTGAATGCAAACGTACAATAGCTCGTGGGTCGTTAAGAGTCATTAGTGGTGCAACTCACAAATATTTGCATGACTTGGGAATAATTAGTTACTTGAGGTATACATTAGGATTTTATGGGTAAACATTAGTGAATTTGAGATAATGAGGGATAGAGTAAGCGAGCAAGTTCAAACGGAAAATTGGTGTTGCCATAGTAAAAATACGTCGCGTCGAAAGAAAGTGATTATAGCGAAAGGGTAACCATATTCAACTCAACTGAATAGTTTAGTTCTCTACATAGAATTTATATGAATTAAGTTTACGACATGGCCCGGCGGGCTATTTCCATGGCCCTTTGGCCCTATCTCTAAGATACGCCCTTCAAAATTGGCCCCGGGGCCCTTTTGACAAATACGTCTTGATGTGCCCGGTCGCCCCCTTACCCCTAAATCACTCCATACTCATTTTATCGAACCTATCTACAATCACCCGTTTGTTGTAAACTATGCGATAATCTTTAGTCTCGCTCCTTGTCATGCATTTTGTTACGCCGAGTAATCATTTCGGGAGAATTATCACTTATATGGCGTTCGTTTATCGATTAAACAATTCCTGTGTCGAAGTAAGAAATACTTCAGGAAGCAGTGTGAACAACTGTTAAGTATTTAAAACGTGTGGAAGGCATTGCTTTCAAAGCGTTGCTAGGCCAACTTATCCTACGGCCGATATTTGCATGTTTCGCCTGAAAACATGTGTAGAAACAATGGCACTTATGGAGATATATAAAACCTTATTAATACGCGATACAAATATAGAGTTAAAAAATATTTATATCTGTTACAAACGTATACATATTTTTCAACGTTTACTTTAACGGGGCATACCTAACAGAAAGTAGTTAGTATTGTTAGCTGTTTTATTAAATATTCCGTGTGAGGGACGGAAATAATTATGTAAGCCTCTTTCACCTTTACGATCCCTAACCCTAGTCTCGTGTACCTTTGGGACCCCCATCGTATACTTAGGCGGCGCTCTGTCTGTGTATTAGGCCCGTTTATGCCCTATCTGGCCTTCTTTGGCCCGATAAGGCCTTTTGGCCCGTTCGTAGGAGGGAGTTTATACGGTCATCACGTTCCCTTCACGCTATTCAGCGTTCGATTGAACCTGTGTTTTCACCGCAGGAAAAACGTGGGGTGGCACGAATACGAAATCGTACTGATTTTTAGATTTAAACATAGAAACGAGGCAGGGTGAAACGGAGCGAGAAATCTAATTAAAATTCAAACTACGACAAACCCAATCGCATAAATTATCGAGCATGCATGGCGTTTTGTTATAGCTTTAAGGCGAGTTTAAATGAATTCCCTTCGTTTATCTACACTCTTGTTTTGTAATATGTTAAGGATAAAGACATACAAACACTTTATAGAAGGTACAAACGGTTTATTTTTTCTAGCTATAAGAAATTACATATGCGGATATTAACAGCTAATAGCGCTCCGTCGAGATGACGTCGGTACCAGTAGTATAGAGGGTGGGGCTGCGAGCCCAATCGACTTCAACTGTGAATATAAATACCAAAACATCACCAAATTTGTGCCAAGTCACGACTCGACAAATTTGGCGATGTTTTGGTATTTATATTCACAGTTGAAGTCGAATAAGCTCACAGCCCCACCCTCTATACTACTACAGCAATCGTTAGTCGAGCTAGACACCCCTCCCACGTTTTCCACTCAATTGATGTCAAACACACGCGAGACTAGCGAAACAATACCAAATTATGACTTTCGCTAAATTTGGTATTATTTCAGACACGTTTAAAAAAATAGAAAGTGTTGTTTCAACATTTTCGCAAATTTATGTCAAATTACATTTAGGAAAAATAGAAAGTGTCATTTCAACATTTTCGCATATTTAAAAAAAAAAGAATGTGTCACTTCATCATTTTCACATATTAAAAAATAGAAAGTGTCATTTCAACATTTTCACATTTTTGTTTGACAAACTATGACCACCGACACGTTCTGCTGCTCTCAATTCACGCGCGAAAAAAAAAACCACTAGATTTTGACTCTAGTGGTGATGTTTATCCAAATGGATAGCGAAATAGCCACCCGTCATGTTTATTTGCTTAAATACTCTAAAATGATAGTGAATTGACTGTGGGTGTGGCGGCCTGCGGGATAGATTTCGTGCTCACAATCAGAGCGCTCTTCCCAGTCCACCACACCCACAAGCTTGACGAGGTTGGGGATGTCATAATAAAATACGGCGAAAGCTTGAGGACGTGCGTATAGCATTAAACCTAAGGTATCGATCCTAGAAAAAAGCAGACCGATATGACACCAGGTTATAAGCATCCATGATTTGAGAAAAAATAGCTAGAGGCGAGAAGTAAGTCCTCAAGGTGTCACAATAAAATACGGCGAAAGCTTGAGGGCGTGCCCAAAAAGGTAGCTTGCATCGATCCTAGAAAAAGCAGACCGGTGTGACATCAGACTCTCAAGCAGGGCACTCATAGTGAGATTTGCAAGGGATAGTCCACAAATGGCTTAGGGGCCGGATTGTCTCTCCCTCAATGGCAGATCTCAGAGTAGTCGCCCGTTTTGCTGCCTTTTAGCGTTTGTTTTGCGAGATCGCGAGTAGCCACCTGTTAGTATGTAGATTAGTCCACTTGCTCACTACTCTCAGCGTCGTCTACCGTTTCTTTCTTGAAGTGGTGATCGTACACATATTTCGACGTTATAATTCCTCCCGACAACAAGCCCAAGAAAGGTACGTACGGTGTCACAACCGCGACAATGCTCTCAACGTCTTTTTTTAATAACGGGTCTTTTTGTAACTCGTCGTTTAGTTCGTCAGAGTTCTCAATAGCGTTCAACCCATCCAGTAGGCTAGCGAACTTGCTAATCAGCAAGTCGGTGAGAAAAGCGTTTGCAATTTCCACTCTCTTCAACTCGTGTTGGCGCCATATCTTGTCGATAGCCTTTGCGGACGCTTTTTTAATGTATGCTTCAGATTGGCTTACCACACCATCACCAGACAGTCTAATAAGTTCAGCCCTCCTAACGTCAATGTCGTCAGTGTCCACAGTCGAGGTGTCATCAGTCTCCTCAACTAATTCCTCAATCGTAGGATTTTCCCCACTTTTGCGTTTCACCATCACGTTACTACTTATACCCATATTTTATTGCGGAATGACAACTTCGTAATTGTATGGATAACGCAGCGAGATCTCGAGTCTGGCGTACTTATTATTTTTTAGTGCGGTCACAATCGTCAACGCTTCCTCTTTGCTAGTGTGCCCAAGGTAATCGTCGATAACGACCTTCATATCACTCCTACTCGGGCAATAGAAGCAAACGAGCTTACTAATATTTTCTCTGTACGGTTTTGCGATCGACGTCAGTTGTTGTGTGATGACAATAACGCTCAGCATAAAATGTCGCGCGCTAAAAGCCAAGTTGACCAATTGACTAGTCCTATTCTTGACGTCCTGCCCACTTGCACAGTCGTCCAACACAATCAGAGTGTTAGTGCCTTTAAAAATGCTAGTCACACACTTGAGAACAGCGTCGACGTTATCCTGCGCGCAGTCTATCGCCAACACATCAGGGTCGCACACATATCTCCAATCTTGATACGCTTTGTTCCACTCAAAAGTGGGGCAAATCAACACAATATAGTCAAATTTACCACGATACTCAGACGCTAGTGTTTCCAGCAAATAATGTGTCTTACCACAAGCTGTCATACCAACAATTAACATATTAAACGGAGTCTCCATTAACTCACGTTTGGTTTAGTACTGGATTGACTGCAACCCATTGTTCATGAAGTTGACCAACCCGTCACTCATCACAAACACCCTGCACATGACATTCGCAGTCGTCGCTTTTTTAGTGATCTCAAGAAGCACGCCAGATTGTGTGTTCACTATTTTTTTACCAGTGGCGACGTTGTAATTATCTTGAACGCTCCTCAAGTCAATAACCAACGCGAAGCCATCTTTATAGAACTTCTGTATGGTCATGAACTGAGCGTGTTCTTCACTCAACCCAAACAATCGTTTCGCTTCTGCATAGAACTTTGACTTTGGGATGCCTTGTGAGTACACACTATTTGGCACACCTTCAATCGTGACTCTAACACTCTCGATATTTGGGTAAAGAAACTCCTCGCTATCTGTTCGCACCTTATTCGTGAATAGCAACACAATTGCCTTCATGCTTTTTCTTGGTAGATTAACATTCTCGTTCACAATGGTCGTGCCTTTATCCCATTCAGTGGTTTTCATCAACGTAACGTGCTCATATGACAAACTACGGCCACTTGCGTAGCCCGACGCTATTTCATCAGAGAGCTCCTGGTTATCGATCGTTTCATACTCAAGCTCGAGGTTCTCCAGAGTGTATCCACCCACACTTTCATTGGATTGCGCCACCATGATGTCTGTGGCCTTTGGAAGTGTGATCACATACTGCAAATTATTATTCATGCTAAAAGGAGCGTACAACCCGTGGTCATTCATGATCTTGCCAAGCTTTATCCGCTGTTTCGTTCCAATCACACCAAACATTAACGCGTCACTAACTTTAGCAACGTTTCCACTTGTCGCGCCACTGTCGTCCTTAGAGATCAGCTTTCTCAAGTTCTCAGAGCCAACACCATAATCAATCATTTGGTCTCGCGCAGTAACACTTTCCCAAAGGTCGCGATAAACACCAGTGTAATTTTCCCCATTGTTGTCATACACAGTTTCCCCAGCTAGTTTCACAACAAGTTTCTCACAAAGCAACTTGCTCACATTGTTCAAGAACCAACTTTTATCATTCGCGTTCTTAAAGTCGAACACTAAACCCAACGATCCAGGTACCAAACAGCTGCTAACCTTGAGCTTTGGTATATCAATGTAAAGTTCCTCACCAGGACTGACTTTATTAGGGTTCAACGTGATCACATGCTGCGTTCTCGCCCCTTTTATGACACCCATGGTCGCTCGTCTAAAACCGGGACTCAACTCTGCCGACGTGACGTTCATATACTTTACACATATTTTGTTATCCTCAAAGCTGAGACCCTCGAAGATGAGACTACCGTTTTAGCTTGTAATAATCGTACACAAACCACGCAAGTACCACCGCAAGTACCCACAGATTTTGAGCCAACCATGCGAGACCCTTCGCACCCAACGTCAACGCGTTGTAAACTAAATTAGCCAACCCAACAGCCCATGGACCCATCTTCATTATCGCGTTCTTAACAGCCTGTGCGAATGACCTTGTAGCCATAGCGCCTTTCATAACAGCAGACCTCCCAGCGATAATAATAGTTGTTATAATTCCAGCCGCTGAAATCGCCACAGCGCTCAACCCAACCATATTCTCTTTAGCCCATTTCTTGAACCTCTGCAACCTGTCAATGTCGATCTCTTGTTGCTCTCTAACCTCTTCTATTTGTCGCTGTCCTAGGGTTCTGTCTCGTGCTTCTTCAAGCCCTACAATACGTTCTCTCAACCCAGAGGCAACGCTTTCATCATCCTCGTCGCCTAGTTTGTCTGACGTTGTATTTATTGCCTCTTGAAAGTGGTCTGCTTGTGTTTGCAGCGCACCATCGTCACCTACTCTTGACTCGGGCACTACACTATCGCTTGGATTAAGCACACCACCCAGTTCACGGTTCTCGTTTGGTGTTAGCCCATGTATATCGACATAGTCCACTTTTGTTTCAATTACTGGGGAGTCATCTGGGACTACTTCTGTTGTGACAGCTGTTGTTTCTGTACTCTCAGGGATTTGACTAATTAACTGTTTGAACTGCTCAATAGCCTTTTTACTATTGTCATCTTTACTGTAGACCAAACCTTTTTCCCCAGGTATTAGAACTCGTTTAGGTTTCTCATACTTACCATCTTTGCTCATCGGTTTGAAAAGAATAGACCCTGAGCCCGTCGCGTACGACCTGTTGACTATTTTCCTTGACACACCATCTTGACCGAGTTTTTTTTTATACAACCTACGTATTTTCTTATCTATTAGCTTGATTCTTTTTACTTCATTTTTTATTGACTCTTTGTCGCGATCTTTTAGTTCACCAAGTCTTCTCTCAATTTCTCCAAAAGCTATATTGAAACTTGTGTCTTCGACGTCACCATATGCTTCCTGCTTGACGAGCTCCACTGTTGGGACTTCTACGTTGGTTCCCCCTATTGTCACCGTCTTACCATCGTCAGTGTCGATAAATGACGTCTCTTTTTCTCGGTACCTTCTCTCTTGCTCGTCCTGAAATCTGTCTATTCTCTCAGACAACCTTTCGTACTCAACACGATCAGCGTCTGACATGTCACCGCTGACGTACTTATTGTCAAGTAGATTGTAAGCTCGAGTATCACTTTCAAGTTCATTATTTAATTGATCATCAGTGTAAGCTCTACCAAGGTTCTCCATCTCGATCTCGTCATAACCTTCCCCACCTTCAGCCATATTACATTAGCTCACATTTCAAGTGTCGCTTTCTGGTATCCATGAATCGCGTTTTCTTTTAGTTTAAATAATTGTACGCAAGCCATGCGAATGTCGCCGCAAACACCCACAGATTTCGAGCTAGCCAAGCGAGACCCTTTGCGCCTGTCACCAGCGCGTCGTGAACTAAGTTCGCCAATCCAACAGCCCACGGACCCATCCTCATTATCGCGTTTTTAACAGCCTGTGCGAACGACCTCGTTACCATAGCGCCTTTCATAACGTTAGACCTCCCAGCGATAATAATGGTTGTTATAATTGCGGCGATCGCAATCGCTAAAGCACTCGACCCAACCATATTTTCTCTAGCCCACTTTTTGAATCTCTGCAATCTGTCAATGTCGACTTCCTGCTGGTCTCTAACCTCCTCCATTCGCCACTGCTTGATAAGCATACCTTTAGCCCGTTTAAGTCCAACCTTTCTTACATATAGATCGATATACTCTTCATTCTCTGCGATCGTGAGGTTCTCTCTATCAAGCTCTACTATTTTTTTGCTCACTTCGTTTATCGAGTCTTGAAAATAGTCTGCTTGTATTTGCAACGCACCAGTGTCGCCTATTCTTGACTCGCGCAGCACATTCTCGCTTGGATTGAGCGCGTCACTCAACTCACGGTTCTCGATTGGTGTTAGTCCAGGTGTGTCGACGTACTCTGCGTGTGTGGTGTCTAGCAATGGCACACTCCCCGCGACGTCTTCACGATCTCTTGCGTTGTCATTAATCCGCGTTACGAGATCGGTAGTAGTCTCCCCCATGTGTTGAATAAATCTTCTACCACTTTCACGCCTCAGTCCACTCTCCACTCTAATTAGTCTAATTTTCTCGTCGACTGTGACGTTTGGATCGTCCCGAGCTAGTTTGCGATCTTGAGTGGCTTTTTCGAGACTATACTTTAGTTCATCGTCAGTGATATCTTTGTATTCGTTAGAGCCCTCCATCTCAAGGTCGTCGAAGCCACCTTCAGCCATATTACACTAGCTCACATTTTGAATATCGCTTTCTGGTATCCACGAATTATGTTTGCTCTCATAACCCAACCATTTGACCAGCGCCATCTTCTCCCCTCTGACTTTCTTTCTTTTCAACACCTTTTCAACTCTGTACACATCGCCACCATGTTTCTTATTGACCAGTGATAATTCCTGTTCGTAAAATTTCCCAATGATCTGTTCACCACTTACGTCCTCAATTTCATACACATTCGGGTCACCACGAATAACCTTTACCACTTTAAACAGCTCTTCAGTGAAGTTGGCTTCATAGCCCTTTGTGAACACACTCTTGTATTTACTAATTCTCACTGATTGGCCAACTCTAAACTTCGGCAATGGGTTGTCTGCAAATTGGTGACCGAACAAAGTGGTCCACACTTCGCTTTCGTTTGACTTATTGACATCCTTCGGTTTCATCATAATGCTTCGATTCACACTGCTGTTGTAATTGCTCACAAACTGGTCTAGAACCCCAATCCACTTGTACGTCCCGCGAGCGTAAAAATACTTCCACATAACACTCTTGAGACTTCTATTAAAACGCTCGACAACAGCAGCCTTTTTATCACTCTTTGTGCTGAAATACTCAACACCATGTTCTTTCAGCAAACTTTTCACCCCAACATTGTAGAACTCGAGTCCATCGTCAAATTGCGCTAACTTAGGCGTGGTTCCAAACCGATCTTTAAAGTTATTCAACAACTTTCCAACAGCCTTAGTCATGTTCTTAGTGTCTTTTCTATAAACTGCAATTCCAAAAGCGTATCTACTCAATATTTCAATACCTGTCAATATCCAATAATAACCGCCATTCTGTTTTGAGTACTTACTCATGTCCACTAAGTCCATTTGGAGCTCTTCACCAAGAAACCCAACAAAAGTCGCGCGGAACTTATGTCTTCTAACAATGGGTTTGTACCTAGTGTAAGTGTCCTGCGCGGTCAACCATTCTTTCACTGTTTTTCTAGTCACTTTCAACCCGTCTCCCAACGCACTTTGATACAACCTCTCTGCACCAGTGTACCCTTTCTTAGGATTATAATAGATGTCTCGCAACCCTTGCTCTGTCTCCACACCAAGCTCCATATAATTCACACAATATACAGTTCCAATAGCACCGCGCCAATTTTGAGACCGCCGTTATTTGGTTTGACACGAAATGTCATACTTGAGTAAACACCTTTTTTAATACTCACCTTTGACTCAATATCCACATGACGTTGTACTGACCCCTTCAAAGACTGTTCAGTGGGTATTGGCAACGTTGTGATCACATCGCTACGCTTCCCATCAATACCCACATTGCTCTCCGTCTCAACAACGTCACACGAAACTTCTATGTACTTCAGACCTTTATACATGTCGACCTCATTTGGGCTAGTGTGCCACTGTAAGTCATTCTGAATCACCTCACCCTTCGCGAAACCAAGTAGAGGCCCAATGGTGTCTAACACAGCTGAGCTACTAACCTTAACCCTGCATTTGCCTGTGGGCACTAGTTTCTCTATCTCAAGATCCACCTTAAGCTCGCTAGACTCATGTTTCAAGACTTTGACCAGTGCGTCGAAGCTAAAGTACCCTTCACCCACTTTAATCTTTTTAAAAGAGCCTGCCCTAGAGCTATCCAGCGTGAAGACCTGAATGCTGTCGTAATTTGTTGTGTTATGGTAGTCCCAAAACACGGTGGCTGTCTTGACCATAATGTACGGGTCATCGTGTATGACCATCATCGCGTTATCAAAGGGCACAACTTTTTCCGCACCCTCAATGAACACCGTCAACTTTCGCGTCATGTATAACATATGGTATATTATATGCAGAAAGCCCTTCATGAGTACTATGGAAAGTACTACAAACGTGCGATGGCTAACACATCGAAGGCTACACACAACGCAAAGGCAGACCTCATCAAAAAGTACCCTCACGCCACTTTAAGCGAATTCGAGTTCTATCCAAATATTTCACAAGATGGTAAGATCATGAGTGTCGACATATATTTCAAAAACAATGACATCCTCAGCACAGACATAACCAGCGCAACTTTCAAAAATGATAAAAACATGTGGAAGTGGCTACACAATAGCAAGTTCCCAATAATATGGCAAGGTGGTGGAACTATCCAACCACTACCAAAAGGTCACAAAAACCACTGGGGACTTTGGGGCGGCTACCCAACGGAAAATGTGTTGAATTATCCAGTGAATAACTTTAAAGTTTTTGTTAACCAAAATAGCTACTTCATGTCAAAGCTACCAACCTTACAAATCACCACGTCAAAGACAAAATCAGAGTGGGACGACAGCGAATCTTACTACCGTGTTGTGTTCGCGACGTATTGTGCAAGTTTCTGTTGTGGAGTCTCACTGCAACATTTATCAGTGTCACAAGAAGTTCACCCCGTGGTCACAAGTGTGATGAGATTTCATTTGTACTTCACCATCAGAAGACTTCTCAGAAGAATGGAAGGTGGTGAGACCATGAAATCGATAAGTAGAGAATTCAACGCTTACGAATTGTATGGTAAGATTTCCAAGATTCCCAGAAAACATTATTACCAGAATAAAGTCCTGAGCGATGGTACAACAGGCGAATCTAGAGTCTTCACACTCAACGACGTTCAGAACGATTACAGACGATACGTCGCGCGATTGTCAGACGGCTTTACCAACATTGGGTTGCAATATCTAAATCAGAGCATAGAAGCCTTTGTGTACTCCACACTTGGTGCGCAGGCGAGAACACGTGTGTCTGTCGTTGGTGGTTCTGCAGGAAGTCTAGAAACCCAACAAGAATTCCGCAAGTTGTTCTCTGACAGTGTTATCAACTACGACGTGTCGACATGGATTCTCAACTTGAATAAATCGATTAGAGACACCAACGTTGTCCAAAATCTTGCCTTGTCGCCAAGTACATGGTTAATGCCGAGTAACGTGGTGATCCTCAAGAATAAAATCGCTGGGTACAACAACTTATTAAAGATTGCTACAGAGTCCATGAAATTTGGAGTGAACACTCGCTTGAATGCGACAACACCAACGACTGTGGCTAAAAAAGTCCACCAAGAGAATGTGGTGACTAACTTAGTAGCGCCAACGAATCACGCGGCTAAAAAAGTTCGCCAAGAAAATGTGGTGGCTAAAAAAGTTTACCAAGAAAATGTGACACCACTTCCTGTGAAAAAAACAGTGGTCACTACCACAAGTAAGTCAGACACGACAACATTGGCGATAGTGTTAGGGTTCTCAGCAGTCTCTGGCTATCTACTAACCAAATACACCTTGAAGTAGTGATGAGCCTAAACTACGGGTATGAGTCTGACGACCCTCACGATAAAATACTAAAGAGAACGAAAAGGCATCTGGACGAAGATCCCAAATTAAGTGTGACCGGTGGAAGGATGTCTGGGCTAATAGACATGCAAGGCTCGGCAATAAAAAACGTAGCAGACCCAGTCGACGACCTAGACGTCATCAATAAAAAAGTCTTAGAGCAATTGTATTTACCGCTTTACTTCAAAGTGCGACACCACAACGTCGTGTTTGACTTCAACACCAACACACACGCTGTGAAAAACGTGGGCCTCCATAGTGGCACCTCCAAAGTGAAAGCTATCGGTGACGCGACAAGTAAATTAGTGCAAAACAACCCAGCTTATGGTCCTATTGTCGGCATCAGCGGTGTGAGTCAAAGTTTTCTATCCCCTGTGTTAACACCACTCCCGCTTGAGTCAGGTCTCCATTTTAATTGTCCCAGTATGCAATGGTGTGATCTCTCTATTTTTGTTGTGGTGAGGTTACCAATGAGAACCGCTGGATCAAATTGGGAGACAATTATATCGAACGACGATGGTCAGTGGGATAAGTTCATAGGGTACAAGACTGGTATGACTAATGGACTCGCGTATGGTGGTAGCGTCCCAGCAATGGAGAGCATATGCACTATTCCGAGTGGTGTTGACATAAGTAAAATGCATATGATATCAATACACTGGCAAATGAGTAATTCGCATGTCAGGGTCAACAACGTTAAGTCAACCGATTCAGACTTCATAGCGAATATGAAAAAAATAGGCACACCCTACGGAACAATTTTTGGAATACACCGACCAAGAATACCACTCGCACCTTATGCGTATCCATCGTTGATAGAATTCTACGGTGTGAAAATCGTGAGTGGTCACATGACAAACCGAGACATCATAATCATGGGTGGAAAAATGATGAAGGAATATGGTGTAAAGTAAATGGGAGCGTGTTTTTCGAGACCTCATGAAATATATAAAATAAATAAAACGACTGACCACATGTTCAAAGCTGGTGGGTCATTTGGCCGCGGTGACGTGACTCTCGAGCTCCACGCTGAGATTGGTATGAGGTCTAAAAAGACTTATGGCGAACCTATTATGTTACCAGAGTCAGACACTGTGGGAGTGGTGGGAGACGTGACCTAAGTTAAAATGGGTTGGCTTAGAAAGCTGGTTCGTAACATTAGAAACTTTTTCAGACGACGTAGAAAACCGAAGACTAATAAAACACATGTGATGCGTTGGTACACAACAAACCAGATCTACAAAAGGTCTAACACCCACATCGAGTAGTTTTTTTTTGTGGGGGACTATAACATAGTGATGACTTCCGCAACACTTCGATTATTCGATTTCGATGGTTGCCAGATCACAACGGTTAATCACAACGGTGACATATGGTTCAAAGCAAAAGAAGTCGCGAGCGCTCTAGGTTATGCTCGACCAAAAGACGCAGTTAACGACCACGTCGAACCTGATTGCAAAATGAAGGTGGAAACGAACTTGGGGTCTACTCATTGACGTTCTCGAGTAAAATGGAGCGTGCGAAACACTTTGGAAGGTGGGTGCACTCAGAAGTTTTACCAAGCGTTAAAAAAAGTTTAGCTAACGTTGGTCTCAAACACAACCAGTTTAAAATGATCACTGAGTTCGACCTTCATACGAAAGTTGTTGGTTTTCTTAGGAAATATTATCCAGAAGCTATTTTGATAGCCGGGCTTGGTGAGAATCAAGACACTTCTGCGAAGAGAATAAACTCATGGAAAAAAGGTTACCAACGTGGAACGCCTGACTTGATTATTGTCAACGCAAACCGGCAGCACATTGGACTCGTGATTGAGTTCAAGAACCCAGGCGGCACAGGTAAGACATCCAAAGAGCAGGAGTCTCTGTTGCTCAGATACAAGTCCGCTGGTTATCTGACACTATTGTGCGACTCATACGACGACGCTATTACCACAGTGATAAAATATTTCTTCGACGTCGGGTTTCAGTGTTCCCAGTGTTTTCGTAAATTTAAAAATAAAGCAGCGTTAAGTAATCACGAGAGACACTACTGTAAAGAGACTTTTTAGACAGTGAGTAATAAGTCGAGTTAGCACTCGTTCTCGTTGTTGAGACGACGCTTGAGGTGACAACTGTTCTAACATTTCTAAAAGATATTTTTAACTCAATAAAAATATCCGCGAAACTTTCTCTCTTTATTTCGCGAACCTTCTGACCTCTGTGTGAAAAAATGTTTCTACGGTACATTGGACGCTTCATGTGACCAATGTATAAATTTAAAAAAGTGAGGTATCCGAGAACACCTTTAATTTTACGTGGAAGGATGATGACGTCTGCACACCGCGCGATATTGCTCAGCGCCACCAACAAACGATGGCCCTGGATTATACCTCCAATTGAATGGTGCTTCGACAGTTGTTCCGCGAGTGTCGCGACAAACAGCGCAGTACGCTTTTAGAAATGTGATGTCGTCCGCTACTGGGAACAGTGTGTTGAGCTCGCCAAGTTTTTTAAAATGCTCCGTTGATATGAGACCGCAAATAATGACGTGAATGCCAGCTTTAATGTATTCGCGAATAATTGGGAGTAACCCAGAGGGTAAATGGCCTTCGTCAATTCCTATGACGTCGTAGCCAGTTACTTCGGAAGAACTCGGAAGGTTGGTGATTAACTTCGCAGGTAAACTGTCTGATCCGACGACAATGGTCTGACGATGTGTGGAGAACGCGTGGTCAGTTCGCCTAGTGTCACCTGTGTTGTTCATGTAGAGGACTTTGAGCCCTGACTTACTTAGCGTGATTAACCTGCGAAGAGTCTCTGTCGTTTTTCCTGCGAACATGGGACCAATCACGATTTCTAGTTTACCAACTTTCTTCATGGTTACTATACCCTCAGAGATATTTTTATTGTGGTAACCATTGTTCAGTCTTAACTATCCGCTGAAGCTCTAGGTTTTCAAGATGAGACCTCAAGCTCTCATGTCTTGAGCGACACATTGGGCTATTGGTGCCCATACCGCATGGGTGACACGTGTACATTGTGGCGTCACATGTAAAATACTGGTGGGTAGGCGATATCATGTGGTCCTCGATACCGTCCACACCCACTATCTCACCACATCCCACCTTGCAAACGTGAACGTCGCGGTTTGCGGCGAGCTCTAGCCACGCTTTGAGTTTGGTTGGGCTCGGTTCCCATAGAAGACTCACTAAGAACACCTCGAGGTAGTTACCAAGCAGCGTGGCGGTGAGCTCGCAAGGATCGCTTAGGTAGTCACTACTTGCTAGCATAAGGTGTTTGAGTGGTAAGTAACACCACACAGGGATCATGTCAACTAACACTCTAATCGTACCGTTGACTCTATCCCCTTGAAGATCGACCCAAGCCTCGTGAACACGCTTTGTGATGAGAAGCTGAGTACCAGATCGTCTTGTCATCTCTTCGTTTTTATAACAGAGGTCATACAACGTGAAGACTGACGAGTACTCTTTTAAGACGCTAGGTCCAGAGGTGTCTTGTGGGGTAGACACGTTGATAAAGTCGTTTCTTCGCATGTCGACAAGCTCTGCTTCGCTAACCTCTCGGGCTTGAGTCATTATGCTATACCTCCAGAGAGAGCTTAATCCTTAGTGCGTTTGGTTTGGGTGGGAAATTTGTAGTGACATGTGCTGACGCTCAAACACACCTTGACACCCCTCACACACATAAGCGTCGTAGTTCTCAGCGAGTCTCAGCCACGCATTGAGAACAGACCTTTTCGGCTTCCACACAAGGCTCGCGAGCAATACCTCAAGGTGTTGGGACACCAACACACCGGAATTGACGCTAGGGTTGTTCAAGTGGTCAGAACCTGCGTACCCAAGGTGTTTGCATGCTAAATAGCTCCCCAGAGGGACCATCTTAATTAACTTGTTGATCAGAGTCTTAGAGGCCTCGGCGTCAAGCTCTGTCCAAGCGTTGTGAAGCTCTATGGCAGTCTGAAAAATGTCGCGATGCTGTGGTGACCCAGTTCTCAGAAGGTAAGTCATTATACAAGAGTCTCAGAAAAATTTGGGCGCGCTTCGTCTGGAACTGTGAGATACCTGTGAGGTCAACTGTGAGACACCTGTGAGGTCAACTGTGAGTAAGATAACACGTGATAGTGTATTAGATGGTTGAGGACCCACAGACGGCTGTTGAAGCGAAGATCACAGCTGATGTGAAAAGTGTTAAGGTGAAGGACCCAAAGCGTGTCGCCGCTGGTAAAAAGTTGGCTGAGATATCGAAAGCTGCGAAAGAAAAGAAAATGCGTGAAATGATAGTCAACGAAGAACAGGGTAGTGAGTGGAGCTATGGTTACATTGTCGGAACACTCGGTGTAATCATTGCTGCTGCTTCGCTATGGTACACAATTAGCAGTGAAAAAGAACCTGTGAGTACTACAGTAGCACCCGCGTCAGAGAGTCGTAAAACTCGTCGTCCAGCGTTAGACACATTTGATTCTTGAACAAAACACACGACAATGTATTATGACTGCGATCGATCGAAAAGAACTTATGAACGAATTGTACGATGCGCTACTTGTTACGACTGGTGCTGTGGTAGTGAGTATGATTTCTAAAAAGGCTTTGGGAGAACCATTGGGAACACCAGAGACAGTGAAAGGCACAGTGAAACTTGCTGCAGCTGTTGGTGCAGGAACGCTGCTAGTAAAATGGGCGCAATCGAAAAAGTGGATACCGACAGATCCATTCAAATCAACGTAAGTTAATGGTGAGTGTTGTGGCTGGAGGGATTTTTAATGCAGTGGCTTTTGCAGGCGCTGGCTTTATGTTTTCAAAGTTTAATCATTCAGGTTACGAAGCTGAGATGAAAAGGCACAACCATGCGTTGGAACAGCTAGCCAGTGCGAAAGAAGTGTGGTATGAGAATGAGGTCGCTAAGAAAGATAAGATCCAGCGTTTACGACAACGGCTCTCTGACGCTAATGCTGACATCAATGACACAAACCACGCGTTGGAAGAACTTAGAAGCGTAATGACCATACGGTACAGCGGACGAGTGTTCACTGACTCCCCGAGGATTGCGGATTACTACCAACCGAGTGCGGAAATGAAGGAATACCAATTATTGTTTGTTAGCGCGCTAGGTTTGGGTAGTGGAATACTGACATGGGCACTCACTCGATAAAAAACGTTTCGGGAGTAGTGGGACAGTGGTATGGGTACTCATTTAATAAAAAAATGTTGGAGTAGTATAAGTGATGGACAAACTTATGAGGCAGGTGAGCTATGGCTACACAATCGACGAGATTGCGAATGAAACACAAACTAAGTGTGGAGGCACCTCCAGAATTCACTACTGCTCGGATTGTAACGTTGTGAAACATGTGACTGACTGTGGTGGGTACGCGTGTCCAAAGTGTGGCGACATCGAATGGGGTTACACTCAGAGTTATAGCGACATGAGACTCACACGACCAAAAAGCGTTCACAAACGGTCTTGGTGGATGGGGAGGAGACTACGGAATGTTGTGAAGGGTGAGCACCTCGAGTTGGTAAAAGAGGACTTCTTGAAAGTTGTCAACGTGTTGTACTCATGCAATTTGATAAAGGGTAGAAAGTCAGCAGATATGGATACTACATTATTAGGTTATGTCATAGAAGACGACTTGAGACACTCAAAAGGGTGCTAGACCTCAAAGACGGGAAGGTGAAAGATAAGTTCGACGACAATTTGTTTGGGGTGGTGTACCCAAAGCTGGGATGGTGTGAAAGTGACGATCGTTATTACAACGAGTGGCTTAGGAAAAAAATAAATAAGCGTAGTGTATATAGAAGCCAATGAGTCGGACTGTGAAAAACCCACTGACAAAAAGACGGGCGCGTAAGACGAGTGCAGCCGTTGTCAATTCACTAACAGACGAAGCGACCAACGTTCACGGCTTCTTTAGAGATCAAGAGGGACAACCTGTAGTCGAAGACCTCGCACCGTCAACGCGTCTGTTGGATCGAGCACTGAGAGGGTTCACAAGGTCCTATGGAGTCGAAGTAATTGACGACAGAGACATCAATCAGGTAAACGCTAGTAGAGGCGCCGTCACTAACCTTTTGAGACGTGAGCTGGGTGAGACCAACGGAATGAAGGTGGTGGAGACAGTCAAGGTCACTTTTGAGAAAGTTTTAGAGCGTGATAAGACCACGTACAAAACTGCCTACTTTAACAGCGAAACGTTCGTCGTCATTAACGAGCATGACATCGAGGGTGTCGCCAATCGTGGGTCGGAGCAGATTTTGACGCGGATAGCTGGGTGGTTATCTGAGGGGTCTGGATGGACTATCGACAAAATAGACGCGCACTACGTTAATATTGCTATTTATAGACATTTGAATGGGAGTAGCTACATTGCGTTGCCAAAGGAGCTGCGCAACAGTATGAAGGGCTTGGTAAACGTAAATAATGGGGATGATAACGAGTGTTTTAGATGGTGTCACCTAGCGCATAAGTTTCCTGTTGGAAAACACTCCGATAGAACGTCGAAGTACGCTAGGCATGTCAGCAAGCTGAATTATGATGGAATTGACTTCCCAGTCACACTCAAAGACTACAACAAGATCGAAAAGGCGAACGATATTAGCATAAATGTTTTTGGGTATGAAAATAAGCAGCCATTCCCTGTGTACGTTTCTAAGGAGGCGTATCCTGACCATATGGACCTACTGTTGATAACTAATGACGTGGGCAACAAGCATTATGTGTACATTCGCGATTTTAACAAATTCATGTACCGTCAGACAGAGCATAAGGCGAGAAAGCATTTTTGCAGGTATTGTTTGCAGTGTTTCACCCGCGAGGACGTGCTTGAACGCCATGTGGAAGTATGTTTGGTCATTAATGGGAAGCAAGCTATTAAAATGCCACAAAAAGGTACGAAAGTGAAATACGAGAATTTTAGCAGACAATTAAACGTACCATTTGTGGTGTACGCAGATTTCGAGGCTATCACACAGAAGGTGCACACAGCGACACCATCAAGCGAGCGTAGCTACACAAATGCTTACCAGAGGCACGTTGACTGTGGTTATGGGTATAAACTGGTTTGTTGCTACGACGACGAGTACAGTAAGCCAGTGAAAGTGTATCGCGGTGAAAATGCAGTCAACAAGTTCATTGGGGAGATGTTAGAAATTGTTGAATATTGTAAAGAGACATCTGAGAGTCACTTTAACAAAGAAATGATACTGACTGATGCCGATAAGAAGAACTTTGACGAGGCTAAAAGTTGCCATATTTGTAGTGTTGAGTACACCGGCGCTGACGTTAGAGTGAGAGACCACTGTCACGTGTCAGGCAAGTACAGAGGGTCCGCACATCGCGATTGTAATGTGAACTTTAAGTTGACTGACAAAATCCCTGTGATCTTTCATAACTTGCGCGGCTACGATATCCATCTCATCATGCAGGAGATTGGTAAGTTTGGCCAAGACATAAATGTGATACCAAACAACATGGAGAAGTACATGGCGTTCATGCTTGGAAAAAACTTGGTATTCTTGGACAGCTTTCAGTTCATGAGTAGTGGTCTAGACAACTTGGTGAAGAACCTACCAAGGGACGCTTTCAAGTACACGTCAGAAGTGTTTCGCGATGAGGGGTTGGCACTCATGTCAAGAAAGGGAGTCTACCCCTATGATTATATGGACTCCTTTGAAAAATTCGATGAAAGCGAGTTACCCTCTAAAAAGGACTTTTACAATATTCTGAATGACGAGCATATTACGGAAGAAATGCACGAGCGCGCTTGCGATGTGTGGGACTACTTCGACGTTGAAAATATGGGTGGGTATCACGACCTGTATTTGAAAAGTGACGTGCTCTTGCTTGCCGACGTTTTTGAGAACTTTAGAAATACATGCCATCGCGAGTATAAATTAGACCCGTGTCACTATTTCACGTCGCCTGGATTGGCTTGGGATGCTATGCTAAAGATGACTGGGGTGGAGCTCGAATTATTGTCCGACATTGACATGTTCCAGTTCGTAGAATTAGGTATGCGTGGTGGTGTGAGCTACATATGCAACAGACATGGCGTGGCGAATAATAAGTACATGGAGGGGTATGACAAAGAGCAAGAGTCGAAGTATTTGATATACCTTGACGCCAACAATTTGTATGGATGGGCAATGAGTCGAAGTCTACCTACGGGTGGCTTCAAGTGGTTGACTGAGAAAGAAATAAAAAAGGTTAATCTATGCGACTATCACAACGACAGTAAAAAGGGGTTGCTGCTTGAAGTCGACTTGGAGTATCCAGACCATTTGCATGAGCTACATAACGACTACCCGCTGGCCCCTGAGAAAATGGAGATAACCGTTGACATGTTGTCGGAGTACTGCACGAGAATAAAAAATAAGTTTAACGTGAGTGTTGGCGGTGTGAAGAAGCTGGTGACTAATTTGATGGGCAAAAAAAAGTACGTGTGTCATTATAGAAATTTGCAGTTGTACACAGATCTTGGATTGAAAATCAAAAAGGTGCATAGGGTCCTACAGTTCGACCAGTCCAAGTGGTTGGGCAAGTACATTGACTTTAACACAGTCAAAAGAACTGCGGCTAAGAACGCTTTTGAGAAGGATTTCTTCAAGTTGATGAACAACAGTGTGTTCGGAAAAACGATGGAAAACTTGAGGAAGCGTGTGGACGTAAGATTGGTGACCACTGCGAAGAAATTCAAAAAGCTTGTCTCGAAGCCGACGTTTGTGTCTTGCAAGATATTTAGCGAGAACCTAGTTGCTGTCCACAAGGTTAAAGAAACGCTGACACTAAATCGACCCGCATATGTAGGTATGTGCATACTAGACTTGAGCAAAACGCTGATGTATGATTTTCACTATAACTACATTATGAAAAAGTACTCTAGCGACACCTGCAGATTGCACTTCACTGACACTGACAGTCTGCTGTACACAATAAAAACTGACGACGTCTACTCTGACTTTATGATGGAGCGCGAAAAGTTTGACAATAGCGATTACCCCGCAGACAACCCATTCGCTTTCAAAGAGAATAAGAAAGTTATCGGCAAGATGAAAGACGAGTGCGCTGGAACACCAATTATTGAGTTCGTTGGGTTGCGTAGTAAGATGTACAGCTATTTGAAAGAGGATGGAGGTGGTGGGAGAACCGCTAAGGGTATTAGAAAGAATATTATTAAAAAAGTAATCAGACATGAAGATTACAAAAGTGTGTTACTTGAGCAGAAACAATTGCGACACATAATGAAGACCATTAGAAGTGTCAAACATCAGCTAGGTAGTTACGAAATTAATAAAGTGTCGCTATCCTGTTTTGATGACAAACGACACCTTTTAGAAAATGGCGTTGACTCCTATGCGTATGGTCACAAAAACATTGAAGCGAGAGACACCACTGGGAGTAGCGAACAAACGGACTAATTCGCAAAACGACTGGCTATTTGCTAGTCAATGTTGTTAGCCAACCAAAAGAGCACCATTTCGCTATCCATTTGGATAAACATCACCACTAGAGTCAAAATCTAGTGGTTTTTTTTTTCGCGCGTGAATTGAGAGCAGCAGAACGTGTCGGTGGTCATAGTTTGTCAAACAAAAATGTGAAAATGTTGAAATGACACTTTCTATTTTTTAATATGTGAAAATGATGAAGTGACACATTCTTTTTTTTTTAAATATGCGAAAATGTTGAAATGACACTTTCTATTTTTCCTAAATGTAATTTGACATAAATTTGCGAAAATGTTGAAACAACACTTTCTATTTTTTTAAACGTGTCTGAAATAATACCAAATTTAGCGAAAGTCATAATTTGGTATTGTTTCGCTAGTCTCGCGTGTGTTTGACATCAATTGAGTGGAAAACGTGGGAGGGGTGTCTAGCTCGACTAACGATTGCTGTAGTAGTATAGAGGGTGGGGCTGTGAGCTTATTCGACTTCAACTGTGAATATAAATACCAAAACATCGCCAAATTTGTCGAGTCGTGACTTGGCACAAATTTGGTGATGTTTTGGTATTTATATTCACAGTTGAAGTCGATTGGGCTCGCAGCCCCACCCTCTATACTACTGGTAGCGATGTTTGTCCGCTTTTACCCATAATTATTGCGGCCATAACAAAAGAAATAGCTCATTTGCAATCATTTGTGAGTCAAATTTGGTTTGTTTGTCCGCTTTTTGAGCTATTAATAGCAGCCAGACTCTACGCTATTACACAATCGTTTTAGACAAATTGTCCGGCTCTTACAGTGTCGTCTAGTTTGGAGCGTTTAACTTTAACACGCTGCCGTCCTCCGTTGACAACAAGTTGCGTTTCTTTCCTTTGTGCTCGACGGGTTTTACATTGAGAACTTTGACACGAAGCCGTTGTATTTACAAATAAGCATCGCAGCCACTTCTTAGAGATACCGATTGTTTTTCCACTGTCAAAGATGTGTTTGCTCTTTGACTTTGTATGGGATTTAGATTTCCCCCGCTTTTGTTGTTTATTAATAACAGTTTCTCCATGCCGTCTGGGTACGATAGCGTCAAGGGAGCGTGATAAACTCCCTCCTACGAACGGGCCAAAAGGCCTTATCGGGCCAAAGAAGGCCAAATAGGGCCTAAAAGGGCCTAATAAAAAGCAATGCTCATAGAAGAGCACGGCATATCGTGTGAGTCATTGGAGGTGTAAACAGTTCGAGATAATGGGTCGTACACGTAGAAATTGTCCTGTCTTTGGTTGTGGAAGCACTAATCTTGTTAGATTGGCAAACCATCTCGATCAGATACATCATATGGATATCGAAGAACGCTCTAAGTGGTTAAAATGGAGTAAAATTGGAATGTGTGTACCTCAACAGAGTGAACAGACTACCGCAGACAGTAAATAATTAAATCTGGAGAAAACTTTGCAAAATCTTATAAAGCGGCAAGAGGAAATGAAAACAAACTTTAACAATTATTTAAAAGCTGCAAGATTACGGCATGGAGAAACTGTTATTAATAAACAACAAAAGCGGGGGAAATCTAAATCGCATACAAAGTCAAAGAGCGAACACATCTTTGACAGTGGAAAAACAATCGGTATCTCTAAGAAGTGGCTGCGATGCTAATTTGTAAATACAACGGCTTCGTGTCAAAGTTCTCAATGTAAAACCCGTCGAGCACAAAGGAAAGAGACGCAACTTGTTGTTAACGGAGGACGGCAGCGTGTTAAAGTTAAACGCTCCAAACTAGACGACACTGTAAGAGCCGGACAATTTGTCTAAAACGATTGTGTAATTAGCTGTTAATATCCGCATATGTAATTTCTTATAGCTAGAAAAAATAAACCGTTTGTACCTTCTATAAAGTGTTTGTATGTCTTTATCCTTAACATATCACAAAACAAGAGTGTAGATAAACGAAGGGAATTCATTTAAACTCGCCTTAAAGCTATAACAAAACGCCATCCATGCTCGATAATTTATGTAGATTTCTCGCTCCGTTTCACCCTGCCTCGTTTCTATGTTTAAATCTAAAAATCAGTACGATTTCGTATTCGTGCCACCCCACGTTTTTCTTGCGGTGAAAACACAGGTTCAATCGAACGCTGAATAGCGTGAAAGGAGCGTGATGACCGTATAAACTCCCTCTTACGAACGGGCCAAAAGGCCTTATCGGGCCAAAGAAGGCCAGATAGGGCATAAACGGGCCTAATACACGCACAGAGCGCCGCCTAAGTATACCATGTGGGTCCCAAAGGTACACGAGACTAGGGTTAGGGATCGTAAAGGTGAAAGAGGCTTAGATAATTATTTCCGTCCCTCACAAGGAAACCTTATTTTGTAATTCTTGATCATTTTGCGAATGGTTTCTTCAGAATACTTTACCGCCAAAACTAAGTAACGCAGCAACATAGAAAAATAATAAATCGTTATAACGATTTATTATTTTTCTATGTTGCTGCGTTTGAGATCTTGAACAGTTAGTTCTTCACACTGTTTCCCGAAGGGTTTCTTCCTCCATTGGAATCCCGTACACTAACGCGAGATAATTAGCGATAATTCGGCCAAAATGGCTAGGGTCCCAGTTTCGCTAACACTTTAGGTGAACGTTATGGCCACTACACGGCATGGCGAAAGCACCGCATTGTTTTTCCTGGATTCCCGCATATTACCACTTAAGACATCATAAGGGAATCAAACGGTAGCGACATGTCTTTTTGGCGAAGAATATCGACATCTGACTGACAGTAACTCAGGATTTATTCTTGGAAGTCGAAGACGTAGTCTTGACACTGAAGATTGTCGTACCATGCGTCCATGCGTAGAACTTCTCGCGATCGCCAGGACTCATGCCTTCCGGATCATAGTACTTGGCGTCTGGAAGTGGTCCAACGTAGTCTTGGTTCTCGGCGCGGTTAAAACAATGTGGGAAGAAGCCTTTCTCCAATTCGGTGAGGCCAAAAGTTTTAGGAAAGTCAGCCAGACGCATGGGGTATAAAACACAAAGAATCAATGAATTTAATGTTCAACTGTGGAACGGTAAGGGAGAGGATTTTAGCGCCACGCGTAATAACTTTAGGAACGATACCATTTTTGTAGAGGTACTGGAGAATGAAATATCCATCGTAGGCCTGATCATAAAAGTTGCAGATACAGATTTATTGGAAGCCATAACCGAGTGCCTATTGAACATTTGCCGTGAAACGATAATAATTAATCCAAAAACGTATAAAAAGCTTACACCATACTCAGATCATATTGAGGCTGTCGCTAATATGAAATAATAACCGCACGATAATAACCGCAAATGGAAAGAGAAGCGTCTCAGTTTTAAACTTGGCACCACACATCGCTATTCAAGCTGCTAGAATTAGTCCGCGTTATATCCCCGTTCTAACTCCTCGCTCCGTCGTTCTCTATGAAGTAAAGCTGTTCAACCAATTTAAAACTCCTAGATATATAATACCTCTTCTGCCAGGAAACCTTATTTTGTAATTCCTGATCATTTTGCGAATGGTTTCTTCAGAATACTTTACGCCAAAACTAAGTAACGACTTTTTTTTTTTTGAAGCAGTTCTTCACACTGTTTCCCGAAGGGTTTCTTCCGCCATTGGAATCCCGTGCATTAACGCGAGATATAATTAGCGATAATTCGGCCAAATTCGTGAACATGTATGCAAATCTTAACCTTAACAACGTGAATATACATCATGACAACGGCGTCATAAAATAGCCGAGTCATCCAATTTAACCAAGACGGTTTAACTTTATATTTTTTCAATATGTTTGAGATCTTTAACAGTTCTTCGCACTTTTTCCCGAAGTGTTTCTTCATCATAGTAATTGTCTACACTAAAGCGAGATAAGCCATAATACGGCCAAAATGTTTAGGGTTCATCTCTTAGCGGTGAAAACATAGGTTCAATCGAACGCTGAATAGCGTGAAGGGAGCGTGATGACCGTATAAACTCCCTCCTTCGAACGGGCCAAAAGGCCTTATCGGGCCAAAGAAGGCCAGATAGGGCCTAAACGGGCCTAATACACAGACAGAGCGCCGCCTAAGTATACGATGGGGGTCCCAAAGGTACACGAGACTAGGGTTAGGGATCGTAAAGGTGAAAGAGGCTTACATAATTATTTCCGTCCCTCACACGGAATATTTAATAAAACAGCTAACAATACTAACTACTTTCTGTTAGGTATGCCCCGTTAAAGTAAACGTTGAAAAATATGTATACGTTTGTAACAGATATAAATATTTTTTAACTCTATATTTGTATCGCGTATTAATAAGGTTTTATATATCTCCATAAGTGCCATTGTTTCTACACATGTTTTCAGGCGAAACATGCAAATATCGGCCGTAGGATAAGTTGGCCTAGCAACGCTTTGAAAGCAATGCCTTCCACACGTTTTAAATACTTAACAGTTGTTCACACTGCTTCCTGAAGTATTTCTTACTTCGACACAGGAATTGTTTAATCGATAAACGAACGCCATATAAGTGATAATTCTCCCGAAATGATTACTCGGCGTAACAAAATGCATGACAAGGAGCGAGACTAAAGATTATCGCATAGTTTACAACAAACGGGTGATTGTAGATAGGTTCGATAAAATGAGTATGGAGTGATTTAGGGGTAAGGGGGCGACCGGGCACATCAAGACGTATTTGTCAAAAGGGCCCCGGGGCCAATTTTGAAGGGCGTATCTTAGAGATAGGGCCAAAGGGCCATGGAAATAGCCCGCCGGGCCATGTCGTAAACTTAATTCATATAAATTCTATGTAGAGAACTAAACTATTCAGTTGAGTTGAATATGGTTACCCTTTCGCTATAATCACTTTCTTTCGACGCGACGTATTTTTACTATGGCAACACCAATTTTCCGTTTGAACTTGCTCGCTTACTCTATCCCTCATTATCTCAAATTCACTAATGTTTACCCATAAAATCCTAATGTATACCTCAAGTAACTAATTATTCCCAAGTCATGCAAATATTTGTGAGTTGCACCACTAATGACTCTTAACGACCCACGAGCTATTGTACGTTTGCATTCAGCCTTCGCTTCGTTTGACAAGTCAATCTCTTGAATAATCTAATAGCTATTATAATATATACCAATGTCTTATAGATGCATAGTAAAGTTTGATTTCGCTTAGGCAAATCAATACGTTTGAATTCGTTCATCGTACGGCTTCTCGAGTGGTTTGATAATCTAAAGAATCGCTACTTTATACACTAGAGGCCTGATGAACTTCGTAAAGCCGTAAAGTCCGGTACATTCGTAAAAGCCGTTGTTTCGTTCGACGTACTCCGTAATTTTTAAAATATGCTCGCCTCCATAACCTTCGTAAAGCGGGTTCATATTTGCGTAGATCTATTGAATATATAACCGCGGTGTTTCAACGAGGCAATCGTATAAATCTCTGTTGGTTCACATATTCGTAGATCTGTCGAAAATCTAAAGGATATTTGAACGTAAATGCAATCGTATAAATCTCCGTTGATCGTGACACCAGTGCTCTTAGTCAAAATTATTAAATGTTCAGTCTTAGCAACCTAACAAAATGCCTGACAACATTAATGAAGTCAGCCACATAATCCAAGCCAATATATAGTTACAGGTTCTAAGGATTTATGGTGAAGGAAAATTTGAAGTGAAAAATGCAACTTAGAGGCCTTCCGGCTGGAATTGAACCCGCGACCCTGCGATGCTAGTGCAGTGCTGACGACTGAGCTACGGAAGTTGTTGTCGAGAGCCTAGTCCCCTCGCCCGGCGGCGCGAAGCGCCGTCCAGGGCCGAAGGCCCTGGGGCGAGGGTGCTAATCTCGACGGAATTTTTCCCCGCGCTTTTTTATGCAAGGGGAAGTGAAAGTAGCCTTTATGTCGGAATATATATATATTTGTATGTATGGTAACGATCCTTTTTATTGTTGCCGTGGTAACAAAGGAAAATTGGGGTTAGAGAGGGATAATTTGGCAGTGCAAGGGGTTAAGTTAGGATTACTAGGGTTAGGAATTGCGATTGGGACGTACGTACTATAAACGGCTTTTTGGTAGTTACATTTGGCGTTTAAATTTAAATTGACGTCAGCGCGACAAACGTACCTTTACGCCGCCCCCCCGAAAACCGAAAGCGTTTTTTTTGGGGGGGGGCCGCTTTGGGTTTTCGGAGCGGGCAGAACCTCTGGACTAAAGCATCAAATTATACAGACTTTTTTCAGCTGATTTCAAGCCGTAATTGTAGACTGCAGTGTTGACGGGCAAGAACAGACACAAATAAAGGTAAATAAATTAATAATTTCTCAAATAATGGCTAATAATAGTACACTGCGAGTCTGTGTTGAGCAATTAATTTGCCTTTTCTGCATAGTTTTTTTGGTCAGGGTTAGTAATTTGGCTAGATTTAGGGTTAGGTTTAGGGTTTTGATGATATTAGGTAGCATTTCGTCGTACGGCATGCAAATTTTGAAACTATTTACATATTCAGATATTTTGAAATATATTATTGTAAGCATGCATGACCAGTTTCTACGACCAGCTTCGCCACTGTGTTTTACAAACTTCTCGAGTGCCATTATAACTCGATAATCACACAAGACAAAGCTTTTTATTCCTTTTATAAAATAACACCATTAAATTAACACTAAAAGCCCATGAAAAATGCAGATTTAACTGTTATAAGCGGCGTTGCTATGTGCGTTGCTAGGAAACATGTTAGCGATTTTAGCGATGAAAATTTATTCAACGTTGCAGTTAAAACATTATCTTGTGTTAGTACCTTGATTAGTCTTGTATTCAGGTATTCTTTGACTTCCTTTTGTGATTTACACTACGTGAAAAACGACAAAATCTACGCGAGGAACACGTCAGCTTTAGCTACTGTATGCTTTATTGACTTATAATGACACGGTTTTTTATCTCAATCAGACAGCGTTTTGTCGCTCATTTACTTCCGATTATTTTATAATACTAGATATATTGCATGGATGTGTCAGCTCAACCAACAAGCAGGTGAAGTGCACCCTTGATCAATGTGGTGATAATGTGATATAATTTACTGTAATGCATTGCATCAATGACAATGTTGTGCTTTTAATTTTTGTATGGGCATAAAGGCATTTGTACATTTGAGTGGTGTAAACATGCATTGTACAGGTTTATAGACCTACACATGTTATGCCTGGCCTGGCCTCCACTTAGTGTTTCTGGGGAAACACTTTTGTCCTTGGAATAGAACTGCATATGTAATGCCAGTTATATATATATATTTAAGCTACTCTTGTTGAAGTGCTTTCTGAAGGATATATAAAGTAGATTTTATTAACATAGATTTTATTACATTTCTTACAAACAAACAATCAAATGTAAAATTAATATAATATGTGTGATCACTCGAACTAAAAGTATTACCTTCAGCAACAAATCTGGCAACACACTAATTGGGCATGCAGCACAAGAGCATTTATATGTACATTTTTTAAAATTGGGGCAATAAAATATGATTCTGGACATATAAATTAAACAGCTTTATTCCCATGGAACTGAACCTGAGAGACTTGTTTTGAATATCATCATCTTGTAATCTGTTATAAATAGGGGTTCACTTTTGTAACTATAATGTGTCATTTTCATAAAGGAGCAGGGTCCCGATACATTAAAAACTAAGCAAATGTGTTCAGAGTATTTTTGAAGGTGCGGTATATAATGTTTATAAACCTGAACAGAAGAAGATATATGCCATAGAATCTGTTTAGATGCCCTGGGATTGTACAACTTACTTCCAAAGGGGTTTTGAGTGGGAGAGATTATAAACGGTATAGAAAAATGTTTCAAAATGCATAACAGGCAATCTGTTGGCACTTTTTTACTCAAGTTTTTGCTTAATAATAATAGTAACACATAATGTTGTACTTAATAATAGTAACAAATATTAACTAGAATTTATAACAATGTGAAAAATGATGCCCTGTATTATATATAGCAAAACCTGCTAGACACGTTATGTAGCAGCCTCAAAATGATTAATTGTCAGTAGTGAGATACTTTTTATACGCTTTGAGTGCTTTGATTGAATAATCCCAAAGATATATATACATGCATTTTCAGTAAGTTATTATACAGTGTGACATCACAGTGAGGATCCGGCCTTTACATATCAAACAAATCTTAATCATTGCAGGTTGATATAATAATGCACCCAAAAAAGTAAACACTTTGAGTTATTTAGTTTGATGTCTAATTATGAAACAATGAAATTCAGAACAACACAAGCTTGATAGTTTAAAGGCTCTCAGAGATACATGTAGTATTTTCTATAAAGTCCATTCGATTGGCAAATCAATGGGTTATTGATTTTTATCGCCTATTACGGTTGGCGAGGGGTTGTTGCGTACACGTATTTCTAGTCATGTTAAACTTTTATTTCGACTGCATCTAGATAAGCAATTTTGGGCTATCGTATAAATCTCTGTTGATCGTGACACCAGTTATTTTGAAGGTTTGAGATACTTCTTCGTTACTCTCTTTAAGTGTATAATTACAAAGGCATTTCTTATATTATTAAAAGCAACAAGAGCTACCTTTTGATAATGACGTAATGCCTTCGGAAATCAAGTTCGGAAGGAGTCGGGAATGAGAGCGGAGGAAGAGGATTAGGGTTAGTGAAGACTGATATGCATAATAATTAGGCCGAATAAAATGAATACTAATTAGGGTTTGGGGTCCTACAGGTACACGAGCTAGGGTTAGGGATCCTGAAGGTTTAATGACGTAATCTGAATAAATAATTAGGGTTAAGGGGTCGTGTAGGTTCGCGAGAAGTCATGACGTAATGAGACTAGGGTAGAGGGTCCTAAAGGAGCATGAGAATGAATAATTAAAAATTTAATATTTAATGCAGCGGCATCCCTTTGAACTCCATATGGGGGGTATCACTACTAATATTACTCGAATGTATTTATATGAATAAAATTGAACAAACGAATATCAAACAAGTTGTAATTCAGCCATCAAAACTGCACTATTATTGTTGAAGGGAGGAGTCCCAGATTGTCAAAGCGCTAACGGCGCGCGCGCGCCAAAATCGAGTGAGATGTCGTTTGCAAACGTCCTTGGCGGCATTTCTGGTATACTAATTAGCTGATGATATCAACTAATATTCGTTGCTTGCTAATTGAACTGTCTGATGGTTGAGAGCTTATGCAAAACCGGCCGGAATGGCGCATTTTGGCGAGGTCTTCCACACTGCGAGTGGCGCGGGAGAAATCCCAGCGCCATCAGTACAGCTCAAAAACGCAAAGCAACGCCGTTTATCCCGGTCAAATAGTATACTGCAGATGAAATACGACGAAAGAAATCTCGGAAGCAACATCGTTGGTCTGTATTAGTAAGGCAGAAAAGATATTGAGGCGACGGGCGTATGTCACAAAAGAAATAGAGAAGAATCGAGCTATAGCAGTGTAGTGTTGATCTCAGCCTAAACTTAGGCTGTGTGTTTTTGGGCCTTTGGCGAAAATGGAAAGAATTTGTGTTTGAACATATTTTATTTTAAATTTCACAGCTGGCTTATACTAGCACTTTGAGTTTACATTGTCTGTTAATGTTCGACATCTTGATATTGAGTATTAAGATTCAGAGTGTTTGCTTTGACCTTTGTCTGTGTCAAAATAACAGGCAGCAGTGCAGCACTATAACTCCGTCATTATTTTTATGCTTTTTACCTTGTTACGTTAATATTCATTTAATAGTTATAGCAATATCCTAATTAGAATATCTTGTTTAAAGCTGACAAGTCAGGTAGAAAATGGATTGGTTGCAATATCAAATTAAACAGGGGATAATAACAACTTAGGAAAACCACAACTATTTAATAAGTCAGATAAATATACCCCAGGTGTTGGCTTTATACCAGATACGTTCCCTCGGGGGCCAGGGCCATATATAGCGAGGGGGGTATTCAGGGCTGTAGTGGAGTATATTTAAGTGCCACTGCAGGTTGTGAAACTTAGGGGGCATGTCGCCCCGGAAAATTTTTGAAATCTGTAATCTCTGAAATGCCATGTGCATTTTGGAGAAAGATTTTAAAGATTGTTTTTGTCAATTTGTACCAAGACATAATAGCTGAAATACTCATCCATATCAAAAATTTTGGCACATTTTGATAACCACCGAGTCTATTGATATTATTAATTTATATTATATATTACAATTTGTTGTATTCCAGACAAGTTAGTATAACTTATTTATATATCGGCACGTTAAATTCTGCCTTGTTAAATTTATTGAAAAAAATTGACTGGAGTAAAATAATGCCACGGCAGTGCCGGTGAGGCCCCCCCCCACCCAACTTTTACAAAATTGCCATTTTGTTAATTGCCATTTTAATTATGTCTTATAATCTATTGGAGGTAATTAGTGACATGTTGACACTTTGTGTAATAACAAATGGTTTTTGGTTATGTCCTTATTGTTTTGGCAGTTGGCAAAGTATTGCAAGATTTGGGGAAAAGTATTTCATTCAGAAATTTTAGGTTTCATGGCACCCCCCATTTTTGACATGTTAGCTACGGCCATGCTCAGGGGCCATAGTCCCCTTGGCGTGTATCTGATACATCCGTCAAGCTCTATACAGCCCTTGGGATGTATCAGATACATCTCTCAGGGTCTACAGGCCCTTGGGTATATATCTATAAAGCATCCATCGTCAGTATTTATATCTTACATACTAGATAAATTTACTTGGTCAAACTTAGAGTAAAAGCAGGCATGACATTAGAGCAATACAGCACTCACAAGTGTGATATACTGACATATAATGGTTCTACAAGCTAAAAAGTGTTTTAGTTCTAAGTAAAATAACCAAGTTGTAATAATATTGTAATAATAGAAATTGCAGCAGGAAAGGTACAGTAATTAGTATAGTTACTTACATGTATACCACCTCCTTAAAAGTGTTCATAATGACTGATTGGTGGGCCGACCAGGATTTGAACCTGTTTCTCCCAGCTGCCGTAATAGACATGTGTGGTACATCTCACCGACCGACAGAGGGCAATAACAGCTGCTTAAACATTTTGATTCAACATTTTAGCATTGTTGACCTAATTCACATTTATATTTTATATTCAGACTAGGCTGAACCTCTGCATATATTTGGCTCCTAAATTGAACTAATTACTGTGGCATGCTATTTTTACAGACTATTTTACTATAAATAAGTAAATGCTGTAAAATAGCAATTTAGCAAATATCTAATAGTTAAATAAGTTGTGCTGCTGTGCTATTGGTCAGTTATTGTGTTTGCATCAAGCTACCGGTATTTAAACATGGTAATTACATCACATTAATGTCCCCATTGCATCCATATTACATACATGTACTGTATTGTCACCATATCTAAGTGTTTTTGCTGTGGTTGCATATAGCCTGATGGGCACTTTGAGTGTTGGGAGAACTCTCAAACAGCTTATAAAATATGTGACACTTTGGATGGTGTATTCGAGGAACAAAAGGTGGATACCGGTTACCGGTAATGACATTTGTAACAAAACAGCACATGGTCAGGGGCCTGGGTTCGAAAATCAGTTAAAAAGCATCACATACATGTAGTTTAGCTGGTGATATTTATTTGTTTGGCCAGGTAATTTTTTCACTGTAATCATTCTGAAGAACTTAAAAATATTGCTAGACAGTGCATTCATGGTACACCTTCGAAGAGGCCAACAATTGAAGATTTAATATCAAAACTAAGCTTACATTATGTGTAGTCCTGGGGAAATTATTCAAAATGCTAAAATATTTACTATTGCTTATCTTTCACAATATCCAGTATGAGCAACCAAAAGACAAATCCTAACCCTAAAACTGACTTGGGTTGATGCTAGAATACTTTTACAATTTGGTTGCTCGTATATTGAGAAAGGGCCCAATTCCCAGTTAACTTATTGATCATTACAGTATACTGTATGTATCTATCAATACATCCACTGTCATCCAGAATAGTTGCATTTCTCACCAAATGAATCAGGGAATTTCTTTTTACATTTTGAGAAGCCAAGTTCTGCACTGTACTGTCCTTTCAAACCAGCCAACTTCCTTGTTGCTGGTATATTAAACTGATGATGTGCACAATAATGCTGCCTGAAACAATGGCAGATTGCCTGGGCTTGAAGCAGATAATTCAGCTCATCAACAACAGGCTTCAACAATCAATTTGGGTTCACAATCCATCCATGGAACCACTCCAACAATAATAACATTTTCCATTTAAATATTTCATTTTGTGGTAGGGACAACCAAATACAACACAACAACGTGTAATCCTTTCGGTGCTTCATTGGTTGAAAACAGTCGGTGTTTAGCAGTAATCCATACTGTAGTTCCTTGGTGCATTAAAAAAACTTGTTTTGTACTTTGCACAATCCTTCCATATTTTACTGGCTGTTACATAAATAGTTTTTCCCTCATTGGCAATGTACTCACCATTGACTTTCATCAAACATTCTTCATATTTATAGCATTTAGTACACTTTGGACACACAATAAGCTTTGTAAAATCATCCATATATGCCTTCAGATATTGCCTCACCATTTACAGTGGAGTTGGGAAAATAGCAACAAGTTCTGTAAAAATGCTATTTGGTACATGGAAATCAAGTGTTTTTTTTGTCACTTTATGACAAATAATTGCCAATTTGCCAGGTCAGCAGAAGGTATAAAAACCATTGTAACAGTGAATTAACAAAATGCAATTTACTTTTCTTTGCCAATTGTTCAGGAAGGAGAGAAGGTGTTAAGACATCCTGGTTGAGTAAATCTCCAGGAACATCAGTCCAGAACTCATTGTTAGTACCGGTATCACTCTCATCCTCAGCAAAAGTAATTTCCTCGTCACTGTTGTAATGAATCATCAGAAGAGCTCTTAAAGTAAAAATTAAGGAGGAAAATTAATAAATAAAATGATACCGGTCAACAGACAAATATTAAATTCAGTTCAAACTAGTGCATCTGTATTCATTATAACTGAATTAGCCAGGTGCAGCCTCAATTTTCACCAGTAACACATTTTTCAGGGAAAGCATTCACTTCAGACACCAAGTACACATTTACAGATTGGTTAGCCGTCAGACAAAATACATAAACTTTGTACATAATCAGGTGAGTTAGTGTAACACGGAAGTGCAAGTTATGTACTATAATATGAGATACTGGATATCAATGTTAGTATTTGGCAGTTTTAGTAAGAAATAAAATTTAAAGCCGCATGCATGAATGTACAGTGTTCGTAATATAATATTCTAATAATTTATGGTGAAGGAAAATTTAGTGAATATATACATTTTAAGACTGAACCACGACCAGTTGCAAACAAGCAACATCAAAGCCTGGGTTCAATTACTGGATAAATGGTATCGGTACCATAATTCTAATACTAATTCTAACTTAATACCTACATATGAGAGGTGGACGTTTGTCAAGCTTATACAGTATACCTACTCTATACTACCATCCGATGGACCGATGGCAGAGTGAACATTTTTCTGATTATACATAAGATTGACAAACATCCTCTTCTTGTGTGTTCACTCATAATGGTTTTTTCGAATTTGAATAATAGAAAATGAATACTACATAGGATGTCTAATATATTCATTGTGCATGTCATGGTAACTTAATATTAAAATACTGAATATTATATCTGTTCATATTAATTAACTCAATCATGAGAATAACGAGTAACGGAATAAAAACAATAACATGATAATAAACTGGCAGGGTTGCATCTCCTCTTGGTTCTGTGATGTTTCAGACGCATCTTTCTCAACATTGTTCTCAACAGAGTCCATGGCCAATGATGCTGGGTAAACACTGTTTCTAGTAATTACTTACTAGAAAATTCACTATCTCGGACTCAGATGAACTGATGAAGAGCTTGGTCGTGAAATGTGACGTTTGACGTGACTTTCCGAAACCAGTTTTCTAAACGTCGATTCGGACACTTTTTCTTGGCAACGAAGCACCCTTTTCATTCGAATACATTGCCCCAATCCAAGTGTATTAAGTTTGAGATCAACAAACGAACAGATCAAGAAGTAAACTTTTTTTGAAGAGTATTCGACTTCACATTCGACTTTACAAAGAAGAAAGGTTTATTTGTTTTTCTTCGGTTGCCATAATAATCTAGTTACCAGGATAAAAACTTCCTGCCGCGCGCGTGTCGCCGAGCTTTAACAGCTTTAAAATCATATATAAACTTCACAATAGATTTATTTATCTTTAAATAATAGTATAAAGGTTATGTAAAGGTTCATTGGCGTTATTTCAGCGTAAAGGACCATTTACACATCGTTAAAGTTAAGTAAACCACAGCTAACCTTTATTCAACTATAATCAAGGTGTAAAGGGTGTAAAGCGACATTTCGCAAACTTTACACTTTTGGTTAAATGCAAATAATTCTGAGATGTCGCCCTGTGTTACGAATAACCGGTATAATATAGCGTTTTGACTCCGTTTCAATAATCCACTCATTACAATTCATCCTTAACTTCTTGTTTGTTTTTCTGAGAGTAATACAATTATTGACACACTTAGTAACCGATGCACACGTGCCATAATCGTGTCGTATCACATCATTGGTCGCACGAACCACTTTCACACATTCGACGTATCTGCCACAATAATAATTAGATAATCCACATATTGCATATAATAAACCCATATAGCGATTACGGCATTGTTGAAAACAATATATTATCTTTAATATTGTCGTAATATGGATATTGGCTTCTTCATTGCTATTGCCTTCTTCATGACTAACTTCCGGTTGTTTCCGGTTGTTAACATGATCTCTCGACACAGCGCAATTTGCAAGTCAACTATTCATGTTGACGCATATGTTATATACAGACGATAGCTTACAATCCCCATGAAAAAATCTAAAAAAAAATAAAACAGCATAAATCTTAAATCATAAAGCTTAATTAAGTATAAAAACATATTGAAATGAACGTACACTTCCGGTACATTGTTATTGAAATAGCACAGCCCTACCTAAACCATGAATACTAATGACGTTCATGATCGTGTTTATAACAGTTCTGTGTTATGTCATTAGGATCCTGTCACACTACACTCCACCTACACACCGTAGTCGTGAATTTTTCGGACGAATTACACGTAATTTCAATTATTTTTTTCCCGTTTTCTCCCCCACACACACTGTAACCCTTAATCCTATTTTATTTTTTGACACTATTTCTTTGCCGATTTTCTCCACATTTTAAAATCATCTCACACCCAGCTCTATAACTATTTCAAGAGTCATTCTTCACAAATTTAAAATCATCTCACGCCCGCCCTATACCTACTGTACAACCCTGTTTTATTTTTTTGACAAAATCCTACCCCATCGTAACCACCGTATTTTTTCAAAAACGGCATAGTGTCAGAATCGAGGATATTTTTAAAAACGTTTTCACATATGATATAATTTTATTTTTTTATACTATTTCATGCGCATGCGCATTTGTCTCCATTCTTACATTATTTCAACCCCATATTATTGATTTGAGCGTCATTTATGGCTAAGATGGTGGAGGGGTCACAGCTCCGTAACGCACTGTTTCTTTATTATATTTTATTTTTATTTCACTTTGTGTCTCGACACACATTCTGTTTTTTTTATTTTACACTTTTTCATTTCATTTTTTTAATAAAATTATTAATAAAGAAACATACGTGCGTTACGAAGACAATAATGGGGGTCGTACTGTTGTACGATCATGCCATACTATGTGTTACCTATTCACCCATAATCTGTCTACACGATAATCGAGGATCTCCCAAACGATTATGCGATGACGACACACGACTATGGATTAAACCTATGGATCATGATGATGTAATGGGTATTTATGGTTATGTTATCACGTGTTTCTTATACGTGCAACAGTTAAAGGCACTCCGCAGCGCTTTTGAAGCATGCGCAGAACAGCCACATTTTGAAAAAATTTGGGAATTTTTTCAAAATTATCAAAATGGCGTCGCAAGTTCGGATTGAATATATTTTGTGGTTGAAAGCTTAATTCTCGTGTTCGAATGGTAATTAGTGCAGTCTAAAATATGGAAAGTGGCGAAGGGCAAAACAAAGACAATTTCCGTCTACCAGATCAACCAATACGCGGATCAGGTGGGAAAAGAGAAGGCTCTGGAAGGAAGAGATCGCATAGAAGTATACGATGAGTGGGTAAGAGTAAGGGAAAACCAATTCGGACTTCGCAACGAATCTCTTGGAATGCATGAAAATCAACATCAATAGCGCTTCTCCGTCGAGCGTTGTGGACCATCAAAGCCAAAGGTGCTATTAAAAGTATTGTTCTAAAAATATTTAATTTCTTATTACAGAATCATACCTGCTCCAACGAAATAATAATTATAAAACTTGTTCTATAGGATTGATACTCCAGCGTCCACTATTTGATATTTCTGTCCAAAAGTAATGTCTACACCACACAGAGTGAACGTACGAAATGGGCTGTTTCCTGGTAAATATATCATATAAACAATCACTATCTGCAGTGTACTCTTTAATAATCTTTATTAGCATATGCCAAAACAGTGAATAGTGCTTTTCGTGCAATCTGATTGGTTCCTCTAGCTCGGGATATCCTGCACTATTCACTGTTTCGCAAAACAAGATGGTGTCCTTCTCTTGAACGACTTTTCTTTTTACGTAATGCAAGAAAATGGTAAAAGCAGGAAGGTAGAAAACAATTACTGTATGCAGGGAAATTATTTTACGTAATATTTATGAAAAAGAAGTTGCAAAAAGAGAATAGAAAGTGCTCAAAAACCCGCAGAACAACGAAATAAATGGACTGTTGATCGATATTCTCCTTTATATAGTTTATGAGACAATTTGAATTGCCTTTCATATAGAATTTAATAACATTTACAAACATTAAAAATCATTTCAGTTACAACAAAAACCAAGCAAAACTTAAGGAATAATAGTACGGTATCGGCCGTAAAGATTACCGCGATACACTGCCAAATTAAGAAACTGGCGAGTATAAATGAACTGAATACTAAACAAATGACCTGGTTATGACCAGGGAAACATACTACCGATTTTATAACAGTAAACACCCACAGAAATTATTTGTAAATTAAAGGAAATTCAACGACTAAACACATGAAACATTGACACTGCACTGACATCGAAATAAAAACGTTTATATAACTCATCTTTTGCAAATAACAACTCGTTTACTCACCCAGAATTCATTAGCTATCCTTTGTCCTAAGGTTTTCTTATTTACATTATTAAAAGGCTAAAATCCAGTGGTCTTTTGCCTTACTGTGATCCAACTTCGAAACGAGCTGTGAAAGGTTTTCAAAATGACCGGGCTGTCAGCTTATCAAAACTGATAAACAACTCCATATATGGAGTTGCCAGCTGTGGTGTTCAAGTTATATATGAACAACGAGAGCGAGTGTTTCACCGGGATATCCAAACACGAGAAAACAATGTATGAAAACACGAGCGCGAAGCGCGAGTGTTTTTGTTAATTGTTTTCGAGTGTTTGGATATCCCGGTGGGACACGAGCTCGAGTTGTTCATATAGCATCTCAATTGAACACAATAGTAATTAGTTATAATTTAAATTGCAGTTTACAATTTTGAAGATTATTTGCATGCGTAATTAAGATATTAGATGAACAACGTTGTTCATCTAATATCCAGGTCACGCGTATTGTGTTGGCATGGTTCACCGGGGTATCCAACCGCAATCACCTGATTAATTCGCCTACTCTGATTGGTTAATTAACTCATGAGTTATTCATGAATTTGAGATGATGACATGAACATTGAATGTAATGCTACAACCTGCCAAGAGGAAGACATAGATGTTAGCATAACATCTATAAAGGACATTGAAACTAACATCCCAGCCCATTGTCTCGAATCTGTCGAAGGTTTATGTCCCCCAAAAGTATTTCTGCAACCCAAATATGAAATAACCTTTGCTGCAGATACAGAAAAAGAACTTATTGTAACCACAGACAAGAAATTTATCTGCAGTGTCACAAAGTTGAAAGAGTTCTTTCAGTTCTGTAGTGAAAGTGATTGTGCAATGCCTCTCACTGAAGTGAATGAGAAATGGATTGGATGCACCTTAGAAATCAAGTGGAAATGTGAAAATGGTCATTGTGGAGAATGGGTTTCAAGTCATACAGTCGATCGGATCTACTGTAATAATCTCCTGGCAGCTGCATCTCTTTTGTTCTCAGGGAATAATTTTACTAAGCTATCTCTTTTTTCAAAATGTTTGAATTTGGCTTGGATGGGTGAAACAACATATTTAAACAATCAGAAGTTGTATATCGCACCAGTTGTCCAAACATGGTGGGGTAAAATGCAAAAAGAAATGTTTGATGCTCTTGGTGATGCACCAGTTTCAGTTTGTGGGGATGGTCAAATGGACTCGCCAGGTCATTGTGCAAAGATGTGTGCATACTCGCTTATGCACACATCATTGGACTACATTCTCCATTTCGAAGTTGTTGACGTCCGCCATGCCCAAATGAAAAGCAGTGTCATGGAGAAGGTTGGATGTCAAAGAGCCCTTGATGCTGTCAAGCAGAAGTTGAATGTCGTGGAAGTTGTAACAGACGCTTGTTCACAAATAATTAAGTTGTTAGGTAAACAGAAACTCAAACATTTCCATAATGACATGCCATTTGTGTACTGTTTAATATAACTGTTTGTGGTAAACTGATATTTATCCCCATATATTTCTTTTTGATTCAGCTTCTAAACCTCAATATGAAGGAATTACTCACCAACTTGATGTTTGGCATAAGAGTAACAAGTTAAACAAAAAGTTGAATAAGGTACAGTTACTTACTATAAAATTGTAGGGTTTTGTTTTAGAAAAAAATCACATAGATGACTGTATACTGTAGTGTATATTGGATCTTACAGTAAGTATTACCATTATAAAGGTAAAAGGAACAATTTAAATATAAATCTATGATTTTAAATGTGTATACATCACGTAGTTGATTAATTTAGTTTTTCTTAGAGCAAATAAATTATTAACAACATGTACTATAATTATTAAATTTTTAGGCTTCTAAGATGAGAGGAAACCTTGTGTTGTAAAGTGGGTTGCAGCCATCAGAAACCACTTTTGGCATTGTGCAAAAGAATGCAAAGATTATAAACATTTCCTACTGCATGATGAAATTGATCATTTCAAAATTCAAAATATTATTTGTGAACAAATTCAAAGTATTATTTGATTTTTCTGAATTTCAAAATATGCTGTAGATAGTCTAGATTATTTTCTTTCAAATATGAATATGCAAGCACTAGCAGTACTAGTTGTGCTTGTCTTGCACATGACAGTAAGTACAACTCTTGCTTGTTATATAGAATATGTGGATTAATGTGCTTAAGCATTGTGCAAACGAGCACAAGTGGTATAATGGGGAATGCTCACATGGTCCTCTGGAAGATCTCACAAGCAAGGAGTGGCTCCAACCAGATTCTGCACCAATGCAAGCTCTACGAGAGATTGTCCTGGACAAGGGGTTTTTAAAGAGTTTGCCCTATTATGTAAAATTCAAGTAAATAAAACATTTATTTTTATTGAACAGTAAACTTCATATACTGTAATTGTAGTATAAAAATATGTTCTGACTAAGGCATAATTGTATTGAAACTTTTCTATTTTGCTAGACACACAGGAAAGCTTGAATCCTATCATAGTAATAGACTTATGTATGCTCCAAAAAGATGTTCATTCTTGTAAGTAATTGCACTATTCATATACCATCATTAAACATTTCAAAAATATTTAAAAATCATTAATGTTATAATAATAATAAAAAAACTTTCAGATATGAAGGAACAATTACCCGAAGTTTGTTGGCTGTATTTGACCACAACCACCACCTGCATCAACAGCAAACAAGAAACAAAAATAATGAGCTGATTTTTACCAAGCGTTGGAGCAAACGAGGCCAAAGGTGGAAAGTTGTGGTAGTTCAAGAAAACAAAAACTACTCCTACCTGCCATACCTCTGTTCATTAGTGCTCAAAGCCAGGGAACATGGATCACAGCCCTTCGTTCACCCTTACAACCATAAAAGTGTGGCACCTAATATTGCCAAATTACCTGGTCCATCTACTAAGGACCTTGTAAAAGAGCACCAGACACGGTTTTAAAGTAACATAACTTTTATTCAAGCAGAGTAATATCCAGCATATAATATGTATGTGTGTACGTGTACTGTATATACATGTATGTATATGTATAACACATACTGTAATATAATACCATGATTACCTCGGACTTTTTTTTCTAACTGTACAATTTATATCCAAATTACCTCATTTAGTAAGCATGAAACCACTAATTTTCCCTAGTTTGGAAGAAAGATGCACAAGCAAAAGTCAAAGGATGGTTTTCATTTCCAAAATACAATAATTTCAATCAATAAAATTATATTTCATCGGTAATTATGGTATTATGAACTAATATCATGACATGTTATCATGAAATTAGTGAATAAATATCATATGGCCATCTGGATTTTCACAATTAAATCCTCCCTTGGACATTTAATCACTAATTTCCATCATGTCATGGTATTCAATTATAATAAACAATGTAAATAATTTGAACACCATAAGGCTGCATTCAGACTTAAGTGTCCATGCAGCCTGGCAAGCACTAGCCTGCGTGGTAGGCGTTACGTTTGGGGGAGCGCGCGGAGTTGGGGGCGGGGCGGAAAATGGGAAGACGAAAGTAACTTTCGCCTCTCCATTTTCCCGCGCCCCCAATTCCGCCCGCCCCCCAAACGTAACGCCTGCCACGCAGGCTAGGAAAGTACGAGAATAAAGTTGTTCAGACTGGTATTTGTTCCCAGTGTGAGAGTCATATGTCTATAATTAGTGCCTATATTGTGTAGTAACCAGACACAAAAACCTGAATGCAGCCAGTAACAACATAAAATTATGACCTATTTTTATATCCAGTATATTTGCCATCTGGAGATGGGTAATGTTTCCTAATTCTCCAAACACAACATGATGGTATAACAATACGATGTCCCTTTCCTAAATGACCATGCTGCCACATGACATATTGCCTGTAGGCAGCATGCCTCATTGCTTTGTCATACACTGGCGTGAATACATACGTATCTGCTAAACTCCGTATGGCAGTTGATATGTTATCTGAATCAATGCAAATGTTAGCAAAGGAATCAGTTTGGCTTCGGCAATGTCTTCTCTCTTCACAGCAGACTCTTTCTTTGTCTGAAGGCATTTCTGTGCAGTGGCCACAAACACAAAATGATGGCACTGGCATTGTCACAAATCCTGGATCACGGTTTCCTCCAGTTCCTGGCTGATTTGCAATCAAATCATTTAAAAGTAGCCTTCTTGATGTGAATGCAACCACAGCAAACTGAAGAAGCTTCTCACGATCTAAGTTCTTTAGAATATCCTATTTAAACAATAAAAAATCTTAAGCATGCATAGATAAAGACATAATGCATAGATAAAATGTATGTTACATGTCATGTCAAAAACATTACCTCAACAGAAGGTTCGTTTTGCCTATCAGGTTCGCAAGTTGTCATGTTAGATGCAATTTCTGACATCACCTTTTTAAAATATTAAAACAAAGATGAGAATACATGTCTTTTTCACTCAATTATACAGCTTAAATTATATAATATCTGTTTTGAGTACATACGAACCTTATTCGTGCAAGGATTTTTCGCTGTGCCACACTTGCAATTGCAACCACATTTTAAATTGTACCCTTTGCAAGGACAACCTCTTCGTTTCCCTGCGCTTTCCTTTAGTGGCATGCTGCACTTAGATTTACAAGTGCAACCTGGGAGTGATTCAAGACCCTATAAATTTAATACAAAACAACGAATATTGTTAGTGTTACGATTATATTTTTTTAATACTTAACACTATAAGCTAATATCTCTCAAATAACATTTTAAAATAGTTTTATAATTACCTCTTCTCCATCTTCTGTATGTATATCTGCTATATCATTTTCCACTGCCTCGCTACTATCTGAATTATCGCCATCGGTTAACAATTCGAGCAGTAATTTCGTGCCACTTGCCTTTCGCATATAATTTAAGGAACATCTGTGCCCGCGGTATCAGACAGGCGGCGATCTGGTCACATGGTGCGCTGCGGAGAGCCTTTTGCGTTCTCGTCTTTCATGACCGAGTAGCACTAGTTACTCGGGTCCATGGATTAATAGGATAATCCACCTCATTAACGAGCACACCCCTAAGAATCGCGGGCGCATAAACACAAATACTCGCTTCTGATTGGTTCATAATTAATTTATGCGTGAATACTCGTCGCTGATTGGTTGAGAGATCCTCTATTATGAATAATAATAATAATATATATATATAACTACTCAGTAACAATAAAAGTAATTTTTAGTGTAATTAACTTCTGTAGCATTAATATGGCATAAAATGCCATTGCAATTGTTTACTCAATAAATAAAGTGAGAATATCGTTATTATTGAAAATGATTATTTTAAATTATCAAATGTACTTAATTGTTATACTAAATTCGTTGCAATCTAATCCGGTATTGCACTCACAATAAAAGTAATTTTTAGTAGAATTAACTTATGTAGAATTAATATGGCACAAAGAACCGTTGTAATTGTTTGCTAAAGGAATTAAGTTAGAATAAAGTAATTATTGAATAAGACTTCTATTAAGTGATCAAATATACTTACTATTGACTTCTTTTCTATCAAATGCGGTAATGCACGCACAATAAAAGTAATTTTCAATATAACTAACTTCTGTATCCTTAATATTGCATAAAAACAAATGCAATTGTTTGCTAAAGAAATAATGTGAGAATAAAGTTAGTATGGAAAAAGTCTTGTATTAAATTATCAAATGTTTTTAATTGCACTATAGAATTCATTGCCATCAAATCCGCTATTGCAATAACAATAAAAGTAATTGTCAGTGTAATTAACTTGTGTAGCATTAATATAGCATAAAATACCATTGCAATTGTTTGCTCAAAAAATAAAGTGAGCATATCCTTATTAATGACAATACCTTATTTTAAATTATCAAATGTACTTAATTGTACTACAGAATCCGTTGAAATCTAATCCGGTATTGCACTCACAATAAAAGTAATTTTCAGTAGAATTAATTTGTGTAGAATTAATATGGCACAAAGAACCATTGTAATTGTTTGCTAAAGGAATTAAGTTAGAATAAAGTAATTATTGAAAAAGCCTTCTATTAAATTATCAAATATACTTACTTGTACTATTGATTTATTTTCCATCAAATCCGGTATTGCATGCACAATAAAAGAAATTTTCAATATAATTAACTTGTGTATCATTAATATTGCATAAAAACCAATGCAATTGTTTTCTAAAGAAATAAAGAGAGAATAAAGTTAGTATGGAAAAAGTCTTGTATTAAATTATCAAATGTATTTAATTGTACTATAGCCATTGCCATCAAATCCGGTATTGCAATGACAAGAAAAGCAATTTACAGAGGTTTATTTATTACCAATTTTGTTTGGTTTAAGGTCCTCAGCTTCATTGGCTGGGGCACTCTTTAAATTTTGCGTTAAAGAAATTTGTTCTGCATGTACTTGGAGTTTGTTCCTCATGTAAAGTTTATTTATTACCAACATTGTTTAGTTTAAGGTCCTCATCATCTTTGGCTGGGACACTGCATTAACCATAGGATTAAGCAATTTGTTCTCCATGTATATGGACAACTTGGTTGGGGCAGTGTTTTAACATATATTAGGGTTAAAGCAATTTGTTCTCCGTGTATTTGGAGTTTGTTCCTCATGTAAGGTTTATTTATCACCAACTTTGTTTAGTTTACGGTCCTCACCTGCATTGGCTGTGGCACTGTTTTAACCTTAGGGTTAAAGCAATTTGTTCTCCATATATTTGGAGTTTGTTCCTCATGTGAGATTTATTTATTACCAACTTGTTTGGTTTAAGGTCCTCAGCTTCATTGGCTGGGGCACTGTTTTAACCTTAGGGTTAAAGGAATTTGTTCCCCATGTATTTGGAGTTTATTCCTCATGAGAGGTTTATTTATTACCAACATTGTTTGGTTTAAGGTCCTCACCTTCATTGGCTGGGGCACTGTTTTAACCTTAGTGTTAAAGCAATTTGTTCTCCATGTACATGTATTTGGAGTTTGTTCCTCATGCGAAGTTTATTTATTACCAACTTTGCTTGGTTTAAGGTCCTCACCTTCATTGGCTGGGGCACTGTTTTAACCTTGGCGTTAAGCAATTGTTCTTCCTGTACATGTATTTGGAGTTAGTTCCTCATGCGAAGTTTATTTATTACAAACTTTGTTTGGTTTAAGGTCCTCACCTTCATTGGCTGGGGCACTGTTTTAACCTTAGGGTTAAAGCAATTTGTTCTCCATGTATTTGGAGTTTGTTCCGCATGCGAAGTCTATCTATTACCAACTTTGTTTAGTTTAAGGTCCTCAGCTTCATTGGCTGGGGCACTGTTTTAATCTTAGGGTTAAAGCAATTTGTTCTCCGTATATTTGGAGAATTTGGCTGGGGCACTGTTTTTGGCTGGGCCACTGTATTTGGAGAAATTGGCTGGGGCACTGTTTTAACCTTAGAGTTAAAGCAATTTGTTCTCCATGTATTTGGTGTTTCTTCCTCATGTGAGGTTTATTTATTACCAACTTTGTTTGGTTTTTGGTCCTCAGCTTAATTGGCTGGCACACTGTTTTAATCTTAGGGTTAAGCAATTTCTTCTCCATGTATTTGGAGTTTGTGCCTCATGTGAGGTTAAAACAGCTTTGTTTTAACACAACTTTATTTGCTTTAAGTTCCTCATCTTCATTGGCTGGCGCACTGTTTTAAACTTAGGGTTAAAGCAATTTGTTCTCCGTGTATTTGGAGTTTGTTCCTCATGTGATGTTTGTTTATTACAAACTTTGTTTGGTTTAAGGTCCTCAGCTTCATTGGCTCGCGCACTGTTTTAACCTTAGGGTTAAAGTAATTTGTTCTCCATGTATTAGGAGTTTTTTTCGCATGTGAGGTTTACTTATTACCAACTTTGTTTAGTTTAACGTCCTCACCTTGATTGGCTGGTGCACTGGTTTAAACTGAGGTTAGAGCAATTTGTTCTCCATGTATTTGGAGTTTGTTCCTCATGTGAGGTTTATTTTTAACAACTTTCTTTAGTTTAAGGTCCTCACCTTCATTGGCTGGTGCACTGTTTTAAAGTTAGGGTAAAGCAATTTGTTTTTCATGTATTTGGAGTTTGTTCCACATGTGAGGTTTATTTATTACCAACTTTGTTTGGTTTAAGGTCCTTACCTTCATTGGCTGGTGCACTGTTTTAAACTTAGGGTAAAGCAATTTGTTCTCATGTATTTGGAGTTTGTTCCTCGTGTGAGTTTAAAACAGCTTTGTTTTAACACAATTTTTTTTGTTTTAAGTCCTCAGCTTCATTGGCTGGGGCACTGTTTTAACCTATGGTTAAAGCAATTTGGCATAAAATACCATTGTATTGTTTGCTCAATAAATAAAGTGAGAATATCGTTATTATTGAAAATGATTATTTTAAATTATCAAATGTACTTAATTGTACTACTAAATTCGTTGCAATCTAATCCCGTATTGCACTGACAATAAAAGAAATTTTCAGTAGAATTAACTTGTGCAGAATTAATATGGCACAAAGAACCATTGTAATTGTTTGCCAAAGGTATTCAGTAAGAATAAAGTAATTATTGAAAAAGCCTTATATTAAATTATCAAATATACTTACTTGTGCTATTGACTTCTTCTCCTTCAAATCCGGTATTGCAGGCACAATAAAAGTAATTTTCAATATAATTAACTTGTGTATCATTAATATTGTATAAAAACCAATGCAATTGTTTGCTTAAGAAATAAAGTGAGAATAACGTTAGTATGGAAAAAGCCTTCTATTAAATTATCAAATATACTTACTTGTACTATAGAATTCATTGCCATCAAATCAGGTATTGCAATGACAATAAAAGCAATTTACAGAGGTTTATTTATTACCAACTTTGTTTGGTTTAAGGTCCTCACCTTCATTGGCTCGGGCACTGTTTTAACCTTGGGGTTAAACAATTTGTTTTCCATGTATTTGGAGAACTTGGCTGGGCACTGTTTTTGGCTGGGGCACTGTATTTGGAGAAATTGGCTGCGGCACTGTATTTGGAGAAATTGTCTGGGGCACTGTATTTGGAAAATTGGCTGGGGCACTGTTTTAACATTAGGGTTAAAGAAATTTGTTCTCCGTGTATTTGGAGTTTGTTCCTCATTTGAGGTTTATTTATCACCAACTTTGTTTAGTTTAAGGTCTTCAGTTTCATTGGCTGGGGTACTGTTTTAACCTTAGGTTTAAAGCAATTTGTTCTGCATGTATTTGGAGTGTTAAAGCAATTTGTTCTGCATGTATTTAGAGAACTTGGCTGGGGCACCATTTTTGGCTGCGGCACTGTATTTGGAGAAATTAGCTGGGGCACTGTATTTGGAGAAATTAGCTGGGGCACTGTTTTAACCTTAGGGTTAAAGCAATTTGTTCTCCATGTATTTGGAGAAATTGGCTGGGGCTCTGTTTTAACCTTAGGGTTAAAACAGTTTATTTTCCATGTATTTGGAGTTTGTTCCTCATGTGAGGTTTATTTATTACAAACTTTGTTTGGTTTAAAGTTCTCAGCTTCATTGGCTAGGGCACTGTTTTAACCTTACGGTTAAGCAATTGTTCTCCATGTATTAGGAGATTGTTCCTCATGTGAGGTTTATTTATTACCGACTTTGTTTCGTTTAAGGTCCTCAGCTTCATTGGCTGGTGCGTTGTTTTAACCTTAGTGTTAAGCAATTTCTCTCCATGTATTTGGAGTTTGTCCCTCATGTGAGGTTTATTTATTACCAACTTTGTTTAGTTTAAGGTCCTCAGCTTCATTGGCTGGGGCACTGTTTTAACCTTAGGGTTAAAGCAATTTGTTCTCCATGTATTTGGAGAAATTGCCTGGGGCACTGTTTTAACCTTGGGTTAAAGCAATTTGTTTTCCATTTGTTTCCATTTGTTTTAACACAACTTTGTTTGGTTTAAGGTTCTCAGTATTGCACGCACAATAAAAGTAATTTACAATATAATTAACTTGTGGATCATTAATATTGCATAAAAACCAATGCAATTGTTTGCTAAATAAATAAAGTGAGAATACGGTTAGTATGGAAAAAGCCTTCTATTAAATTATCAAATATACTTACTTGTACTATAGAATTCATTGCCATCAAATCAGGTATTGCAATGACAATAAAAGCAATTTACAGAGGTTTATTGATTACCAATTTTGTTTGGTTTAAGCTCCTCAGCTTCATTGGCTGGTGCGTTGTTTTAACCTTAGGATTAAAGCAATTTGTTCTCCATGTATTTGGAGAACTTGGCTGGGGCAGTGTTTTAACATTAGGGTTAAACAATTTGTTCTCCATCTATTTGGAGTTTGTTCGTCATGTAAGGTTTATTTATCACCAACTTTTTTTAGTTTACGGTCCTCACCTGCATTGGCTGTGGCACTCTTTTAACCTTGGCGTTAAGCAATTGTTCTTCGTGCACATGTATTTGGAGTTTGTCCCTCATGTGAGGTTTATTTATTACCAACTTTGTTTAGTTTAAGGTCCTCAGCTTCATTGGCTGGGGCACTGTTTTAACCTTAGGGTTAAAGCAATTTCTTCTCCATGTATTTGGAGAAGTTGGCTGGGGCACTGTTTTAACCTTAGGGTTAAAGCAATTTGTTTTCCATGTATTTGGAGTTTGTTCCTCATGTGAGGTTTATTTATTACAAACTTTGTTTGGTTTAAAGTCCTCAGCTTCATTGGCTAGGGCACTGTTTTAACCTTAGGGTTAAGCAATTGTTCTCCATGTATTTGGAGATTGTTCCTCATGTGAGGTTTATTTATTACCAACTTTGTTTGGTTTAAGGTCCTCGGCTTCATTGGCTGGTGCGTTGTTTTAACCTTAGGGTGAATGCAATTTGTTCTCCATGTATATGGAGTTTGTTCCTCATGTGAGGTTTATTTATTACGGACTTTCTTTGGTTTTAGGTCCTCAGCTTCATTGGCTGGCGCACTGTTTTAACTTAGGGTTAAGCAATTGTTCTTCGTGTACATGTATTTGGAGTTTGTTCCTCATACGAAGTTTACTTATGACCAACTTTGTTTGGTTTAAGGTCCTCACCTTCATTGGCTGGGGCACTGTTTTAACCTTAGGATTAAATTAATTTGTTCTCCACGCATTTGGAGTTTGTTGCGCATGTGAAGTTTCTTTATTACCAACTTTGTTTGTTTACGCTCCTCACCTTCATTGGCTGGAGCACTGTTTTAACCTTAGGATTAAAGCAATTTGTTCTCCATGTACATGTATTTGGAGCTTGTTCCTCATGCGAAGTTTATTTATTACCAACTTTGTTTAGTTTAAGGTCCTCACCTTCATTTGCTGGGGCACTGTTTTAACCTTGGCGTTAAGCAATTGTTCTTCGTGTACATGTATTTGGAGTTTGTTCCTCATGTTAGGTTTATTTATTACGAACTTTCTTTCGTTTTAGGTCCTCAGCTTCATTGGCTGGGGCAATGTTTTAAACTTGGGGTTAAGCAATTTGTTCTCCATGTATTTGGAGTTTGTTCCTCATGTGAGGTTTATTTATTACAAACTTTGTTTGGTTTAAAGTTCTCAGCTTCATTGGCTAGGGCACTGTTTTAACCTTACGGTTAAGCAATTGTTCTCCATGTATTAGGAGATTGTTCCTCATGTGAGGTTTATTTATTACAAACTTTGTTTGGTTTAAAGTCCTCAGCTTCATTGGCTAGGGCACTGTTTTAACCTTAGGGTTAAGCAATTGTTCTCCATGTATTTGGAGATTGTTCCTCATGTGAGGTTTATTTTTAACAACTTTCTTTAGTTTAAGGTCCTCACCTTCATTGGCTGGTGCACTGTTTTAAAGTTAGGGTAAAGCAATTTGTTTTTCATGTATTTGGAGTTTGTTCCACATGTGAGGTTTATTTATTACCAACTTTGTTTGGTTTAAGGTCCTTACCTTCATTGGCTGGTGCACTGTTTTAAACTTAGGGTAAAGCAATTTGTTCTCATGTATTTGGAGTTTGTTCCTCGTGTGAGTTTAAAACAGCTTTGTTTTAACACAATTTTTTTTGTTTTAAGTCCTCAGCTTCATTGGCTGGGGCACTGTTTTAACCTATGGTTAAAGCAATTTGGCATAAAATACCATTGTATTGTTTGCTCAATAAATAAAGTGAGAATATCGTTATTATTGAAAATGATTATTTTAAATTATCAAATGTACTTAATTGTACTACTAAATTCGTTGCAATCTAATCCCGTATTGCACTGACAATAAAAGAAATTTTCAGTAGAATTAACTTGTGTAGAATTAATATGGCACAAAGAACCATTGTAATTGTTTGCCAAAGGTATTCAGTAAGAATAAAGTAATTATTGAAAAAGCCTTATATTAAATTATCAAATATACTTACTTGTGCTATTGACTTCTTCTCCTTCAAATCCGGTATTGCAGGCACAATAAAAGTAATTTTCAATATAATTAACTTGTGTATCATTAATATTGTATAAAAACCAATGCAATTGTTTGCTTAAGAAATAAAGTGAGAATAACGTTAGTATGGAAAAAGCCTTCTATTAAATTATCAAATATACTTACTTGTACTATAGAATTCATTGCCATCAAATCAGGTATTGCAATGACAATAAAAGCAATTTACAGAGGTTTATTTATTACCAACTTTGTTTGGTTTAAGGTCCTCACCTTCATTGGCTCGGGCACTGTTTTAACCTTGGGGTTAAACAATTTGTTTTCCATGTATTTGGAGAACTTGGCTGGGCACTGTTTTTGGCTGGGGCACTGTATTTGGAGAAATTGGCTGGGGCACTGTATTTGGAGAAATTGTCTGGGGCACTGTATTTGGAAAATTGGCTGGGGCACTGTTTTAACATTAGGGTTAAAGAAATTTGTTCTCCGTGTATTTGGAGTTTGTTCCTCATTTGAGGTTTATTTATCACCAACTTTGTTTAGTTTAAGGTCTTCAGTTTCATTGGCTGGGGTACTGTTTTAACCTTAGGTTTAAAGCAATTTGTTCTGCATGTATTTGGAGTGTTAAAGCAATTTGTTCTGCATGTATTTAGAGAACTTGGCTGGGGCACCATTTTTGGCTGCGGCACTGTATTTGGAGAAATTAGCTGGGGCACTGTATTTGGAGAAATTAGCTGGGGCACTGTTTTAACCTTAGGGTTAAAGCAATTTGTTCTCCATGTATTTGGAGAAATTGGCTGGGGCTCTGTTTTAACCTTAGGGTTAAAACAGTTTGTTTTCCATGTATTTGGAGTTTGTTCCTCATGTGAGGTTTATTTATTACAAACTTTGTTTGGTTTAAAGTTCTCAGCTTCATTGGCTAGGGCACTGTTTTAACCTTACGGTTAAGCAATTGTTCTCCATGTATTAGGAGATTGTTCCTCATGTGAGGTTTATTTATTACCGACTTTGTTTCGTTTAAGGTCCTCAGCTTCATTGGCTGGTGCGTTGTTTTAACCTTAGTGTTAAGCAATTTCTCTCCATGTATTTGGAGTTTGTCCCTCATGTGAGGTTTATTTATTACCAACTTTGTTTAGTTTAAGGTCCTCAGCTTCATTGGCTGGGGCACTGTTTTAACCTTAGGGTTAAAGCAATTTGTTCTCCATGTATTTGGAGAAATTGCCTGGGGCACTGTTTTAACCTTGGGTTAAAGCAATTTGTTTTCCATTTGTTTCCATTTGTTTTAACACAACTTTGTTTCGTTTAAGGTTCTCAGTATTGCACGCACAATAAAAGTAATTTACAATATAATTAACTTGTGGATCATTAATATTGCATAAAAACCAATGCAATTGTTTGCTAAATAAATAAAGTGAGAATACGGTTAGTATGGAAAAAGCCTTCTATTAAATTATCAAATATACTTACTTGTACTATAGAATTCATTGCCATCAAATCAGGTATTGCAATGACAATAAAAGCAATTTACAGAGGTTTATTGATTACCAATTTTGTTTGGCTTAAGCTCCTCAGCTTCATTGGCTGGTGCGTTGTTTTAACCTTAGGATTAAAGCAATTTGTTCTCCATGTATTTGGAGAACTTGGCTGGGGCAGTGTTTTAACATTAGGGTTAAACAATTTGTTCTCCATCTATTTGGAGTTTGTTCGTCATGTAAGGTTTATTTATCACCAACTTTTTTTAGTTTACGGTCCTCACCTGCATTGGCTGTGGCACTCTTTTAACCTTGGCGTTAAGCAATTGTTCTTCGTGCACATGTATTTGGAGTTTGTCCCTCATGTGAGGTTTATTTATTACCAACTTTGTTTAGTTTAAGGTCCTCAGCTTCATTGGCTGGGGCACTGTTTTAACCTTAGGGTTAAAGCAATTTCTTCTCCATGTATTTGGAGAAGTTGGCTGGGGCACTGTTTTAACCTTAGGGTTAAAGCAATTTGTTTTCCATGTATTTGGAGTTTGTTCCTCATGTGAGGTTTATTTATTACAAACTTTGTTTGGTTTAAAGTCCTCAGCTTCATTGGCTAGGGCACTGTTTTAACCTTAGGGTTAAGCAATTGTTCTCCATGTATTTGGAGATTGTTCCTCATGTGAGGTTTATTTTTAACAACTTTCTTTAGTTTAAGGTCCTCACCTTCATTGGCTGGTGCACTGTTTTAAATTTAGGGTAAAGCAATTTGTTTTTCATGTATTTGGAGTTTGTTCCACATGTGAGGTTTATTTATTACCAACTTTGTTTGGTTTAAGGTCCTTACCTTCATTGGCTGGTGCACTGTTTTAAACTTAGGGTAAAGCAATTTGTTCTCATGTATTTGGAGTTTGTTCCTCGTGTGAGTTTAAAACAGCTTTGTTTTAACACAATTTTTTTTGTTTTAAGTCCTCAGCTTCATTGGCTGGGGCACTGTTTTAACCTATGGTTAAAGCAATTTGGCATAAAATACCATTGTATTGTTTGCTCAATAAATAAAGTGAGAATATCGTTATTATTGAAAATGATTATTTTAAATTATCAAATGTACTTAATTGTACTACTAAATTCGTTGCAATCTAATCCCGTATTGCACTGACAATAAAAGAAATTTTCAGTAGAATTAACTTGTGTAGAATTAATATGGCACAAAGAACCATTGTAATTGTTTGCCAAAGGTATTCAGTAAGAATAAAGTAATTATTGAAAAAGCCTTATATTAAATTATCAAATATACTTACTTGTGCTATTGACTTCTTCTCCTTCAAATCCGGTATTGCAGGCACAATAAAAGTAATTTTCAATATAATTAACTTGTGTATCATTAATATTGTATAAAAACCAATGCAATTGTTTGCTTAAGAAATAAAGTGAGAATAACGTTAGTATGGAAAAAGCCTTCTATTAAATTATCAAATATACTTACTTGTACTATAGAATTCATTGCCATCAAATCAGGTATTGCAATGACAATAAAAGCAATTTACAGAGGTTTATTTATTACCAACTTTGTTTGGTTTAAGGTCCTCACCTTCATTGGCTCGGGCACTGTTTTAACCTTGGGGTTAAACAATTTGTTTTCCATGTATTTGGAGAACTTGGCTGGGCACTGTTTTTGGCTGGGGCACTGTATTTGGAGAAATTGGCTGGGGCACTGTATTTGGAGAAATTGTCTGGGGCACTGTATTTGGAAAATTGGCTGGGGCACTGTTTTAACATTAGGGTTAAAGAAATTTGTTCTCCGTGTATTTGGAGTTTGTTCCTCATTTGAGGTTTATTTATCACCAACTTTGTTTAGTTTAAGGTCTTCAGTTTCATTGGCTGGGGTACTGTTTTAACCTTAGGTTTAAAGCAATTTGTTCTGCATGTATTTGGAGTGTTAAAGCAATTTGTTCTGCATGTATTTAGAGAACTTGGCTGGGGCACCATTTTTGGCTGCGGCACTGTATTTGGAGAAATTAGCTGGGGCACTGTATTTGGAGAAATTAGCTGGGGCACTGTTTTAACCTTAGGGTTAAAGCAATTTGTTCTCCATGTATTTGGAGAAATTGGCTGGGGCTCTGTTTTAACCTTAGGGTTAAAACAGTTTGTTTTCCATGTATTTGGAGTTTGTTCCTCATGTGAGGTTTATTTATTACAAACTTTGTTTGGTTTAAAGTTCTCAGCTTCATTGGCTAGGGCACTGTTTTAACCTTACGGTTAAGCAATTGTTCTCCATGTATTAGGAGATTGTTCCTCATGTGAGGTTTATTTATTACCGACTTTGTTTCGTTTAAGGTCCTCAGCTTCATTGGCTGGTGCGTTGTTTTAACCTTAGTGTTAAGCAATTTCTCTCCATGTATTTGGAGTTTGTCCCTCATGTGAGGTTTATTTATTACCAACTTTGTTTAGTTTAAGGTCCTCAGCTTCATTGGCTGGGGCACTGTTTTAACCTTAGGGTTTAAAGCAATTTGTTCTCCATGTATTTGGAGAAATTGCCTGGGGCACTGTTTTAACCTTGGGTTAAAGCAATTTGTTTTCCATTTGTTTCCATTTGTTTTAACACAACTTTGTTTCGTTTAAGGTTCTCAGTATTGCACGCACAATAAAAGTAATTTACAATATAATTAACTTGTGGATCATTAATATTGCATAAAAACCAATGCAATTGTTTGCTAAATAAATAAAGTGAGAATACGGTTAGTATGGAAAAAGCCTTCTATTAAATTATCAAATATACTTACTTGTACTATAGAATTCATTGCCATCAAATCAGGTATTGCAATGACAATAAAAGCAATTTACAGAGGTTTATTGATTACCAATTTTGTTTGGCTTAAGCTCCTCAGCTTCATTGGCTGGTGCGTTGTTTTAACCTTAGGATTAAAGCAATTTGTTCTCCATGTATTTGGAGAACTTGGCTGGGGCAGTGTTTTAACATTAGGGTTAAACAATTTGTTCTCCATCTATTTGGAGTTTGTTCGTCATGTAAGGTTTATTTATCACCAACTTTTTTTAGTTTACGGTCCTCACCTGCATTGGCTGTGGCACTCTTTTAACCTTGGCGTTAAGCAATTGTTCTTCGTGCACATGTATTTGGAGTTTGTCCCTCATGTGAGGTTTATTTATTACCAACTTTGTTTAGTTTAAGGTCCTCAGCTTCATTGGCTGGGGCACTGTTTTAACCTTAGGGTTAAAGCAATTTCTTCTCCATGTATTTGGAGAAGTTGGCTGGGGCACTGTTTTAACCTTAGGGTTAAAGCAATTTGTTTTCCATGTATTTGGAGTTTGTTCCTCATGTGAGGTTTATTTATTACAAACTTTGTTTGGTTTAAAGTCCTCAGCTTCATTGGCTAGGGCACTGTTTTAACCTTAGGGTTAAGCAATTGTTCTCCATGTATTTGGAGATTGTTCCTCATGTGAGGTTTATTTTTAACAACTTTCTTTAGTTTAAGGTCCTCACCTTCATTGGCTGGTGCACTGTTTTAAATTTAGGGTAAAGCAATTTGTTTTTCATGTATTTGGAGTTTGTTCCACATGTGAGGTTTATTTATTACCAACTTTGTTTGGTTTAAGGTCCTTACCTTCATTGGCTGGTGCACTGTTTTAAACTTAGGGTAAAGCAATTTGTTCTCATGTATTTGGAGTTTGTTCCTCGTGTGAGTTTAAAACAGCTTTGTTTTAACACAATTTTTTTTGTTTTAAGTCCTCAGCTTCATTGGCTGGGGCACTGTTTTAACCTATGGTTAAAGCAATTTGGCATAAAATACCATTGTATTGTTTGCTCAATAAATAAAGTGAGAATATCGTTATTATTGAAAATGATTATTTTAAATTATCAAATGTACTTAATTGTACTACTAAATTCGTTGCAATCTAATCCCGTATTGCACTGACAATAAAAGAAATTTTCAGTAGAATTAACTTGTGTAGAATTAATATGGCACAAAGAACCATTGTAATTGTTTGCCAAAGGTATTCAGTAAGAATAAAGTAATTATTGAAAAAGCCTTATATTAAATTATCAAATATACTTACTTGTGCTATTGACTTCTTCTCCTTCAAATCCGGTATTGCAGGCACAATAAAAGTAATTTTCAATATAATTAACTTGTGTATCATTAATATTGTATAAAAACCAATGCAATTGTTTGCTTAAGAAATAAAGTGAGAATAACGTTAGTATGGAAAAAGCCTTCTATTAAATTATCAAATATACTTACTTGTACTATAGAATTCATTGCCATCAAATCAGGTATTGCAATGACAATAAAAGCAATTTACAGAGGTTTATTTATTACCAACTTTGTTTGGTTTAAGGTCCTCACCTTCATTGGCTCGGGCACTGTTTTAACCTTGGGGTTAAACAATTTGTTTTCCATGTATTTGGAGAACTTGGCTGGGCACTGTTTTTGGCTGGGGCACTGTATTTGGAGAAATTGGCTGCGGCACTGTATTTGGAGAAATTGTCTGGGGCACTGTATTTGGAAAATTGGCTGGGGCACTGTTTTAACATTAGGGTTAAAGAAATTTGTTCTCCGTGTATTTGGAGTTTGTTCCTCATTTGAGGTTTATTTATCACCAACTTTGTTTAGTTTAAGGTCTTCAGTTTCATTGGCTGGGGTACTGTTTTAACCTTAGGTTTAAAGCAATTTGTTCTGCATGTATTTGGAGTGTTAAAGCAATTTGTTCTGCATGTATTTAGAGAACTTGGCTGGGGCACCATTTTTGGCTGCGGCACTGTATTTGGAGAAATTAGCTGGGGCACTGTATTTGGAGAAATTAGCTGGGGCACTGTTTTAACCTTAGGGTTAAAGCAATTTGTTCTCCATGTATTTGGAGAAATTGGCTGGGGCTCTGTTTTAACCTTAGGGTTAAAACAGTTTATTTTCCATGTATTTGGAGTTTGTTCCTCATGTGAGGTTTATTTATTACAAACTTTGTTTGGTTTAAAGTTCTCAGCTTCATTGGCTAGGGCACTGTTTTAACCTTACGGTTAAGCAATTGTTCTCCATGTATTAGGAGATTGTTCCTCATGTGAGGTTTATTTATTACCGACTTTGTTTCGTTTAAGGTCCTCAGCTTCATTGGCTGGTGCGTTGTTTTAACCTTAGTGTTAAGCAATTTCTCTCCATGTATTTGGAGTTTGTCCCTCATGTGAGGTTTATTTATTACCAACTTTGTTTAGTTTAAGGTCCTCAGCTTCATTGGCTGGGGCACTGTTTTAACCTTAGGGTTAAAGCAATTTGTTCTCCATGTATTTGGAGAAATTGCCTGGGGCACTGTTTTAACCTTGGGTTAAAGCAATTTGTTTTCCATTTGTTTCCATTTGTTTTAACACAACTTTGTTTGGTTTAAGGTTCTCAGTATTGCACGCACAATAAAAGTAATTTACAATATAATTAACTTGTGGATCATTAATATTGCATAAAAACCAATGCAATTGTTTGCTAAATAAATAAAGTGAGAATACGGTTAGTATGGAAAAAGCCTTCTATTAAATTATCAAATATACTTACTTGTACTATAGAATTCATTGCCATCAAATCAGGTATTGCAATGACAATAAAAGCAATTTACAGAGGTTTATTGATTACCAATTTTGTTTGGTTTAAGCTCCTCAGCTTCATTGGCTGGTGCGTTGTTTTAACCTTAGGATTAAAGCAATTTGTTCTCCATGTATTTGGAGAACTTGGCTGGGGCAGTGTTTTAACATTAGGGTTAAACAATTTGTTCTCCATCTATTTGGAGTTTGTTCGTCATGTAAGGTTTATTTATCACCAACTTTTTTTAGTTTACGGTCCTCACCTGCATTGGCTGTGGCACTCTTTTAACCTTGGCGTTAAGCAATTGTTCTTCGTGCACATGTATTTGGAGTTTGTCCCTCATGTGAGGTTTATTTATTACCAACTTTGTTTAGTTTAAGGTCCTCAGCTTCATTGGCTGGGGCACTGTTTTAACCTTAGGGTTAAAGCAATTTCTTCTCCATGTATTTGGAGAAGTTGGCTGGGGCACTGTTTTAACCTTAGGGTTAAAGCAATTTGTTTTCCATGTATTTGGAGTTTGTTCCTCATGTGAGGTTTATTTATTACAAACTTTGTTTGGTTTAAAGTCCTCAGCTTCATTGGCTAGGGCACTGTTTTAACCTTAGGGTTAAGCAATTGTTCTCCATGTATTTGGAGATTGTTCCTCATGTGAGGTTTATTTATTACCAACTTTGTTTGGTTTAAGGTCCTCGGCTTCATTGGCTGGTGCGTTGTTTTAACCTTAGGGTGAATGCAATTTGTTCTCCATGTATATGGAGTTTGTTCCTCATGTGAGGTTTATTTATTACCGACTTTCTTTGGTTTTAGGTCCTCAGCTTCATTGGCTGGCGCACTGTTTTAACTTAGGGTTAAGCAATTGTTCTTCGTGTACATGTATTTGGAGTTTGTTCCTCATACGAAGTTTACTTATGACCAACTTTGTTTGGTTTAAGGTCCTCACCTTCATTGGCTGGGGCACTGTTTTAACCTTAGGATTAAATTAATTTGTTCTCCACGCATTTGGAGTTTGTTGCGCATGTGAAGTTTCTTTATTACCAACTTTGTTTGTTTACGCTCCTCACCTTCATTGGCTGGAGCACTGTTTTAACCTTAGGATTAAAGCAATTTGTTCTCCATGTACATGTATTTGGAGCTTGTTCCTCATGCGAAGTTTATTTATTACCAACTTTGTTTAGTTTAAGGTCCTCACCTTCATTTGCTGGGGCACTGTTTTAACCTTGGCGTTAAGCAATTGTTCTTCGTGTACATGTATTTGGAGTTTGTTCCTCATGTTAGGTTTATTTATTACGAACTTTCTTTCGTTTTAGGTCCTCAGCTTCATTGGCTGGGGCAATGTTTTAAACTTGGGGTTAAGCAATTTGTTCTCCATGTATTTGGAGTTTGTTCCTCATGTGAGGTTTATTTATTACAAACTTTGTTTGGTTTAAAGTTCTCAGCTTCATTGGCTAGGGCACTGTTTTAACCTTACGGTTAAGCAATTGTTCTCCATGTATTAGGAGATTGTTCCTCATGTGAGGTTTATTTATTACAAACTTTGTTTGGTTTAAAGTCCTCAGCTTCATTGGCTAGGGCACTGTTTTAACCTTAGGGTTAAGCAATTGTTCTCCATGTATTTGGAGATTGTTCCTCATGTGAGGTTTATTTTTAACAACTTTCTTTAGTTTAAGGTCCTCACCTTCATTGGCTGGTGCACTGTTTTAAAGTTAGGGTAAAGCAATTTGTTTTTCATGTATTTGGAGTTTGTTCCACATGTGAGGTTTATTTATTACCAACTTTGTTTGGTTTAAGGTCCTTACCTTCATTGGCTGGTGCACTGTTTTTAAACTTAGGGTAAAGCAATTTGTTCTCATGTATTTGGAGTTTGTTCCTCGTGTGAGTTTAAAACAGCTTTGTTTTAACACAATTTTTTTTGTTTTAAGTCCTCAGCTTCATTGGCTGGGGCACTGTTTTAACCTATGGTTAAAGCAATTTGGCATAAAATACCATTGTATTGTTTGCTCAATAAATAAAGTGAGAATATCGTTATTATTGAAAATGATTATTTTAAATTATCAAATGTACTTAATTGTACTACTAAATTCGTTGCAATCTAATCCCGTATTGCACTGACAATAAAAGAAATTTTCAGTAGAATTAACTTGTGTAGAATTAATATGGCACAAAGAACCATTGTAATTGTTTGCCAAAGGTATTCAGTAAGAATAAAGTAATTATTGAAAAAGCCTTATATTAAATTATCAAATATACTTACTTGTGCTATTGACTTCTTCTCCTTCAAATCCGGTATTGCAGGCACAATAAAAGTAATTTTCAATATAATTAACTTGTGTATCATTAATATTGTATAAAAACCAATGCAATTGTTTGCTTAAGAAATAAAGTGAGAATAACGTTAGTATGGAAAAAGCCTTCTATTAAATTATCAAATATACTTACTTGTACTATAGAATTCATTGCCATCAAATCAGGTATTGCAATGACAATAAAAGCAATTTACAGAGGTTTATTTATTACCAACTTTGTTTGGTTTAAGGTCCTCACCTTCATTGGCTCGGGCACTGTTTTAACCTTGGGGTTAAACAATTTGTTTTCCATGTATTTGGAGAACTTGGCTGGGCACTGTTTTTGGCTGGGGCACTGTATTTGGAGAAATTGGCTGGGGCACTGTATTTGGAGAAATTGTCTGGGGCACTGTATTTGGAAAATTGGCTGGGGCACTGTTTTAACATTAGGGTTAAAGAAATTTGTTCTCCGTGTATTTGGAGTTTGTTCCTCATTTGAGGTTTATTTATCACCAACTTTGTTTAGTTTAAGGTCTTCAGTTTCATTGGCTGGGGTACTGTTTTAACCTTAGGTTTAAAGCAATTTGTTCTGCATGTATTTGGAGTGTTAAAGCAATTTGTTCTGCATGTATTTAGAGAACTTGGCTGGGGCACCATTTTTGGCTGCGGCACTGTATTTGGAGAAATTAGCTGGGGCACTGTATTTGGAGAAATTAGCTGGGGCACTGTTTTAACCTTAGGGTTAAAGCAATTTGTTCTCCATGTATTTGGAGAAATTGGCTGGGGCTCTGTTTTAACCTTAGGGTTAAAACAGTTTGTTTTCCATGTATTTGGAGTTTGTTCCTCATGTGAGGTTTATTTATTACAAACTTTGTTTGGTTTAAAGTTCTCAGCTTCATTGGCTAGGGCACTGTTTTAACCTTACGGTTAAGCAATTGTTCTCCATGTATTAGGAGATTGTTCCTCATGTGAGGTTTATTTATTACCGACTTTGTTTCGTTTAAGGTCCTCAGCTTCATTGGCTGGTGCGTTGTTTTAACCTTAGTGTTAAGCAATTTCTCTCCATGTATTTGGAGTTTGTCCCTCATGTGAGGTTTATTTATTACCAACTTTGTTTAGTTTAAGGTCCTCAGCTTCATTGGCTGGGGCACTGTTTTAACCTTAGGGTTAAAGCAATTTGTTCTCCATGTATTTGGAGAAATTGCCTGGGGCACTGTTTTAACCTTGGGTTAAAGCAATTTGTTTTCCATTTGTTTCCATTTGTTTTAACACAACTTTGTTTCGTTTAAGGTTCTCAGTATTGCACGCACAATAAAAGTAATTTACAATATAATTAACTTGTGGATCATTAATATTGCATAAAAACCAATGCAATTGTTTGCTAAATAAATAAAGTGAGAATACGGTTAGTATGGAAAAAGCCTTCTATTAAATTATCAAATATACTTACTTGTACTATAGAATTCATTGCCATCAAATCAGGTATTGCAATGACAATAAAAGCAATTTACAGAGGTTTATTGATTACCAATTTTGTTTGGCTTAAGCTCCTCAGCTTCATTGGCTGGTGCGTTGTTTTAACCTTAGGATTAAAGCAATTTGTTCTCCATGTATTTGGAGAACTTGGCTGGGGCAGTGTTTTTAACATTAGGGTTAAACAATTTGTTCTCCATCTATTTGGAGTTTGTTCGTCATGTAAGGTTTATTTATCACCAACTTTTTTTAGTTTACGGTCCTCACCTGCATTGGCTGTGGCACTCTTTTAACCTTGGCGTTAAGCAATTGTTCTTCGTGCACATGTATTTGGAGTTTGTCCCTCATGTGAGGTTTATTTATTACCAACTTTGTTTAGTTTAAGGTCCTCAGCTTCATTGGCTGGGGCACTGTTTTAACCTTAGGGTTAAAGCAATTTCTTCTCCATGTATTTGGAGAAGTTGGCTGGGGCACTGTTTTAACCTTAGGGTTAAAGCAATTTGTTTTCCATGTATTTGGAGTTTGTTCCTCATGTGAGGTTTATTTATTACAAACTTTGTTTGGTTTAAAGTCCTCAGCTTCATTGGCTAGGGCACTGTTTTAACCTTAGGGTTAAGCAATTGTTCTCCATGTATTTGGAGATTGTTCCTCATGTGAGGTTTATTTTTAACAACTTTCTTTAGTTTAAGGTCCTCACCTTCATTGGCTGGTGCACTGTTTTAAATTTAGGGTAAAGCAATTTGTTTTTCATGTATTTGGAGTTTGTTCCACATGTGAGGTTTATTTATTACCAACTTTGTTTGGTTTAAGGTCCTTACCTTCATTGGCTGGTGCACTGTTTTAAACTTAGGGTAAAGCAATTTGTTCTCATGTATTTGGAGTTTGTTCCTCGTGTGAGTTTAAAACAGCTTTGTTTTAACACAATTTTTTTTGTTTTAAGTCCTCAGCTTCATTGGCTGGGGCACTGTTTTAACCTATGGTTAAAGCAATTTGGCATAAAATACCATTGTATTGTTTGCTCAATAAATAAAGTGAGAATATCGTTATTATTGAAAATGATTATTTTAAATTATCAAATGTACTTAATTGTACTACTAAATTCGTTGCAATCTAATCCCGTATTGCACTGACAATAAAAGAAATTTTCAGTAGAATTAACTTGTGTAGAATTAATATGGCACAAAGAACCATTGTAATTGTTTGCCAAAGGTATTCAGTAAGAATAAAGTAATTATTGAAAAAGCCTTATATTAAATTATCAAATATACTTACTTGTGCTATTGACTTCTTCTCCTTCAAATCCGGTATTGCAGGCACAATAAAAGTAATTTTCAATATAATTAACTTGTGTATCATTAATATTGTATAAAAACCAATGCAATTGTTTGCTTAAGAAATAAAGTGAGAATAACGTTAGTATGGAAAAAGCCTTCTATTAAATTATCAAATATACTTACTTGTACTATAGAATTCATTGCCATCAAATCAGGTATTGCAATGACAATAAAAGCAATTTACAGAGGTTTATTTATTACCAACTTTGTTTGGTTTAAGGTCCTCACCTTCATTGGCTCGGGCACTGTTTTAACCTTGGGGTTAAACAATTTGTTTTCCATGTATTTGGAGAACTTGGCTGGGCACTGTTTTTGGCTGGGGCACTGTATTTGGAGAAATTGGCTGGGGCACTGTATTTGGAGAAATTGTCTGGGGCACTGTATTTGGAAAATTGGCTGGGGCACTGTTTTAACATTAGGGTTAAAGAAATTTGTTCTCCGTGTATTTGGAGTTTGTTCCTCATTTGAGGTTTATTTATCACCAACTTTGTTTAGTTTAAGGTCTTCAGTTTCATTGGCTGGGGTACTGTTTTAACCTTAGGTTTAAAGCAATTTGTTCTGCATGTATTTGGAGTGTTAAAGCAATTTGTTCTGCATGTATTTAGAGAACTTGGCTGGGGCACCATTTTTTGGCTGCGGCACTGTATTTGGAGAAATTAGCTGGGGCACTGTATTTGGAGAAATTAGCTGGGGCACTGTTTTAACCTTAGGGTTAAAGCAATTTGTTCTCCATGTATTTGGAGAAATTGGCTGGGGCTCTGTTTTAACCTTAGGGTTAAAACAGTTTGTTTTCCATGTATTTGGAGTTTGTTCCTCATGTGAGGTTTATTTATTACAAACTTTGTTTGGTTTAAAGTTCTCAGCTTCATTGGCTAGGGCACTGTTTTAACCTTACGGTTAAGCAATTGTTCTCCATGTATTAGGAGATTGTTCCTCATGTGAGGTTTATTTATTACCGACTTTGTTTCGTTTAAGGTCCTCAGCTTCATTGGCTGGTGCGTTGTTTTAACCTTAGTGTTAAGCAATTTCTCTCCATGTATTTGGAGTTTGTCCCTCATGTGAGGTTTATTTATTACCAACTTTGTTTAGTTTAAGGTCCTCAGCTTCATTGGCTGGGGCACTGTTTTAACCTTAGGGTTAAAGCAATTTGTTCTCCATGTATTTGGAGAAATTGCCTGGGGCACTGTTTTAACCTTGGGTTAAAGCAATTTGTTTTCCATTTGTTTCCATTTGTTTTAACACAACTTTGTTTCGTTTAAGGTTCTCAGTATTGCACGCACAATAAAAGTAATTTACAATATAATTAACTTGTGGATCATTAATATTGCATAAAAACCAATGCAATTGTTTGCTAAATAAATAAAGTGAGAATACGGTTAGTATGGAAAAAGCCTTCTATTAAATTATCAAATATACTTACTTGTACTATAGAATTCATTGCCATCAAATCAGGTATTGCAATGACAATAAAAGCAATTTACAGAGGTTTATTGATTACCAATTTTGTTTGGCTTAAGCTCCTCAGCTTCATTGGCTGGTGCGTTGTTTTAACCTTAGGATTAAAGCAATTTGTTCTCCATGTATTTGGAGAACTTGGCTGGGGCAGTGTTTTAACATTAGGGTTAAACAATTTGTTCTCCATCTATTTGGAGTTTGTTCGTCATGTAAGGTTTATTTATCACCAACTTTTTTTAGTTTACGGTCCTCACCTGCATTGGCTGTGGCACTCTTTTAACCTTGGCGTTAAGCAATTGTTCTTCGTGCACATGTATTTGGAGTTTGTCCCTCATGTGAGGTTTATTTATTACCAACTTTGTTTAGTTTAAGGTCCTCAGCTTCATTGGCTGGGGCACTGTTTTAACCTTAGGGTTAAAGCAATTTCTTCTCCATGTATTTGGAGAAGTTGGCTGGGGCACTGTTTTAACCTTAGGGTTAAAGCAATTTGTTTTCCATGTATTTGGAGTTTGTTCCTCATGTGAGGTTTATTTATTACAAACTTTGTTTGGTTTAAAGTCCTCAGCTTCATTGGCTAGGGCACTGTTTTAACCTTAGGGTTTAAGCAATTGTTCTCCATGTATTTGGAGATTGTTCCTCATGTGAGGTTTATTTTTAACAACTTTCTTTAGTTTAAGGTCCTCACCTTCATTGGCTGGTGCACTGTTTTAAATTTAGGGTAAAGCAATTTGTTTTTCATGTATTTGGAGTTTGTTCCACATGTGAGGTTTATTTATTACCAACTTTGTTTGGTTTAAGGTCCTTACCTTCATTGGCTGGTGCACTGTTTTAAACTTAGGGTAAAGCAATTTGTTCTCATGTATTTGGAGTTTGTTCCTCGTGTGAGTTTAAAACAGCTTTGTTTTAACACAATTTTTTTTGTTTTAAGTCCTCAGCTTCATTGGCTGGGGCACTGTTTTAACCTATGGTTAAAGCAATTTGGCATAAAATACCATTGTATTGTTTGCTCAATAAATAAAGTGAGAATATCGTTATTATTGAAAATGATTATTTTAAATTATCAAATGTACTTAATTGTACTACTAAATTCGTTGCAATCTAATCCCGTATTGCACTGACAATAAAAGAAATTTTCAGTAGAATTAACTTGTGTAGAATTAATATGGCACAAAGAACCATTGTAATTGTTTGCCAAAGGTATTCAGTAAGAATAAAGTAATTATTGAAAAAGCCTTATATTAAATTATCAAATATACTTACTTGTGCTATTGACTTCTTCTCCTTCAAATCCGGTATTGCAGGCACAATAAAAGTAATTTTCAATATAATTAACTTGTGTATCATTAATATTGTATAAAAAACCAATGCAATTGTTTGCTTAAGAAATAAAGTGAGAATAACGTTAGTATGGAAAAAGCCTTCTATTAAATTATCAAATATACTTACTTGTACTATAGAATTCATTGCCATCAAATCAGGTATTGCAATGACAATAAAAGCAATTTACAGAGGTTTATTTATTACCAACTTTGTTTGGTTTAAGGTCCTCACCTTCATTGGCTCGGGCACTGTTTTAACCTTGGGGTTAAACAATTTGTTTTCCATGTATTTGGAGAACTTGGCTGGGCACTGTTTTTGGCTGGGGCACTGTATTTGGAGAAATTGGCTGCGGCACTGTATTTGGAGAAATTGTCTGGGGCACTGTATTTGGAAAATTGGCTGGGGCACTGTTTTAACATTAGGGTTAAAGAAATTTGTTCTCCGTGTATTTGGAGTTTGTTCCTCATTTGAGGTTTATTTATCACCAACTTTGTTTAGTTTAAGGTCTTCAGTTTCATTGGCTGGGGTACTGTTTTAACCTTAGGTTTAAAGCAATTTGTTCTGCATGTATTTGGAGTGTTAAAGCAATTTGTTCTGCATGTATTTAGAGAACTTGGCTGGGGCACCATTTTTGGCTGCGGCACTGTATTTGGAGAAATTAGCTGGGGCACTGTATTTGGAGAAATTAGCTGGGGCACTGTTTTAACCTTAGGGTTAAAGCAATTTGTTCTCCATGTATTTGGAGAAATTGGCTGGGGCTCTGTTTTAACCTTAGGGTTAAAGCAGTTTGTTTTCCATGTATTTGGAGTTTGTTCCTCATGTGAGGTTTATTTATTACAAACTTTGTTTGGTTTAAAGTTCTCAGCTTCATTGGCTAGGGCACTGTTTTAACCTTACGGTTAAGCAATTGTTCTCCATGTATTAGGAGATTGTTCCTCATGTGAGGTTTATTATTTACCGACTTTGTTTCGTTTAAGGTCCTCAGCTTCATTGGCTGGTGCGTTGTTTTAACCTTAGGGTGAATGCAATTTGTTCTCCATGTATATGGAGTTTTTTCCTCGTGTGAGGTTTATTTATTACCAACTTTCTTTGGTTTTAGGTCCTCAGCTTCATTGGCTGGCGCACTGTTTTAACCTTAGGGTTAAGCAATTTCTTCTCCATGTATTTGGAGTTTGTCCCTCATGTGAGGTTTATTTATTACCAACTTTGTTTAGTTTAAGGTCCTCAGCTTCATTGGCTGGGGCACTGTTTTAACCTTAGGGTTAAAGCAATTTGTTCTCCATCTATTTGGAGAAATTGCCTGGGGCACTGTTTTAACCTTAGGGTTAAAGCAATTTGTTTTCCATTTGTTTCCATTTGTTTTAACACAACTTTGTTTGGTTTAAGGTTCTCAGTATTGCACGCACAATAAAAGTAATTTACAATATAATTAACTTGTGGATCATTAATATTGCATAAAAACCAATGCAATTGTTTGCTAAATAAATAAAGTGAGAATACGGTTAGTATGGAAAAAGCCTTCTATTAAATTATCAAATATACTTACTTGTACTATAGAATTCATTGCCATCAAATCAGGTATTGCAATGACAATAAAAGCAATTTACAGATGTTTATTGATTACCAATTTTGTTTGGTTTAAGCTCATCAGCTTCATTGGCTGGTGCGTTGTTTTAACCTTAGGATTAAAGCAATTTGTTCTCCGTGTATTTGGAGAACTTGGCTGGGGCAGTGTTTTAACATTAGGGTTAAACAATTTGTTCTCCATCTATTTGGAGTTTGTTCGTCATGTAAGGTTTATTTATCACCAACTTTTTTTAGTTTACGGTCCTCACCTGCATTGGCTGTGGCACTCTTTTAACCTTGGCGTTAAGCAATTGTTCTTCGTGCACATGTATTTGGAGTTTGTCCCTCATGTGAGGTTTATTTATTACCAACTTTGTTTAGTTTAAGGTCCTCAGCTTCATTGGCTGGGGCACTGTTTTAACCTTAGGGTTAAAGCAATTTGTTCTCCATGTATTTGGAGAAATTGCCTGGGGCACTGTTTTAACCTTAGGGTTAAAGCAATTTGTTTTCCATTTGTTTCCATTTGTTTTAACACAACTTTGTTTGGTTTAAGGTTCTCAGTATTGCACGCACAATAAAAGTAATTTACAATATAATTAACTTGTGGATCATTAATATTGCATAAAAACCAATGCAATTGTTTGCTAAATAAATAAAGTGAGAATACGGTTAGTATGGAAAAAGCCTTCTATTAAATTATCAAATATACTTACTTGTACTATAGAATTCATTGCCATCAAATCAGGTATTGCAATGACAATAAAAGCAATTTACAGAGGTTTATTGATTACCAATTTTGTTTAGTTTAAGCTCCTCAGCTTCATTGGCTGGTGCGTTGTTTTAACCTTAGGATTAAAGCAATTTGTTCTCCATGTATTTGGAGAACTTGGCTGGGGCAGTGTTTTAACATTAGGGTTAAACAATTTGTACTCCATCTATTTGGAGTTTGTTCGTCATGTAAGGTTTATTTATCACCAACTTTGTTTAGTTTAAGGTCCTCAGCTTCATTGGCTGGGGCACTGTTTTAACCTTAGGGTTAAAGCAATTTGTTTTCCATGTATTTGGAGTTTGTTCCTCATGTGAGGTTTATTTATTACAAACTTTGTTTGGTTTAAAGTCCTCAGCTTCATTGGCTAGGGCACTGTTTTAACCTTAGGGTTAAGCAATTGTTCTCCATGTATTTGGAGATTGTTCCTCATGTGAGGTTTATTTATTACCAACTTTGTTTGGTTTAAGGTCCTCGGCTTCATTGGCTGGTGCGTTGTTTTAACCTTAGGGTGAATGCAATTTGTTTTCCATGTATTTGGAGTTTGTTGCTCATGTGAGGTTTATTTATTACAAACTTTGTTTGGTTTAAGGTCCTCAGCTTCATTGGCTGGCGCACTGTTTTAACCTTAGGGTTAAGTAATTGTTCTTCGTGTACATGTATTTGGAGTTTGTTCCTCATGCGAAGTTTACTTATGACCAACTTTGTTTGGTTAAAGGTCCTCACCTTCATTGGCTGGGGCACTGTTTTAACCTTAGGATTAAAGCAATTTGTTCTCCATGTACATGTATTTGGAGCTTGTTCCTCATGCGAAGTTTATTTATTACCAACTTTGCTTGGTTTAAGGTCCTCGCCTTCATTTGCTGGGGCACTGTTTTAACCTTGGCGTTAAGCAATTGTTCTTCGTGTACATGTATTTGGAGTTTGTTCCTCATGTGAAGTTTCTTTATTACCAACTTTGTTTAGTTTACGGTCCTCATCTGCATTGGCTGTGGCACTGTTTTAACCTTAGGGTTAAAGCAATTTGTTCTCCATGTACATGTATTTGGAGTTTGTTCCTCATGTTAGGTTTATTTATTACCAACTTTCTTTCGTTTTAGGTCCTCAGCTTCATTGGCTGGGGCAATGTTTTAAACTTGGGGTTAAGCAATTTGTTCTCCATGTATTTGGAGTTTGTTGCTCATGTGAGGTTTACTTATTACCAACTTTGTTTAGTTTAAGGTCCTCAGCTTCATTGGCTGTTGCACGGGTTTAAACTGAGGGTAAAACAATTTGTTTTCCATGTATTTGGAGTTTGTTACCAACTTTGTTCAGTTTAAGGTCCTCACCTTCATTGGCAGGTGCACTGTTTTAAACTTAGCGTTAAAGAAAAACATTTTCCATATATTTGGAGTTTGTTCCTCTTGTGAGGTTTATTTATTACCAATTTTGTTTCGTTTAAGGTCCTCATCTTCATTGGCTGGGGCACTGTTTTAACCTTGGGGTTAAACAATTTTTTCTCCATTTATTTGGAGAAATTGGCTGGGGCACCGTTTTAACATTAGGTTTAAAGAAATGTGTTATCCATGTATTTGGAGTTTGTTCCTCATGTGAGGTTTATTTATCACCAACTTTATTTAGTTTAACGTCCTCAGCTTCATTGGCTTGGGCACTGTTTTAACCTTAGGGTTAAAGCAATTTGTTCTCCATGTATTTGGAGTTTGTTCCTCGTGTGAAGTTTATTTATTACCAACTTTGTTTAGTTTAAGGTCCTCAGCTTCATTGGCTGGGGCACTGTTTTTACCTTAGGGTTAAGCAATTGTTCTTCGTGTACATGTATTTGGAGTTTGTTCCTCATGCGAAGTTTATTTATTACCAACTTTGTTTGGTTTAAGGTCCTCACCTTCATTGGCTGGGGCACTGTTTTAACCTTAGGATTAAATTAATTTGTTCTCCACGCATTTGGAGTTTGTTGCGCATGTGAACTTTCTTTATTACCAACTTTGTTTCTATACGCTCCTCACCTTCATTGGCTGGGGCACTGTTTTAACCTTAGGATTAAAGCAATTTGTTCTCCATGTACATGTATTTGGAGCTTGTTCCTCATGCGAAGTTTATTTATTACCAACTTTGCTTGGTTTAAGGTCCTCACCTTCATTTGCTGGGGCACTGTTTTAACCTTGGCGTTAAGCAATTGTTCTTCGTGTACATGTATTTGGAGTTTGTTCCTCATGTGAAGTTTCTTTATTACCAACTTTGTTTAGTTTACGGTCCTCATCTGCATTGGCTGTGGCACTGTTTTAACCTTAGGGTTACAGCAATTTGTTCTCCATGTACATGTATTTGGAGTTTGTTCCTCTATATTACCAACTTTCTTTCGTTTTAGGTCCTCAGGTTCATTGGCTGGCGCAATGTTTTAAACTTGGGGTTAACCAATTTGTTCTCCATGTATTTGGAGTTTGTTGCTCATGTGAGGTTTATTTATTACCAACTTTGTTTAGTTTAAGGTCCTCAGCTTCATTGGCTGTTGCACGGGTTTAAACTGAGGGTAAAACAATTTGTTTTCCATGTATTTGGAGTTTGTTACCAACTTTGTTCAGTTTAAGGTCCTCACCTTCATTGGCAGGTGCACTGTTTTAAACTTAGCGTTAAAGAAAAACATTTTCCATATATTTGGAGTTCGTTCCTCTTGTGAGGTTTATTTATTACCAACTTTGTTTCGTTTAAGGTCCTCATCTTCATTGGCTGGGGCACTGTTTTAACCTTGGGGTTAAACAATTTGTTCTCCATTTATTTGGAGAAATTGGCTGGGGCACTGTTTTAACCTTAGGGTTAAAGCAATTTGTTCTCCATGTATTTGGAGTTTGTTCCTCATGTGAGGTTTATTTATTACCAACTTTGTTTAGTTTAAGGTCCTCAGCTTCATTGGCTGGGGCACTATCTTAACCTTAGGGTTAAAGCAATATGTTCTCCATGTATTTGTAGTTTGTTCCGCATGTGAATTTTCTTCATTACCAACTTTGTTTAGTTTACGGTCCTCACCTGCATTGGCTGTGGCACTGTTTTAACCTTAGTGTTAAAGCCATTCGTTCTCCATGTACATGTACTTAGAGTTTGTTCCTCATGCGAAGTTTATTTATTACCAACTTTGTTTAGTTTAAGGTCCTCAGCTTCATTGGCTGGGGCACTGTTTTAACCTTAGGGTTAAAGCAATTTGTTCTCCATGTATTTGGAGAAATTGGCTGGGGCACTGTTTTAACCTTAGGGTTAAAGCAATTTGTTCTCCATGTATTTGGAGAAATTGGCTGGGGCACTGTTTTAACCTTAGGGTTAAAGCAATTTGTTTTCCATGTATTTGGAGTTTGTTCCTCATGTGAGGTTTATTTATTACAAACTTTGTTTGGTTTAAAGTCCTCAGCTTCATTGGCTGGGGCACTGTTTTAACCTTGGGGTTAACAATTTGTTCTCCATTTATTTGGAGAAATTGGCTGGGGCACTGTTTTAACCTTAGGGTTAAAGCAATTTGTTCTCCATGTATTTGGAGTTTGTTCCTCATGTGAGGTTTATTTATTACCAACTTTGTTTAGTTTAAGGTCCTCAGCTTCATTGGCTGGGGCACTATCTTAACCTTAGGGTTAAAGCAATATGTTCTCCATGTATTTGTAGTTTGTTCCGCATGTGAATTTTCTTCATTACCAACTTTGTTTAGTTTACGGTCCTCACGTGCATTCGCTGTGGCACTGTTTTAACCTTAGTGTTAAAGCCATTCGTTCTCCATGTACATGTACTTAGAGTTTGTTCCTCATGCGAAGTTTATTTATTACCAACTTTGTTTAGTTTAAGGTCCTCAGCTTCATTGGCTGGGGCACTGTTTTAACCTTAGGGTTAAAGCAATTTGTTCTCCATGTATTTGGAGAAATTGGCTGGGGCACTGTTTTAACCTTAGGGTTAAAGCAATTTGTTTTCCATGTATTTGGAGTTTGTTCCTCATGTGAGGTTTATTTATTACAAACTTTGTTTGGTTTAAAGTCCTCAGCTTCATTGGCTGGGGCACTGTTTTAACCTTAGGGTGAATGCAATTTGTTAACCATGTATATGGAGCTTGTTCCTCATGTGAGGTTTATTTATTACCAACTTTCTTTGATTTAAGGTTGTCAGCTTCATTGGCTGGTACGTTGTTTTAACCTTAGGGTTAATGCAATTTGTTCTCCATGTATTTGGAGTTTGTTCCACATATGAGGTTTATTTATTACCAACTTTGTTAGTTTAAGATCCTCACATTCATTGGCCGGGGCACTGTTTTAACCTTAGGGTTAAAGCAATTTGTTCTCCATGTATTTGCAGTTTGTTCCTCATGTGAGGTTTATTTATTACCAACTTTGTTTAGTTTAAGGTCCTCAGCTTCATTGGCTGGGGCACTATCTTAACCTTAGGGTTAAAGCAATATGTTCTCCATGTATTTGTAGTTTGTTCCGCATGTGAATTTTCTTCATTACCAACTTTGTTTAGTTTACGGTCCTCACCTGCATTGGCTGTGGCACTGTTTTAACCTTAGTGTTAAAGCCATTCGTTCTCCATGTACATGTACTTAGAGTTTGTTCCTCATGCGAAGTTTATTTATTACCAACTTTGTTTAGTTTAAGGTCCTCAGCTTCATTGGCTGGGGCACTGTTTTAACCTTAGGGTTAAAGCAATTTGTTCTCCATGTATTTGGAGAAATTGGCTGGGGCACTGTTTTAACCTTAGGGTTAAAGCAATTTGTTTTCCATGTATTTGGAGTTTGTTCCTCATGTGAGGTTTATTTATTACAAACTTTGTTTGGTTTAAAGTCCTCAGCTTCATTGGCTGGGGCACTGTTTTAACCTTAGGGTGGATGCAATTTGTTAACCATGTATATGAT
>JAYKKM010000393.1:677500-705329 GCA_035772405.1 Chrysogorgia sp. JL179-B06
ACTATCATTTAGACGTGAAAAACAAAAAAAATTCATATGGAGAGGTTTCAGTTACCAGAAAATACAACAAGCCAACCAAGTAGTGCCCATGAATGTCGATGATCCAAGAAGGATAGCAGCTACCATTGCCCAGTGCGAATCTATATCAGCACGTGAACTATATGAAAAGCATCACAGTAGGTTTACCCAAGAAAATTAAAATTCAGTTTTGAGTTACTGTACATTGTAATATAGGTATACATGTGTCATAATGGATGGACTTTTCCCGAGTCTGTGTACTAGAAAGCTTCACAATATAAACAAAATTATATTGTGAAGATTTCCCATGAATTGCTGCTGATACTACAAGCTTTTTCAAGTTGGAGGAATTTTTATTGAGGCTAACTTGACGATACATGGGCGATCTATCCTCAGAAAAATGATTCTGAGTCCTGGTAGGAATCGAACCTGTAACCTTCTGATTGCCGGTGAGACACTCTAACCATTGAGACACTCTAACCATTGAGCCACCGAGACTCAGATGGAGCGGATGCTTCTATGATATTTTCATGTTTGAAGTATTGAAAATACCTTTTTCAACACTGCCAAAATATTCTTTTTTTAAAGTCTGTAAACTTGCATAGGATTCTGACTTATATCTATCCAGGGAGCCTACAGTATGACACATGCATGATGTAGAAAAATGTAAATAATGTACATTATATATTTCCTTGTAAAAAAATTTGCTTGTGACACTAAGGTGATGTTATACTATGCAATTTTATTGCAACATGTCTCACAGTTTTTTCAATACAAGATTCATGAGAAATTGTGTGGGCGATACCTACTGATCTAAATAGGTCAGTGGTGATTCCCTGTAATCATCAAGTCTAACAACAATCTTGTGGCAGCAAGCGTTGCAACAAGTAGAACAAAGTTATACTTTTTGCAACAATTGCAACAGATTTTCACATAGGCCACAAATTGTGAGACAAGTTGCACAAAACATTGCCCAGTATAACACATTTTCCCATTCAACTACAATAAATCAGAATTAACTGTTGCAATACAATTTATAAAACAAATTGCATTACCTTTTATAGGTGTACATTTAAGTTAGTATCAGTGACTTCTAAATCCGATATAAATTCCAGTTGGAGATGGATAGTGGCGTCTTATTTCCCACACACAGCATGAAGGACAAACTTTCCTTTTATTTTTCCCCAAATAGCCATACCTTGTACTTATCCATTATGTAATGCCGATATGCAGCTTTTCTAAAAGCACTACTACTGTTATCCTCCCTGTCGTTTCTTATGTCAGCTGTACTCCTTATGATGAGTTGTAAATACTCTGCGTCCAGACACAATTTGCGTTATCTCCTTGTTTGGGACACACAATTTTTATTTTTGCAGCATTTATTTTCGACTTCCTGTGACATAATTTGACATTTACCACACTTGCACCACTCTGGCTGAGGTTCCTGTGGATTTTCGCATGAACTAGGTGGGTTTGCAAGTGGGGTAGAGGAAGCTGAAGCGGTTGTTCCTTGATTAGGAGTCGAGGGTGGTACCAAGTAGGGAAGTGATGATGTTTCACCAGAAGGTCCTGCAGATTGACCTGTTTCATCTGGATCTTCCATTATGAGAAGCATGTCGATGTACTCCATGCTTCCTACTCCACGTTGTAACGACCTAACTGCAAGTTTTTCGGACCATTTCATCATCCAGAGTATGGATAAAGTCCTATGAAAAAATCAGAAGCAAATGTAAACAACTGGGCAAATCTTGTAATAGGTCAGACAGGAAAATGACTCCTATTTATCCTCAATAGATTGCACAGCTCTATTCTGGGAGGTAACAATTTTGAATATGTATACTACAAGTATAGACAGTCAATATAAATAATAGTAGCTAACTTTACAGAGCTGATTCACACTAGTTTTATAGTTTATAGAGATGAATGTGCCAGCTATAATGTAAATTAGATCATCTAAATAATTATGAACTCTATTCCAAAGAGAACCTGAGTATAAATCGCAAATTCAAAAATATTATGTGTAATAAACTCAAATCAGATCAAAAACTATTTGAAATGATTACCTTCACTTTCTGATTTTCCAAGCTGCGCTTCATTTTCTTGTTGGTTCGCTCTACCTTGATTGGAATCGTCCTCACCCTGTGTTATACAGTAGATATGAAAAAAATGTGGGACATGATCAAAATCTCATATCTGCCATTCGGAAAGTTTGGTCGTAAATAAAATACATAGGCAATACTAGTAAACATACTGGTCTCAATGGCCTGTTACTGCATGGCTTCTTTGAATTTTTTCCACAGCTACACAAAGGAGAACAATATCGGGAAAGCTGTTTTACACGGGCATCCTTTTCTTTTCTTCCCCGTTTTAGTTGCACATGTGCTACAACAGTTGCAGAATCCATCCTTCGAAATCACAAATAAAAAGTCGGTCAAGTTGCGCTATCTAATTCGTTTGTATGAGACATTGGTTTATGTTTATTGTGCAATGTAAATTATCGGTTTATACTCACATCTTCGTCAGGATTCGCCGAGGTATCAATTCGATCTGGTTCTGACATACTCTGAATTTTTTTTACGCAGATGATCAAGAATATCTTGATAATATACTTGCTTTCCAGTCGGTTTCACACGCAGCTTCACGCTTGATAAATGAAATATATTGCGAGCAATGCATACTGATTATCGCGTCAGCCAATAAGAATCGAGATATTTTGTTTGTCTCGCTAGCCAATCAGCATCGTGACACTGCCCCTTTAAGTTGAACGATTTCAATATTAAGTTCGATCGCATCAAGGAGGTCGTAAACGTCGAACTTATGTGCGTGTCGAAGCTAATGCATAAGGATAGCAATTAAGTTCGTTCATTATACGTTCTACGTTTGCATCCCAGGCCGAACTTTGTCGAACTTGATAATCAAGTGCTCTATTGATGTCTTTGGGCTCTCAGCGTGCACGATAAACCTGGCCAAGCTATTAAGGTAGCAAGATCCCTCTGAGTACATTTTTAATACCATACAATATAACAATTAACCCTTACAACCATTTGATAGAACATATGACAAATAATATTTCCACACAAAAAGTTTGCATAAATTATGCTAATTAGCATTTCGTCAATGGCCGCCGATTGGTCAAAATCGGGATATACTTCAAACAAGATTTCTTGGCAGTTTTAGAGATAAGGTCCTGAAAGTTTCTGAGTTTATAGCTTATATACTAAGGAATATTCTGGTGGTAGCATTTTCAATATAAACTTTCAGCTATTTTCTGACATGCTTTTTTTCTTTTCTTTTTCAATTTCCACCACCTAAATTATATAAATTATGTCAGATAATTCAACAAGTATGAATCAGATTCAAAATTCCTACCACCATTCCCTAGATATTCCTGTTTTGTGGTGAAAATTTTATTGAAATATATGGGAAAATGAGGGAGAAATAGTGTTTGGAAAATGGCAAATTTGTTTGAAGTATATCCCGATTTGACCAATCGGCGGCCATTTCGTCAGCTAATTAGTATAATTTATGCAAACTTTTTGTGTGGAAATATTATTTGTCATATGTTCTATCAAATGGTTGTAAGGGTTAATTGTTATGTTGTATAGTATTAAAAATGTATTCAGAGGGATCTTGCTACCTTAAATGCAGTAAAATGATGTTTTGGTTAAGGTTTATAGACTTTTCGAACATCAATTTATATGACGGTAAGAGTTAATGCATGAAACAAACTAATTAGTAATTACACTACATTGCATTACATCACATTATAACCAAATTTTTAGCATATTTTCCTACCCACGACTTTTAACCCACGACCCACGACAGTTTACTCAAACTCGATTTATATCGCACACAGGCTAACTGGGTCCATGTAATCACCCCACAAGATACATGACATGTATAACGTTTGTGGGCAGGGCAGCAAACGTTTTTGGGCATGGTGACGATCAGATTTTTGGATACGTTCCCACAGTTTGATGACACCCATGGTATAATGTATTTCCGAACGGTAAAAGTCATATGTGTGTTTTAGGCTCGCTCTTGCACACTGCTCTGCTTTTTGTACAAACATGTACCAGCAGAAAGGGAGAAATAAAATATTTCAACCAGATCTTCCTATTTCAAGCGTTAAATAAGAGAGGCACAGAGTCGTTCGATTCCCATGGAGTGCAATTCCAGAGGTAATACGGTCCGCGGATCAAGGCCATGGCCGGTGCGATAAACACCCCGCCGGAGTTCTTGCTTCTTGTTTGATGGGCCCAGATTGTTGGAAGTGTGTAAACATCACCAAGAATCCTGCAATATATTCACACCTGGAACTGGGAAGACATAAACCTACAAGGTAGCCGGTCGAGCATCCCATTCAGTCCACTGCCAACAAAGGTTCTGTTGCACGATTACGCATCAAAGGGCCTATTCGAGCATCTGAAGACAAGAGGAGGGCATGCCTTAATTTGTCATGTGGCGACAGTGAACTCTATAAAGACTGGAACGCTAACTCCATTAACCCGGCCGTATGATTGGATGAAGCCAAAATTCCCGCCATGGTTATATATAGAGGTCAGTGGGGCTGACATGTAGGTATAAAACACGTGTGTTGACCGCGTGTAGTGTACGAAACAGCCACTCGGCGACGTTGTAGGTATAAAACACGCGTGTCGATTTGCGTGCAGTGCACGAAACAGCAGTGGCCAGGAAATAATCGTAGGAGCGGTACGATGGCTGATGGCTGAACGGAAAATTTTCAAACTTTTTTGGAGCTAGGCTGTTTCCCAGTTGCTTTTTAAAAGGGAAAAATGCAATACGTTGGTTTGAGCTTTCTTTTCAAGAATTTCTAGCGATGGATGTGGCTTAACAAATATAAATATCCGTCAAACAAACGGGGAAATATGCACCGAAATTTGAAAAAATACAGGTTTCTCTTGATTTTCTTTGCTGTACTTTTGAACTTTTGAAGACTTTTATGACAATGATTTATTAAGATAAATATCAAAACAAAATTTAAGTTTACTTTTTGTGTGTGTTACTGCTTAAATCCAATATTTGACGACACGAAAAATAACTCAGTACCTCCAGTAACTACCTCAGTTTATGTAAAACACATTTTCTCTGCGTTTTTTCACAACCAGATATTTGACAATGCTCTTCTGTTATTGTTGCTCTAAAATGTCTTTCAGTTTGAAAATGTGTCAATGTGAATCTCGATGTTTTTTCCCAAATTATTCTTGATCAAAAAAGAAGTTGTGACCTTGCATTATTTACATTTGTTTTGTGGGTTAATCTTTCCTATATTTCTTGCTTTTACTGGCTATTTCACCATTGAAATTACATACTGTGAACTAGCAATAAATCTAAACTTGAAATAGTGTGATATTATTTTAGTTTTTTGCCATAATGTTGTTTTTTACAACCTATATTTCATCAAATTTAATTTCTTTATCGCACGGTCAACTAAAAAAAGGACTAGGGCATACCTACATGTCAGCCTCCATGACTGGCTTCAAAATTCAATCCCGAGTTATCGTTCCAGTCCTTATTAGAGTTCACTGTGTGGAGATGACTAGTTTCTACGAGAACCTCATGAAACGTCAAAGCGAGGGGAACGGAGAAAGGCAGATGTTTTGCCTTTTTCACGATGACAATTCCAAGGTCATCAGAACATCACAGGGAAGAAGTGCTAGCAAACAGGCAACCGATGCTCCACAAGATGAGAGGGAAGAGTTAGAAAACACCTGTTTGGTGCAGGCAATATCTCCAAAACTATTAGATGTATGCCAATGAAATTTTGACATGTTGATGGCCTGGTAACACTGAATATACGTTACATTTTGTTGTCATGGTAACAAATTGTGACGTCATTCGGATTTGAATTCGGATTTGAAGCAGTTTAAAAACGGTTTTTTTCAGGATTATTTCTTGCTGTTCTGTTAATGTATATAAGCTATTATGTCAATAAATAGATTTATCTTAAGCCCCATTTACACTGGCGAATGGCACGCACGGGTGAAAAATGGCACGGTGCCGGTTTTTTTTGGCACGGCACGACTCGTTTACATTGACATTTTCAAGCAATTTTTTGTTTCTCAAGGAAATGGCACGGCACGGGCAATTTTACGCGCCTTCGTTTTTTCGTCCAGTAAACATTAACGAGGTATGCGCATATAAAGTATTTTGTATTCGCAATACATGCACATTCATTGTGTTTATTAGATCATGTGATTCAATATGGCGACCCTTTTGACCCTGATTTTCAACAAATCATCTATGCTATTTTTTTCAACAACTAAAGGCCAAAGCGACAAGCTAATACGCATGGCAGTGTTATACGTAAATTCGTACACTAACTTATTTGACATTCCTCTTCGGAAGTTAGCCAGGAAGAGGATGAGTAAAGTATCTATCAACTCTTCCTGGGCTAACCAATACCAGCGATCGAGGCATCTGGATGAGAACCACACGCACAGATGCTTGGTTTGTCATGGTTGAACATATCCTCTGGACGATCAAACATGGTAACGCCAACTTTAAGAGTTTTCAAGGCACACATTTCAGTTTTATCCTAGATCAAGATTGAAAGAATGAATATTGTTCATGAGGAATACAAGGCTTCGCAAAGGCAGTTTCACCGAGATGCAGATATGGCAATGGCTTTGTACTATCTGGGAAGCACTGCTGGAATATCGCACAAATTGCAAATTTGTTTCGGAGTTTCCCTGCCCCGTCATTTGTTTGTATTTGCGTGAGAAAAGTCCTTCCAAGCCATGCATATGACTAATATGAAATCCGTCATTTGTATTTTTACCCCAAAAGGGCGAGGAAGCTTGATGGAATTGTTCAAAGTGTACAAAGAAAGGTTGGGGCTTTTCCAATGTGCTGTTGGGCCAATTCAGACGGCAACACATATATACCCTAGATTAATAGCTCCAACTGGAAAACCATGCAGACTATGTCCAACAGAAAGGGGTTATCATAGTATTGTGATGCAACACGCGGTAGTTGGCATCAATTTTTTCCGAGACGTGGTAACTGGTTTGGCCTGGAAGTGTGCAATGATGCCAACGTGTTCTTATATCAAACTCGCATTTTTTTGTATCGGCTTGGCAACGAGGGTAAAATTGTTTGTTTGGAAACCTATTCTGAAAAACATCCAATGGAACTCCTTGTTAATACCATTAATCTTGGGAGATTCTGCCTATCCATTACTGCCCTGCTGATGAAACACCCTATCAACATAGCCCTGATATCACTGCTTCCCACAAAAACTTTAATTATCGACTGAGCACGCTAGAAATGACAGTTGAAAATACATTTGGGCGATGGAAAGGACGATTTAGGCGGTTTTTTAAAGAAAGTGGCTATGAATGTCACTAATGTATGCATCACAGTGGCAGCTTCATGTATTTTGCATAATTTGTGTGAAATTTCGCATGAGGAACATTGTCAATGAATGGTTGATCAGATGTTAACAGGCTTCTGCTGCTGCAGATAATGATGAGTATATTAGTAAAAGACTTGCTTGTAACACCTGGACCTTCTTCGTCTCGGATATTAGACGACTGCATTAGCTGAATTACTTTATGTCAAGATGCTGGAGCAAACATGGGTTGTGGTGGTTCATAGTTTTAATAGAGGTAAGAGAAGATGTGCAAGGTTAAATTGTAAATAAATATATATTCTTATCAAGGTTGTAGTATTTAATTTTTGGTATATGGTTAAATCTTGGGTGGGTTGTTTCAAAACCTAGGTTAACACAAAACATTCAAACAAACTTTATTACAAAATTGACATCAAAATTTTGAAATTTATTTACACAAATGTTTCTGGTGTATTGACTGAAATTTCAATTTCACAATTAACCAGTGGCACACAAAACAAAACAGTGGGTTACCTTTGAACAACCTGCACCAGGGTAATATGACTAATAAGTATTTTTTTTTTATTTCTTTTATTTTATGTTATATTATACTACTGTACAGTGCACATCAACATTTAACAAATCTGTTATTAGATTCAGTTTATGAAACATTAAACCAGAACTAAACTTCAAAATTATGGCTCATGTGCAGGTTCAGCTTAATATAAGTCAATACACTCAAAGTAATCAAACATTGTAGCAGGAAAACCTATAAATAAACTACAGCTCAATTAAATACATGCTGATTAAAGAGGTGTAATACACTGAATTATTATCAGCATCAAAGCACGTTGGAGAAAGTTGGTCGAGGAATACGGGGAAGTAGTCTGATCCCATGGCATTTTGTTGCACATGCGGAAACTGGATGATGGGCTTTGAGGTAGCTCATACTCAAAGGTAACCATTCCCTTGGACAAACTGCCCATGATTATTACTAAGTCGTAGGCTTATTTTCCATTAACATTTTAAAACATTTTCATTTCATGCTACCCTTCCTTGCTGCATTCTCTCATTCTCTAGCTGCTACTGTTTTGAGGTGGAATTCAAGTTCCCTTCTTATGCCTTGCTTCCATCCATTTTCATAAACCTGAAATAATACAAAACATGTTGCATAATATTATTGTTTATTACATTTAGACAATTATTGCACAGGGGTGAGCTAAATATTCCGAAACATCCAGATGATATCCCACAATGCATATTGTTCATTATATATTATCAATTTCTTTCTCTGGCTTGTTCATTGGTAGCCTTTGCTGTATCACGGCGAATAATAGAATGACGTGGCTGTATTTATAACTCGGGAGCTTGGAATGGTATTGTAAATGCAATGCATTATGGGAAGAGTCTCATTCCTCCTTCTGGCTGCTGCACTTGGTGTGTTAAATGAGGTACCCTAGTATTCACCAATTAAGGGACAAGGGCGCATCTTATTATCCCATAGCTAATTTAGTGTGACGTTTTAAATAAGTTGTAGCTTAATTTCTTACCCTAATGAAATGAAGAACATAGAAAGAGGCTTTAAGAGTCTCAGGTTTTTTTTTAATAAGAAAACTAGGCATAATTATCGCCAAAGAGTTACCACTCACTCTCTCCATTTCCTTTTGTGATGCACTGTCAAATTTTTGGCATACTATTTCAATGCCTTTCTCAAAGTTGTCTCTTTTTTTATGCTTCCCAGGCGTTTTTTTTAATTTTACCAGAAGAATCTACAGACAATGCCATAATGAAAATATTTTATTATGTGTATCATACTGTAATATGACAGAAAGATATAAAATTGTTTTTATATGGAAAAACATAAAGTAGAGTATTAAAGAAGAATTTAAACCAGTATGTTTGGACAACTAGCTTCCCCCCACTCCTGAGGATCATTCTGGTTCTAAAAACATAATTACTGCATTATATCATAGCATTCAATTTTTTACAATAAAAATTGAATAGCCATTCTCTGACCAGGAATTTTTTTGGTTGGAGAACATCTGTTCAGCTTTTGTTATGAACTAGTCTATTATCATATCCTCTGTATTTCCAATAAAATTTGTTGTTCATACTCCAACAGGTTTAGATACTTTGAAAATCAGTATTCATTGTATACGAGGATTGACTTTTCAAATACAATTATCATCGTCCTCTATAAATCAATAATACTTTTAGGATAGTTACATCAATTTATATAATTTAAACATTTCACTGATCTTTGTACTTAAAAAATAACAATGTTTAAAAATAGTGGAAATGTGTGGAGTGCTCGGCATTATTTTTTGGTATCAGAATTTGTAAGGAGCAACCCTTGGTTGCAATAAATTCTGAGTTGTTGACAACGGGGGCATCTGGGACATAACAAATGTGTCATCATCTGTATATTGCCCTAATGCATCCACATTCACTTTCATGTACACCAGCTGATACTAACTCCCCATCTGCCCTCATAACCCGCATTTATGACAAACGTTGTTGATCATCCTCCCTTCGCCATATTTTCTCCTTTCAGAGATTCTATATACTATTTATATATAAATAATAATACATGTAGTTTTTTATTGGCTTAAACAAACAAAGTATAGCATATTTTGCATTCAACAACTCAAGAATGTGTTAGTGTGGGGGAGACATTCATGAAAAGACACTTAATTGTCTTTTGTAAAATTGTAAGTTGAAATATCTTTCTAATATAATTATACACTTATCAATGTTAACCCTCCAGGGTGAGAGAGGTTGGAATACCCTGATGACATTTTTTGAGGACTCTTGTCAGTTTTTTTCCACATTGCACAACCAGTTATAGTCTAATACAACATGTCACTGATGACAAATGTTTCCCTCATTATCAAATAATTTCCGGGGGGTTGCCCTGCTGTGATTAACATTAATAGGTGCATATTTAACTACCCTCAATCTTATTCAAACAATTTGTTCATTCAGAAAGCCCACCGCCAAGGAAACATTGAAAACTTAACCCACCCCCTCCTCATTTGCCTGTTCCAATCCCCCCACCATTTGACCTTTTATTATAAACCACAGTACACCACACCACCCTGGTCACAAAATTATTAGCAATAATTTGCATTAATTCAATTCCCAACATGGTCATGGGTCAAGCTAATTAACGAATACTTTTAAACAGTGTTATGGAGAAAAAATGGGAAAAATTTGAACAACTACTTATTTATCACACAAAACCTCAAAGCCCAAATTTTCGTCGGACAAAACAAATGTTTAATAATTTATTTGAAGCCAAAATTTATTGTTACCTGTTTCTTTATTGTTCCTCTCCATTATCTATATCTGTATTATCTTCCTTGTCGCCTGCTGATGTGTCGATTACCAATGCAGGACGAACATTTGGTCTGTGACCGATAATTTCGTTCAAAACGTTTGGAAGAATTTTCCAAGGTTTTGCTCGCCTTTTTCCACTTTTTTTTGCACTGTCGAACTCATTTTGAAGCGTTGCCTCAGCTTTTTCATCTTATTAACGATGTTTTACCGGGGTTGTGTAGTTGGTGAAACCTTTTTTGTTGCAATTCCAACTGCAAATGTAGAATATAAAAATATTTTATTTTTAAACACAAGTTTTTTCAATGCAACTCCAAAAACTTACGTGATTGCTCGATAAATAGTCTCTCATTTCTGTTGATGATTTGCAGTTTTCTAGCGATATTCGAATCTCTTCTGCCTGCCAAATATTCAGTAATGCAATTGTTGAAGTATCGGGGCAAGTTATTCCTCTGTTTGTTCTTTTCTCCGTCTTTTTCCCTATTGGCACAACATATTGGCACGGCACGGCATTTTGCCGTGCCGAGACTAAATATTTAGCAGGTCTCGGCACGGGTAAAAAAATGGCACGGGTGCCCAAAATAAAAAAGGCCCGATCTATTTACACTAAAAAAACAGCTGTGCCGTGGCAAAAAAAAATGGCACCCGTGCCAGTTTTTGCACCCGTGCCGTGCCATTTTTTCGCCATTGAAAATGGGGCTTTAAATCGATGTTCTATTTTTTTTTGTTTCTATTAATGAAAAAAAAATTGATCAAATGTTCGTGTTAGTGGGGTAGGTGTTCAGGAAATACTCTGCTACCTTTTTATATACCTAATAAACCAATGTAGCAATACCTAGGAAAAGTCGTAAAATTTTAGATCCATAGCTGTGATCCCATTATTTACGAGTTATCAGCATTTAAATTTACCAATGGGGCTGGGCTGATTCTGCACACGCCCCCCCCCCCCCCCCCCAAGTCTAGATATGGTAAATATAAGCACAACCAATATGTGTACTAATATTAAAATATAATAAGATGGGAGATACAAGTGACAAAGAGTTTTTCATTACCAAAAACGCATTTAAACAACTGGTAAATGCAAACTACGTTTTGTTATTATACTATTTATTAAATAAGTCAGTTAATTTACCTCGAACCCTCGAACATTAACCCTATACTATACTTCCCTCGGGCCGTATAGACTTAATGACTCGGTTTCTCGGTAATTAACTCTTGTTGCTACTTGTGTCAACTAGAACTTAAGCCTTGTATATCCAAGTCAACAACGGCTGTCATCTAATTGCATGCAAACTCATCATTGCCATGATCCTGTAGAGTGGAGGGTTCGTAGCTGTATGTAAGGATCAAGCCACCGCTGGTAGTCGAACAATTCTGAACACTTGCTTTCTTCGGCCTCTTGCACTTTTTAGTGAACTAAAAATTATACAATATAACAGAAGGCAAATAAACACACTGTATCAAATTACTAACCAACCACATTGTTGCCTGTGTGCAGTGACACTTCATATCAACAGTTATACTGCATTTGAAGTAAAGTCATATATAAAGCCTTCAATCTCTCAAAACAACCAGATTTGGTTTGGAAATTTTTACACACGGCAAAACTAACTACAGTTACAGCCTTTGAAAAAAACAACAACAAATAAATGCAAAATGGTCCAGTGGCCATTTCAAGATATGCCTTTACGTTTCTCGCAAAACAGACGGTCCCAAAATACTAAAGGTTTTCATGTGCATCACAAAATTCAAATAACAAAAGTGGGGTCCCCCCCCCCCCCCTCTTCGAAAATAAGCCACCCAATTACAAGATGTAACTTAATTTGTTGCAACCACCTAATAAACACACTAAATCGTTGTGCAACAACCGAAAGGCAAAATTTAATATGATCAAGCAAATGTGTTTTTTGGTCCATATTGTCTTATTCAGTATTTGTTAGTAAAATATGTGAAAGAAGGTGTATTTGCAAAGAAATTAGAGCGGATGGAGATATTTTGGGAGCAAGGTCAATTCAACGCTTTGTGGACCGCCCAATAGAATCTACTATTCCTGCGATAATTGTCAAGATAAACGGTGAGGTCCCAATAATTATATCTAATGCAAGCGCTAATTAGCAAATTGAGACATAAATATTTGTGATAATTAAATGCTGTGAACACACTCTGAACACTGTCTGGTTCTTCTCTTTAACTTTTTCTTCAGAAAACACAACAAGAACTTCAAAAGCGTAAAGCTACAATAAAAAAGGTTAAAAAAGGAATGATTCCCAATTTGTTCCAGTTTGTAAACCAACCATCGTTCACTAAGTGGATCTAGGGACGCAAAAAGTCCGTAAAGGAGAAGCATCGTAGCTACAGATAGGTTGGCTCCAAATATGTCCTAAAAAGGTAACACTAGATAACCAAGAGGCGGTATTAAATGTTCTGCGTGAAACGAAAAGTAAAAGCTGCAATTGAACTTGACGTTAATGGTAAAGCCAAGTTTCACCTTGATAATGATAGATCCATCGATGAATATGTTCATATCTTATGGCAAGAATGAAGTGACTCCCCATTCAAATAACGGTGAATGCTGCCAACAAACTGTGGTAACGGCTAAACACCATGACCGACAAACAGAAAGCAAAAGGTACCACTAAAAATAGTCAGACTGGATTCCGACTTGGATAGTGAAATTGGATAGCTGCAAGCTGGAATCGACGAGAACTTTTGTCCGTTCACTGTCAATGGCACTGCAAAAAAAACTGAGGTTATATGAAATGATATGATCATAATGATCGTGTAGTCCGTCAATGTGAGAATAAGAGTTTCACATTTCCGACTTTAAAGGGGCACTTTCATGAGAAACGCATGTGCGAAATACGTAATCCATCTTACATGAAGTATTTCTCAGACATTGTTTACAAGTTGAATACTTTGAATTACATTTAGTATAATTTCTGTAATGTAATTCAGGTCCAAACTTAACATTCTTACGTCAAACTTTAGGAAAACAGAATCACTTTGCAAAGCCAAAATTTCCTGCTGAGCACAAAACGTAAACGAGGGTAGCACTAGCGGTTGTGCTTGTTGAAGGAAAAACATTATACTGTTCCGCTTTCTGTCATTGTGGAACGGATCCAAAAAAAAAACCAATGTCAAAACAAGGTACATCTACTTTTGATAAAATTCGCTGCAAGTTGAACATAGTAGAGATAACAAGGATTACTTGTCGTCGATGTGTTTACAGGAAAACAATAGCAGGAACTACATCATGTCAACGAACGCCACAAACTCCAAGATCAATTCACTGCACCTCCACTATCTTGCAAGAACGACGAAATAAATCGAGAAAATGAGGATGTGAAGGTTTGTAGCTCCTCAAAGTACTAAAAGAAGGAATGACCTACAATGATCTACATCAACCTGTAACGATTGCATTTGATTCATTATAACAGTCACTAGAAATACGTTCCGCAATAACCCGTAGCCATCACCCTGTGGGATTTTCCCCATCCAAGGTCCCCAGACCTTGCAAACAACCCGAACGCCGTGTATTTTTGTAGATTACGTTCGAACGTTATCCTCGGCCAACTATTTAACCTTTTTAATTCTGCAACAGATTTGGAATTACCCGGTGTAAAATACATAACATACATGCCTACTATGTTTACACAAACGTGGCATACCCTTCATAAAAAGCTAGTTTATGTGGTTCGTCATTTTCAATTATAGCCCAAATATTGTACGATTCAAACGGAGCACCCAAAAATGAAGTATGACCCCTGCCTTCCAAACCCGGTTGGGGAGTAACATATGCTCAATTTTTGCAAGATTTTGATAGCACACACAATGAAAACGAAGTATCGCTTGGCTCGTTGCGTTGGTTGGTACGTTGTAGGTCATTCCTTGCTTGTTAGTTTATGTGCACGACGCTAACGTTTTCGAGCGTTTTTGGTTGTACGCGTTTTCAACTTAGTGTTTATGAAATGAAATTTTCTACCTCGATTTTATTTGATATTCTTAAAGTACGTACATCGCTGATTATCGTAGTGCTGTTTATTTTTGTTCTACGACTTTGCAAAAGTAGTTTTATTGACCTTCAAAGTTGACGAGGCACCACGTCCGGTTCGTCGCACAGCCAAAACAGGCCTTGTGGACAATCACAGTGTGTACTAGGCGTGATCCAGGAACCTAAACAACTATATCAGAATCACGGCAGTGAAAATAAAACGCATCGATAATAAATGCCTAAAGAAAGACAGAAAGTGTCTAGAGAAATAAATCAAGATTAAATCAAGAGGACGAAATTCACTGCTTAAAACTCATCATTAACAACAAAATAGTAAAATTAAATATGCACGCCATTGAATATATTCAATATGTTCCGTGGATAAATCATCGGATTTTTCTTTTGAGCTGTTGATACTCGACTGGAACTGTGTATATTTTACAGAAACTGTGTATATTTTACAGAAACACAAGTGGTTCATTTCTATTCGATACCGCGTGAATGTGTGTGGTTTAAAACATGAACCTTGTGGCCGATAAAAAAACAACCTGAACCTGTGAAAAAACCTTGAAACCTGTGTAGATACATCTGCTCGTATAAAGTCATCTGTGCGCGCGAATAGTAAACGGGCAGCCCATCCGATTAACAATGCACAAGGTAGCTTTTTTCGTGGATCTAAAAAGGACCTTAGATAATAAAATATCATTTAATAAAGTAAGAACTAATTTTCTAAATTCAAAACGATTCGGTCGTGTATACGTATACACCGTGGCTTGTTTGTGCCGACGCACAGTTGATTGAAACATGATGCGAAACCAAACATCCAAACTTAAATAATTGTTAGCCTTTAAAATAAATAGATATCAATTCGCATTGTTTTTCTGTTTGCCAACAAATCGGTTATATACATCAAGAATATAACGCGGTCTGTATTACTAGTGTGGTAAACCGGCACCTCGCGGTAAAAAGCAAATAACTACTGTCCACCACATTACTTAGAATGAACGGCTGAACGTGCGGCTTAAACGTCGCGGCTTGAACAGACTACAGAAACTGACATAATTGTCGACTTGATAATATCAAGTGTGATACTGTAATATCAAATAGCACAGGATTCCCGCAGCAGAATTCATCAAATATAGTTAGCAAGAAACACAGAAATGAGAAACATGTTACCACAACCGATGAATTGGTCAGTTAATTGTAATAATTATAATTGCATGTTGTCATGCATTGTTGATGTCTTGCGTTTACAACAACAGTAATGAAATTTTAATTTCTGTTGTGCTGTTCTCTTGAAAGTAGGTGGTTATATTTCTGTTTTGGGATATCTTCTAATAAAATATAATATAATATATTCAGAGCATACCAAGGGATTTTGTTTTACTTTCAACACTGTATTTTGAGAGTCTCATCACGGTAATAGGTCTGATTGGTATCAATCGTCTGTCCCAAGTTGCACATATGCCTCTCCCCCCCAAATGTTTGAAAATACGACAAATAGAAGCATATTAAACATAGCATACAAACTGTATGAGTAACTGAACGTGCATGAACGACTATACGCATCGAAAAAAAACGCAGTTTCCAAGCTTATTATGGCGAAACATATACAATAAAACCATAGTAAAATACTATAAGAATCTCCAGACGACACTAACCAGTGACGTCAAAAAACGCAACTAATTCTTTGGATTCCAGACCTCCGGACCGTCTTGTTTACTCAAAATGCCTCACGTTCAGACGAAAAATAACTGTAGTTCTAAAACCCGGAGAAAAAAATGAATCACACCACGTTATTCAGCGCTTCAAAAACTATAAGAATAACAAATAAAACAGGAGGTCGAAAATTTCGTTTCATAAACACGTTAAGCCGTTTTGGCGCTTTGTTCGACATTGATCGTTTCCTTCCTTCTCTTCCTCTCGTTCGTTCTCCTCGCGCAAAGTTTCTGATTAGGGCACTAGTTACCAGTTCTCGATAGCCAAATTCAAACACGAAGCCTAGAATCTTCGGCCATTTTGTTGACAATTCTCGTTATAAAAAGCAGGGGATATACTTCATGGTAACAAAATACATATAGTCTCTCACCACCATCGTTTACGGTTTATTATTAGAGGTTATGGTTAGGATTAGAGATACGGTTAGGGTTAGTAGTGGGGTTAGGGTTAGGATTAGGGTTAGTATTAACGGTTACGGTGGGGGATAGAGGGGTATGGAAACAGATGGAAATCCGGTCCTAGTGTTACCATGAAGTATATACCACAAAATCAGAGTGGTTAAAGTGTTTTGGTTGTATCACTGTATTAACAACAAACTATATTAACAACAGCAATATTAAAACACTCAGGAGCGCACTTGTTATTTTCAACACCTCCGAAGCTGAAAAAAAGATACCGTAAGCGAAATTACCGTGAATAACCCCAAACAAAAGACATACAAAAAAAGAGCATAAGACAAAGTCACTAAAGGCAAAGAAAACTTCGTGTGGACAGACACCGAAGTTAAGCTACTACTCTCAATCACGCAAGAGAACAAAAACACCAAAAAACTAACGAAGGGGTTTATTGGGACAGTTTGTAAAAACAAGTACAGTGAATTAAAACGAAAATGTTTGTGGAGAAGTTGATTGCTTATTGGTCAAACCAAAGCCAAAGGCGAGTATCCACATGAAGTAGCTGAGTTTCTAAAAAATCAACCTAGACTTTCTCGTAAAATCAAACAATTGAGAAATAAATATGCAACGGCTGTAAAGAGCTGCAAAAAGAAGTGGAGGGGTAGTCAAGTTTTTCAAGTTCTACGACCTCTGTCAGGATATTTTTGGTGGGAATGCTGCAGCCGAGCAAATACCTTGGGAGGTATTGTACTAATCATCCTGGTCCTGAACCTATTAGTGGCACAATGGTCAACCAAGAAAATGTTGAACCGAGTGAAGAGGAAAACACCAAACTTGAAAGCGGACGAGAATTGCTTTGGAGATGAATTATTTGTTCCCAGCAAAAGCACAGCCTACCAATTGTCGTCACCTTAATCACTGATTTAAGAAATCAAAAAATTGAAAAAGATAAATCACCATCAACACAAGAAAATTGATTAATATAGCCCAGAAAGAGCTTGTCCTACAAGAGCAAATGATTAGCAAGATAAGTGAAAGTGAATTTCAGAGCAGGCCCAAGGCCATAAAATCACTTTCTGTTCTGAAATTGTTAACATTCAATTGGTCAGAGTTTATCTGAGGGATTTCTTAGTATTGCTGCGGTGAAGGCTCATCGCAAGGAGCTGTCAGTTACAACCATCGTGTTATTGTCCCCTAGGATTCCATGCCACTCGTCCCAAAATAATCCCACAATGTTTTGACACCATCTATGTCTAGTAACAATGAGGATTTTCTTTAAAAAGGTCAATTGTTTAATCATGTTTACCACAGCCTAGTAAGTCTATATCTGATTTGATAGTGCATGTTTTGTTTATACATGCATGTGGTAGAATTTTGTAAAATAACTTTCTACTGTTGTTTTTGGACAAAAGTTTAATAACTGGTTGGATGACATTAAAATTATTGGCCAAAGTTTAAATTATATTAATTCATTTATATTACATAATTTATGAATTATATTGTAAACAATTTAATGATTTAATTGACTTGAAATACAATTTAATATTTATTTATTTACATGTAAAATCAATTACATTTTCTTGTTTTATAATACAATTATTCAAAAAACTTCTTAAAAATGTCTCTGATGACTTTTTTGCCTCCTTTGGGACAAAGGCTCAAACCTGCAGCAATCTATGGTTGTCGCATTGAATTCTTCAACACCCACAGGTTGAGTGAATTCTTCGTCATAACGTAATGCTGCCCTCAACTGCAGAATTCTATAAACTTTGATGATTTAATTCACAATAAATTGTGTAATATAAAGCATGCATAAATCAGAGTTGGAACATACTCAAAAATCAACATCAAGCAACCCTTAGGGCAACCCCATATAGCCTAAAAACGTCCATAAGCACATTCAATGACCATAAGCGTGCAGACGAAAGTCTAAACCCGAAAAATTCTGCAGCTTCAGTTGTTCCTCCAAGTTCCTACTCCTTCATGAGGAATGTGTTAAGTGGATAATCAGGATCACCTAGCAAACAAATTGCGAACGCCTGGTTCACCTTCAACAATGACTTTTGGACAAGGTGGTATTGTTCCATTCTTCAAGCATATTGCATATGTGCTGAATTAACAAACATGGTGGCAATCATGGACACTGCCTGGCCATGTTAATGATCACATCAATAAAACAATACTATGATGATCACAAGTTCCTTGAACATTTAAACTGTAACAACAGCCCTTTCGTTGAATGAACTCCGACGATTATTCCCTTTCGGTTGTTTGATGCGGCATGTGAGTCCGATCTACAGCCCCTCCCCCCCCCCAACGCAATTGAGGGAAGGCATGTTGTTATTCAAGCCTTGAGTGCATCCAAAGAACATGACTAAAATGCAACTGAAAAGGCAAAATAAACGCCCCCACATCAGATGCGTAAGAAAAGCATGTGGTGCCGTCCCTGTCGGACAAACAATTGGTGGGAAAACATTTTGGCCAACCGAACGTGCACAAAAGAAGTGGAAGGAGAATTTTTAGAATGAGCAGACTGGCATTTTTTCGAGATGTGTGAGAGGTTGAGGCCGCGTTTGACTGGCCAAACATACCAACATGAGAGACGCTTTGGCCTGTCGGAGAAGAAAGTAGCAGCTACTCTCTATTGTTGTAGCCGATGAATTCTAAATATAGAAAGGTACGTTAATTAACATAACAGCACTTATTATTAATAGTCATCTGTAGTCCTTTTGAAGGAAATGATGGACCAAAGTGTTTTTTGGGACCTTTGTCCCTTTAAAAATTGCTATTGTAGGTCAGCTTCCTGCAAATGTCCAAAATATACACATAGCTACTCATAAACTAACCTACTATGGCTATTTTTTGAAACTCCACAAACATCTGAACATTGCCAATGCCATGTCCTCAATTATCTGTTATGGTTGTTTTAATACCGGTGGCTTGCACTAAGCATTAAATATCACTCTAGCTCCAAAATATGCATGATATAGTCAGTTAAAGGTGGCCCCCCCTGGACCCATGACAATTTGTACTAAACAGTCTTCAAATATCTTTTTGATCTTTTTCAGGTGGCAAATGCATTTGGGATTGGCAAAACTACTTTGTCAAAAATCCCAACGGTCTGTTTGGTTTGGCTAAAGTAGAGCTACTTTGGGAAGAATTTCATTAAAATCCCTACTGATGAGAATGACATATTTCTTTTGTTTTTCTTGTTGAGAGGACTATTAAGTTGACAGTTAAAGTTGCCAACAGAACAACGAAGTTGCTCAAATTCAGCAAAATATAACATAATACCTTTAAAGTCCGCCATTTTGAATTGGTTTTTCGTTTTTCAGGATTTTTCGGCGTTTTTCCCAGTTTACATGACCACAAAGCGCCAAAACGACCAATTTCAAAACGTTTTCAAAGACAGGAAAAAACGAATCTTTGGCATCGTTTCCTATTCCACTATTTGAAGCGTTTTTGGCTTCCTGACGTGGTTTTCATGGAATTTTCGTGTAAACTAACGTGAAAACGATACTTTCAGAAACGCGATACAACCAAAAACGCTCGGAACCGATATCGTATGCACATAGTCTTAGTAGGATATCGATCTTCAGGTGCTTTGCCTTCCTGTGTTTACATAGACATTGAATATAGGTGGACAAGGAGAGGTACTTACACCAGGCCTGAAAGTGGACATTGATTTTAATTAGAAGGCAGGTTATATTCATTATTCACCAGTCCAACAAAGTTCATGCCCACTTGGAAAACATCCTATGGATGTCCAAGCTACCAAAGGTTTCTGTATTCCTATTTTTTTAGAATTTTATTTATACCCTAGAATGAACCCCATTGATAGGAAACTTGCGATTAGAAGTCTCAGGAGGGCTAATGGGAGCATGGATTATATAAATTCATTACTAAAGCTGAAGATGACCTAGACGACGAAACAGAAGAAACTGAATCTGGCTATAATGCATAGAACATTATAACTTACGAGCATTCCTTAAAGCTGCATATAGACAGTATATTCTTGCAAGACATGGCTAGCTTAGAAAGAAGAATCATAGAGTTTCCTCTTTCTTGTGGAGTTCTTAAAAATAAGGGCAACAATACCCTTCTATTACAGGAGTCTACATGGGATTTAGAGAAAACTAGATCATAAAACAAAATGTCATGTGTCAAAAATCTACCAGCTTATGCTTGTTTATACAACATAGACTCAAACAGGTCTGTACCTTCCTGAACATAATTGATTGTTACTGTTCAGATAATGGATTGATTTATTCTTTGTTGACTATACAAACGTATAGACGATAGCAGTAATGGGCAATAGTTTATGACATTTATTATTATTTTACTTTGTGTAGGATGGCACATGCTATCCATCTAATAACTTTATTTTTTGTTTCTGTTTTATTTATTTGTACATATACTTTTTCATGTTCTTAAAACACAGAAATGTTTTTTTTTTAATTGCTTTTATACTTTTCTTGGGGCATATTTTCATTTTGTTTGTTTAGACATTTCAAATCGATTTAGATAAACGTATTGCAAGTTCTTTGGATGGTTGCACAGCAATTGTAGGAGACAACAAGAACAGAGTCACTTGCATTTAAAGAAACATTACTTGTTTTATCCACATCTATATCATCAGATCTTTGCAACGCATCGATTTTTACAAAATAAGAAAACAGGCTACATACTCGCAAATTTTGTACAATCGATATTTTAGTAGTTATTGTGCATGTACTTACTTTCATTATTTCCAAAGCACCATCATCGCATGTTGTTGCAGTTGTTTTGCAAGCACTAACAGCAGCACCAGAAGTGGAGCACTATGTGGTTTGGACCCAAATTTTCTCCATAGCTTTGACTTGTGAAACCTATTATATTGAAATAGTGATTATATTACATATAATTAATATATTCACATGATAGGATTTATCCACTGTATTAGTTATCCAGGCATTGAACAACCAATTCATGTGATAGATGTACATACTATAAAGGATGTATGTAACATCAATTCACATGAATTGGGAATGACCAGGAGTTGGTTTGTTCCAAAGCCCAGGATAACTTATCTCAGAGGATAAATCGGGTCGCCACCCTACATATACTATCACGATTTATACTAACAATAAAACAACAGAATCACCAACAAATAAACCAATGCCCTAACCACTTTTGTTCCATATAGCCAATACACAAAACCTGTTCTTTATGGGCACGTATTTACTGGATAAATCCTATTCTAGTGAATATATTTTCTATCCACAGAATGGCCATCTGAGAAAAAATAGCGAGTGGAATATCACTATCCATGTTTTCCAACAACATATTCATCCTGCCATTTTTTATCAGAAAACTGTTGAATATATAGAAAATGAATTGACTGGTTAGGACTTATTACTTAACCACCAGTAAGCTATCCCAAAGCTTAGTGTGGTAGGACAAGGGTTTTTACATATCAGTTCATATTATATAATAAAAATAGCTATATTGTAAGGATAACCAAACTGTGGAACATCTTAACTGCATACGAATTAACATTAGAAAACCAAACTCTTAGGTATTTAAAAAAAAGTCTGTTTTCTATATATAATAATGCCTTAAAGGACATTTATTACATTAATGATAGCAGGACTTGGAAATCCGTTTGTATAAAATGTAAAAATGCGCACCTCTTTAAATGAAGTGCCTCATTGCTGTTATTAGAACAACTTAGTCTTACTTCTTTTAACTTTTTTTGAAACAACTATAACCTTTCTTTGTTTACTAATGTATTGTATTTCTAGTTTCTCAATCTACAGTATAATTTATTGTATGATTCTAGCTTGATTTACGACACTGTACTGTGGTTTAGTATATTGTAACTACTATATTTTGGAGGCAACAGTAATTGGGGTTACCTGTTGTGCCTTCCATTTTTACTCTATGGTGAATAAAGTGATTTAAAAAAAAAAAAAAAAAAAAAGAATTATAAGAAGCTACAGTACCTTAGACACTTTTTTAATGCTTTTTGATTTGTGCCCACATGAACAGAACTGATCTATGCATAATCAAGGGTTTCCATCCTCCTCCCATTTCTGATGTAGACATAAATTTTTGTTATTGAAAAATGGGTGCAATTCATAGAATACCCGTCCACTTCTTGAAACCGTATGTATAGACATATCCGCTCTTTTCAATCTACATATAATCAGCTTCCTTACTGTTTTCTGAATTGTACCTTTTAGGATTTCGCATAGTTTCGCCGATTGTTATTTTAATTTTCATAATATACACAGTATTTGTATTTTTAATATTTTCTGTAATTTATAGTTGTTGTATTTATTTAGAGGCAGCACAATTTTATTAGTGCTGTGTACTATTTAGTGTTTACCCTCTGTAAATCAAGTTTGAAATGAAATGAATTTAAAGGCAGAAATCGAAACCAGGTTGCTCTAAAATCTCTTATTAAATATAATGTCGAAGGTTTATATTGTGTGTACATGTTGATAAGTTATATCCAAAATTAAATGGTTTTTTTAAAATAGAACGAAGCAAATTGTAAATGAGGAACTTTCCGTATTTGACACTTTTTGGACTGGTATTCTAGACTTTAGCGGGAAAATGTATGCTAGAAGACAATGAAATTTTAACATTCCTTAAACTCAACCTTGTATTAAAATATGCAGTTAATATTAAATATATGAGGGAGAGGGTTGCAATTCAGTTGTACCTGCCCACCAACCATTGTTCATGTTGAAACAAAAGGAAAGAGGGCCCATAATGTTTTATGAGGTTACTATCTCACAAACTAAGACAGCTACAGCCTAAGAAGCAATGCAATATTGGTGTATAAAAAATCCTGAAAGGGATACAACTGCAATCATATTATGCATATAATCTATGAAATATGTTACATAACTGCCCCTCCTGAGAAACCTGCAAATGTGGCAAGCATACTGTAGGCTACAGCTATAGTATAGCTGTGCAGCACCGTATGCAATGACCATTGCTGCTGTAAAGAGCGGTGCTGGTCAATATAGAATTTAATATAGCTGCCATGCAACATATAATTTCGTGGAGAGGCCATATTGGCCCCAGAAATACAGTAGCTTTAACCCATTCCTGTCTGAGATATCCTTTAATTATTTTTATTTCGGCGAACACCAGATTATAATTAACAGAATGCATCATATGGGAGCTTAGCTGAGTCTGGTCCAAATCTACAGGCATGGGTTTTTAACATTAAACATGAAATAGCAAATAGAAAAACTGTTCATGGGACCCAATCAACACGAAGGAGCAATGGAGACTGTTCGTTTAATGGAAGCTCCAATACCAACAGTTACTAGCTAACGCCCACGATTCCTGAACGCCAGTGTTGTGGGCCTCAAAAACCTGATTATTAACACCTTGACCCATTGCAGCCTACATGTATACATTCTCCCTTTTGTGAGTAAAATCATTTGACATTGGCCCACAGAAAATTTGAAACATAATCAAATACAATATAGATCTATTTATACAATAAATACAGTACAACAGCGAACATTCCATCTGTGTATGGGATGCGGGCAAGGTTGCATCACATTATTTATTTATTATTATTATATTATTATTTCGTATTCGTATTTCTAGTTATATTGGTATTTGATAACCTCCCTAATAGAGTTGCACCCGAATACTTTTTGCGATATCTGATGGGTCGTCCGCAGAAACAAGTGCGCCTAGCAGTATCTAATTGTATAAAAGAATCCATAATCGTGCTGACTTCTTTCTAATTTACAATCGTATTGAATTTTTTAGTTTTTCAAGTGTTATTCGTAACCTAACCATTGATTGAATATGAAGATCCCATTGATCAAGGTTGGGTTAATTATATATATTGCTCAACCACTCATTAATAATTCATGAGTTTATCAGCCAATTCAAGTCACGCATTTCGACACGTGCATGAGATTTGATATCATGTAAAGGCCTTGGTTCCCTGTGTTTTGATGAGGATGAATGGGGCTATAGCCTCCACTCATGAAGCTGAGCACGGTGATCATTGGACTTTTTAAGTGACTCGGATATGGCGAGGCCCAGCATTGTTCACAGGTAATGCAAACTGATCATGCATGCCAAGATTTATTCGCAACAGTATGGTAACCTCCAATAACTCTGTCAGCGCCCCACAAACAAGTTCAACCAATGTTTTGGGTTGAACTCTACTTCATTGACCACAGCTCCCAAAACAATAGAAGCACGTAATCGCGCACCAACAACAGCCAACCAGAACCAACCTTTACACCGACCTTTCTACCAGGCCATCCCGTGTTAAGTAATTCCTGAATACGTTTTCCTGGCAACGTCGGTGTCATGTTTGTCCCAACCACGAAACCATTATATTCCACCCATCCACCCTCCGACTGCTATGCCATTAGTCGCTCCCAATCCATTTCAGATTTTGGGCTTCCATCCTTTACTTCCAACGCCACCCCACCCCCTTTGTAGTCGTCCCTAATTTATTCTTGTCCTGTCAAAAATGGTCCAGTCTATTCCTGAGTGGCCAGTTCATCGACCTACCAGTTCTCATCCAAGAATCATGTGAAGATGAACCAAACACCTGTACACCTCTTGGACGGGCACCTTATCATCAACCCGGGACCGCGTAAAAACTAAAGTCATATACGGACATTATTACACTGGGTGCAAGGCATCTCTATCTACACAAGCATTTTTTTGCTCATTACCAACCCCAGCGTATCTCGCAACCTTTGGCTGTTACCAGCTGTTTATAATTTGTTTGGCGAAACAAAATTCCGTGGCCCTAACTATGATAAAGCGTTTCGTCGCGATGCCGTCCGCGCGAAAACGTCACTGATTGGTCACAAATTAATGTGGAATTATTCAACTTTCACTCAGCTGCCTCAAGTTTATTTCCCACACAGCTTCGATGGAGCCAAGAGTCTCTCCCTCCTCCAATTCTCATTTGCCGTTCTTGGAACGAAGGCCACTGCTCCTGCTCGGTAGCAGTTTTGCCGTTATGGTCACTTTTGCGACTTTCCCAGGCTGATTTCCGTGAACACCGTGGGATCAACAGTCTACGACCTCCGACAATTCACCCTGCCAAACGCTTTCGTTAGCGTAATGACGAGACTTCCGTTTTTTCCTCCTCGGTTTGCACTTTTCTATACTCCAATTACAAAACGTGTATAGTTACGTACCTATTTATTAACCATAAATTTTATGTGGTCATTAATAAAGTTTCAATAAAAATTTCCAATCTATGTTTGTGTAACTATACCTCTAGGTACTACTTCATGTATGCCGATTTTTGTGTCTTGACACAAAATTTGAGTTAGGATTATAGTTGATTGGGGGTCAGGCTTACATGAAGTCCCAGCTTTAGGCATACATGTAGCAGGGGCGTAGAGAAGCTTTGTAAACTTGGGGGGCCGGCCAAAGCAAAATTTTCGGTGTATAACCTCTCAATGGCGAAGTTAGTCCAAAATGGGGTGGTCATGATAACCAATAATCTGAGCGCCGTATGGGGGCGCGAGGCCCTTTCTGAGAGGGTTCCGGGGTATGCTCACCCCGAAAAATTTTGAAATCTAGATTCCCACTAAAGGCATTTCGTGGCATTCTGAGCGGTGATTTTTCAGCTCAGAAGTTAATTAAAAATTCATATTTTGGACTGTTTCGCTCTATATCAGAGCTCATCAGAATGCCTAGGAACCACCAGGGGGCGGCGTGTGACACCCGAAAATCTGGTGATGCCCCAAGCAGATGACACTTACTGCTTCTCCAGAGCAATGGCCCAAATCGAAAAGTTTTTCCCGGCACTTTTTTTGAGCCTACGGCCGCCCCTGGGAACCACTGACAACATAACTTTAAATATTAATGCAATACATGGACGTTTTTTTTCAACCGGCCTATCTTTTAGCCTCAATCATTTCGCGATTTTCCGCCCTTCTGCTTAGTTAAAAAAGAAAGCCTACAAGAGTAGAGGCTGCGTAAACTAGAGAAATATTAGGACTTTCAGTTTAGTAAAACACTTGGGGTTAACATGCTAAGAATATTGTAATTATTATTTTCAATTACTTTCGATATGACAGTTTAACAGAACATTAATAGGAAGAAATGTTGTTTTCCAACTTGAATGAAATATCAAACATTCATTAACTATTCGATTAATATACGATTTCAAATACTTCTACTACTTTCGAATTCAATTTTTTTCCTGCAATTCCTACGCCCCTGACATGAAGTACCTGCCATTCCTCTTTTTCCTAGCGATTGGCGTTCGCGCCATGCTTACTTGTTCTCAGCGGGCCGATGTTTGGTTTTTTAGTGTTTTAGTTGCTTTTCGCAAGTTTTTTGGCCCGCTTTACTAAGTTCCGATAATACGACGGTCCTCTCTGAGCTAGGAAATTGCCAGCAACCTCATACTATTCTCAGTACACTTCAGATGACTGGCGTGACTGAAGTTTTAATTTTTGCCCGCATTAACGCCGTAACTTTCACTAATAAGTCCGAAATAGTTCGACTTTCACCATTCAGAAGCGGGCAGTACGTCCTCCAAGTTGTGCGTGTTTTCCAGTATTAGCCAATAGAATTCACTGAACCAGGCACTGGATATTAGCCGTAGAGTTGGAAGCGTTTCAGCTCAGGGACAAACAGGGAGCGCCCCCGCGACACTCTCGAGACGTAGAAGTACAGGAGGTCACCAGAGATAGGGAAGAGTGGGATCTGGCGAAGTAGGTTTAAGGAGCTGAAGGTGCAGCTGGGGCGAGGATGCAAGCACCAGAGGAGGTGCCGACACATAAGGTTGAGCTCTGGACCACTATCCGCCGTGACTGGCCCTTTTGAAGCACGACCACAGCAGCAGCTGCAGCAGTGCGGGGGCCAACTACAGTCGACGAAAGCAGCAGGCAGAACCAGTCCATGCATGGAACTACCTCGCCCCTCCAAACCAGCTGTCAAGTCAGGGGAGTGGTGGAATGACTGTGTACATGGGATGCCCGTCTGATTGAACACCTGCGCCCAGACTGGAAA
>JAYKKM010000394.1:0-90000 GCA_035772405.1 Chrysogorgia sp. JL179-B06
TCAATCGAAAAACACGGCCCACACGGTAACGCAAGATTAAACAATTGAAATTCGACAAGCGCCAGGAACATGAAAATCCCACGCACGACGCCAAGTTTTGATTTTTGATTTCATAAACAACTCTGGCGATTGGTGGCATTTTGAGTTTTCAAGATGCTACGCGGGCGTGCAAAGAATGGCCTTTTCTGGAAAAATGTAAATTTTTTCAACCTGATTTATGATAATTAATGCTAATACTTATATTATAACATAAATGTGTTTTGTTTCGGGAAATTTAAAAGAATCAAGTAAAAGAGCCGGTTTATTGGGCTTCTACAGAAAATGAATAGCTTTCGCAAACAGTTATGGTTATTTCAAGAGATATCAATAGAACAACGTGGTCGTTCAATTTTTGAATGTTTTTTTTCCAGCCGTAATGGAAAAGAGTTAATAAGCAATAATAGGTAAATTGAAAAATAATCGAAGAAAAAGCGTAAAAGGAAAAGCAGTTTATTATCTGTTTGAATTGAAAATAATCAAAGTAAAATACAGTTTAACAAAGCAAAAAAATGTCAGCTGACAAAAAATGAAAGCCCCCTTCCTACTGGCTCCCCCCTAACCCCCCTCAATGAGAGGAATTATGTAAGGGTTACCCGACAGCAGAGTCTCTGCAGAGATCCCCACCCGCACCGGTCCACACCGCACGCGGAGCTCATACTTTTAAATATATACTCAAGCTATCTATACACTACAAAGACCAATACGTTCTATGCATGTGGGTCAAAAAGGTCAAAATTCACGCGTGATTTAGAAATGTAAGGAAATAATTCACCATTCAACCAAATTTGTTACAAATTTTGATATGTGGAGTTGTTTAGCCGACTTATAACGATGATGAAAAATTCAGGCGAAAATTATAAAATCTGAATCGATGCGAAAAAATATCGACCAATTGTATATTAAACTCATATCCCCTACGGGCGCAGTTAAAAAATGGGTCACTCGAAAGACCCGCAAAGTCGTCAATCGAAAAACACGGCACAAAAACGGTAACCGCAAGATTAAAAATTGAAATTTCCGACAAGCGCCAGGAACATGAAAATCCCACGCACACAAACTTCGCCAACCACCGCCAAGTTTGATTTGATTTCATAAACAACCTCTGGCCGATTGGTGGCATTTCTGAGTTTTCAAAGAATGCTACGGCGAAGGCGTGCAAGATTGGACTTTTCTGGAAAAATGTAAATTTTTCAAACTCTGATTTTATAGATATATTAATGCTAATTTATATTAACATAATTGTGTTTTGTTCGGAAATTTAAAAGAACAAGTAAAAGCCGGTTTATTGGGCTTCCAGAAAATGTATAGCTTTCTGCAACAGTTATGGTTATTTCAAGGAGATATCAATAGAACATAAATACGTGGTCGATTCATCATTTTTGATGTTTTTCAGCCGTAAGGAAAGAAGTTATATAAGCAATAATAGGTAAATATGAAAATAATCGAAGAAAAAGCGTAAAAGGAAAAGCATTTATTAATCCTGTTGAAAATTGAAAATAATCAAAAGTAAATTACAGTTTAACCAAAGCAAAAAAATTGGTCAGTGACAAAAAATGAACCCCCTTCTCTGCTCCCTTCCCCCCCCTACCCCCGAATGAGAGGAATTATGTAAGGGTTACCCGAAGCAGAGTCTCTGCAGGAGATCCCACCACCCAAACCGGTCCACCCGCACGGGAAGCTCATACTTTTAAATAATATACGCAAGCTAATCTATACAATCTTACAAAGACAATACGTTTCTATGCATGTGGGTCAAAAAGGTCCAAAATTCAACCGATGTTTAGAAAATGGTAGGAAATTAATTCAACCACAAATTTGTTACACATTTGATATGTGTGTTTGTTCTTAGGCCGACTTAATAACGATGATGAAAAATTCAGGCGAAAAATATAAAATTGATCGATGCGAATAAAAATATCGACCATTGTAAATAATAACTCTTTTTCCCTACGGGCGCAGTTTAAAATGGGTCACTGAACGACAATCCGCAAAAGTCGTCAATCAAACGAAAAACACGGGCACACGGTAACGCAAGATTAAAAATTGGTAAATTCGACAAGCGCCAGGAACATGATAATCCACGCTACAACGCCAAAGTTTGATTTTGATTTCATAAACAACTCTGGCGATTGGGTGGCATTTTGAGTTTTCAAGATGCTACGCGGGCCGTGCAAGATGGCCTTTTTCTGGAAAAATGTAAAATTTTTCAAAACCTGATTTATGATAATGTAATGCCTAATTTATATTAACATACATGTGTTTTGTTCGGGAAATTTAAAAGAACAAGTAAAAGCCGGTTATATTGGACTTCCAGAAAATGTATAGCTATTCGCAACAGTTATGTGTTATTTCAAGAGATTATCAAATAGAACAAACGTGGTCGTTCAATTTTTGATGTTTTTCCAGCCGTAAGGAAAGAGTTTAATAAGCAATAATAGGTAAATTGAAAATAATCGAAGAAAAAGCGTAAAAGGAAAAGCAGTTTATTATCTGTTGAATTGAAAATAATCAAAGTAAATACAGTTTAACAAAGCAAAAAAATGGTCCAGTGACAAAAAATGAACCCCCTTCTCTGCTCCCCCCTACCCCCCTCAATGAGAGGAATTATGTAAGTGTTACCCGAAGCAGAGTCTCTGCAGAGATCCCACCCGCACCGGTCCACCCGCACGGGAGCTCATACTTTTAAATATATACGCAAGCTATCTATACACTACAAAGACAATACTTTCTATGCATGTGGGTCAAAAAGGTCAAATAGTCACCGTGTTTAGAAATGTAGGAAATAATTCACCAAATTTGTTACAAATTTGATATGTGTGTTGTTTAGCCGACTTATAACGATGATGAAAAATTCAGGCGAAAATATAAAATTGATCGATGCGAAAAAATATCGACCATTGTATATTAACTCCATAATAGGTAAATTGAAAATAATCGAAGAAAAAGTCGTCAAAAAAAAAGCACGGAACGGATTAAAAATTAAAATTTAACAAAGCAAAAAAATGGTCAGTGACAAAAAATGAACCCCCTTCTCTGGCTTCATAAACAACTCTGCAATGAGAGGAATTGAGTTTTCAAGAGCAAGGGCTGCAGAGATCCCACGCCGCACCCGCACGGGAGCTCATACTTTCAAATATAATTAATCTATACACTAAAACAATGTTTTCTATTCGGGTTTCAAAAAGGTCGAAAGCCGTGTTAGAAATGTAGGAAATAATTCACCAAATTTGTTACAAATTTATGATGTTGTTTAGCCGACTATAAGATGTTAAAAATTCAGCGAAAAAATAAAATTGATCGATGCGAAAAAAATATCGACCATTGGTATTAACTCTTTCCCTAGAATTAAAATGGTCACTGAAGACCCTCAAAGTCTTAATCGAAAAAACGGCCACACGCTAACGCAAGATTAAAATTGAAATGACAAGCGTAAATATGTCCACGCACACGCCAAGTTGATTTGATTTCATAAACAACCTGCGATTGGTGGCATTTGAGTTTTTCAAGATGCTACCGGTCGTGCAAGATGGCCTTTTCTGAAAAATGTAAATTTTTCAATGATTATGATAAAAAATGCTAATTTATATTAATCAAAATGTGTTTTGTTCGGAAAAAAGAACAAGTAAAAGCCGGTTTATTGGGCTTCCAGAAAATGTAAGCTTCACGCAACAGTTATGGTTATTTCAAGAGATATCAATAGAACAACGTGGTCGTTTTTGATGTTTTTCAGCCGTAAGGAAAGAGTTAATAAGCAATAATAGTAAATTGAAAATAATCGAAGAAAAGCGTAAAAGGAAAAAGCATTTATTATCTGTTGAATTGAAAATAATCAAAGTAAATACAGTTTAACAAAGCAAAAAAATGGTCAGTGACAAAAAATGAACCCCCTTCTCTGCTCCCCCCTACCCCCCTCAATGAGAGGAATTATGTAAGGGTTACCCGAAGCAGAGTCTCTGCAGAGATCCCACCCGCACCGGTCCACCCGCCACGGGAGCTCATACTTTAAATATATACGCAAGCTATCTATACACTACAAAGACAATACGTTCTATGCATGTGGGTCAAAAAGGTCAAAATTCACCGTGTTTAGAAATGTAGGAAATAATTCACCAAATTTGTTACAAATTTGATATGTGTGTTGTTTAGCCGACTTATAACGATGATGAAAAATTCAGGCGAAAATATAAAATTGATCGATGCGAAAAAATATCGACCATTGTATATTAACTCTTTCCCTACGGGCGCAGTTAAAATGGGTCACTGAAGACCCGCAAAGTCGTCAATCGAAAAAACACGGCACACGGTAACGCAAGATTAAAAATTGAAATTCGACAAGCGCCAGGAACATGAAATCCACGCACACGCCAAGTTTGATTTGATTTCATAAACAACTCTGCGATTGGTGGCATTTTGAGTTTTCAAGATGCTACGCGGGCGTGCAAGATGGCCTTTTCAGGAAAAATGTAAATTTTTTCAACCTGATTTATGATAATTAATGCTAATTTATATTAACATAATGTGTTTGTTCGGGAAATTTAAAAGAACAAGTAAAAGCCGGTTTATTGGGCTTCCAGAAAATGTATAGCTTTCGCAACAGTTATGGTTATTTCAAGAGATATCAATAGAACAACGTGGTCGTTCAATTTTTGATGTTTTTCAGCCGTAAGGAAAGAGTTAATAAGCAATAATAGGTAAATTGAAAATAATCGAAGAAAAAGCGTGAAAGGAAAAGCAGTTTATTATCTGTTGAATTGAAAATAATCAAAGTAAATACAGTTTAACAAAGCCAAAAAATGGTCAGTGACAAAAAATGAACCCCCTTCTCTGCTCCCCCCTACCCCCCTCAATGAGAGGAATTATGTAAGGGTTACCCGAAGCAGAGTCTCTGCAGAGATCCCACCCGCAACCGGTCCACCCGCACGGGAGCTCATACTTTTAAATATATACGCAAGCTATCTATACACTACAAAGACAATACGTTCTATGCATGTGGGTCAAAAAGGTCAAAATTCACCGTGTTTAGAAATGTAGGAAATAATTCACCAAATTTGTTACAAATTTGATATGTGTGTTGTTTAGCCGACTTATAACGATGATGAAAAATTCAGGCGAAAATATAAAATTGATCGATGCGAAAAAATATCGACCATTGTATATTAACTCTTTCCCTACGGGCGCAGTTAAAATGGGTCACTGAAGACCCGCAAAGTCGTCAATCGAAAAACACGGCAACACGGAAACGCAAGATTAAAAATTAAAATTCGACAAGCGCCAGGAACATGAAATCCACGCACAACGCCAAGTTTGATTTGATTTCATAAACAACTCTGCGATTGGGTGGCATTTTGAGTTTTCAAGATGCTACGCGGGCGTGCAAGATGGCCTTTTCTGGAAAAATGTAAATTTTTCAACCTGATTTATGATAATTAATGCTAATTTATATTAACATAATGTGTTTTGTTCGGGAAATTTAAAAGAACAAGTAAAAGCCGGTTTATTGGGCTTCCAGAAAATGTATAGCTTTCGCAACAGTTATGGTTATTTCAAGAGATATCAATAGAACAACGTGGTCGTTCAATTTTTGATGTTTTTCAGCCGTAAGGAAAGAGTTAATAAGCAATAATAGGTAAATTGAAAATAATCGAAGAAAAAGCGTAAAAGGAAAAGCAGTTTATTATCTGTTGAATTGAAAATAATCAAAGTAAATACAGTTTAACAAAGCAAAAAAATGGTCAGTGACAAAAAATGAACCCCCTTCTCTGCTCCCCCCTACCCCCCTCAATGAGAGGAATTATGTAAGGGTTACCCGAAGCAGAGTCTCTGCAGAGATCCCACCCGCACCGGTCCACCCGCACGGGAGCTCATACTTTTAAATATATACGCAAGCTATCTATACACTACAAAGGACAATACGTTCTATGCATGTGGGTCAAAAAGGTCAAAATTCACCGTGTTTAGAAATGTAGGAAATAATTCACCAAATTTGTTACAAATTTGATAAGTGTGTTGTTTAGCCGACTTATAACGATGATGAAAAATTCAGGCGAAAATATAAAAATTGATCGATGCGAAAAAATATCGACCATTGTATATTAACTCTTTCCCTACGGGCGCAGTTAAAATGGTCACTGAAGACCCGCAAAGTCGTCAATCGAAAAACACGGCACACGGTAACGCAAGATTAAAAATTGAAATTCGACAAGCGCCAGCAACATGAAATCCACGCACACGCCAAGTTTGATTTGATTTCATAAACAACTCTGCGATTGGTGGCATTTTGAGTTTTCAAGATGCTACGCGGGCGTGCAAGATGGCCTTTTCTGGAAAAATGTAAATTTTTCAACCTAATTTATGATAATTAATATATTAACATAATGTGTTTTGTTCGGGAAATTTAAAAGAACAAGTAAAAAGCCGGTTTATTGGGCTTCCAGAAAATGTATAGCTTTCGCAACAGTTATGGTTATTTCAAGAGATATCAATAGAACAACGTGGTCGTTCAATTTTGATGTTTTTCAGCCGTAAGGAAAGAGTTAATAAGCAATAATAGGTAAATTGAAAATAATCGAAGAAAAAGCGTGAAAGGAAAAGCAGTTTATTATCTGTTGAATTGAAAATAATCAAAGTAAAATACAGTTTAACAAAGCAAAAAAATGGTCAGTGACAAAAAATGAACCCCCTTCCTCTGCTCCCCCCTACCCCCCTCAATGAGAGGAATTATGTAAGGGTTACCCGAAGCAGAGTCTCTGCAGAGATCCCACCCGCACCGGTCCACCCGCACGGGAGCTCATACTTTTAAATATATACGCAAGCTATCTATACACTACAAAGACAATACGTTCTATGCATGTGGGTCAAAAAGGTCAAAATTCACCGTGTTTAGAAATGTAGGAAATAATTCACCAAATTTGTTACAAATTTGATATGTGTGTTGTTTAGCCGACTTATAACGATGATGAAAAATTCAGGCGAAAATATAAAATTGATCGATGCGAAAAAATATCGACCATTGTATATTAACTCTTTCCCTACGGGCGCAGTTAAAATGGGTCACTGAAGACCCGCAAAGTCGTCAATCGAAAAACACGGCACAACGGTAACGCAAGATTAAAAATTGAAATTCGACGAGCGCCAGGAACATGAAATCCACGCACACGCCAAGTTTGATTTGATTTCATAAACAACTCTGCGATTGGTGGCATTTTGAGTTTTCAAGATGCTACGCGGGCGTGCAAGATGGCCTTTTCTGGAAAAATGGTAAATTTTTCAACCTGATTTATGATAATTAATGCTAATTTATATTAACATAATGTGTTTTGTTCGGGAAATTTAAAAGAACAAGTAAAAGCCGGTTTATTGGGCTTCCAGAAAATGTATAGCTTTCGCAACAGTTATGGTTATTTCAAGAGATATCAATAGAACAACGTGGTCGTTCAATTTTTGATGTTTTTCAGCCGTAAGGAAAGAGTTAATAAGCAATAATAGGTAAAATTGAAAATAATCGAAGAAAAAGCGTAAAAGGAAAAGCAGTTTATTATCTGTTGAATTGAAAAATAATCAAAGTAAAATACAGTTTAAACAAAGCAAAAAAATGGTCAGTGACAAAAAATGAACCCCCTTCTCTGCTGCTCCCCCCTACCCCCCTCAATGAGAGGAATTATGTAAGGGTTACCCGAAGCAGAGTCTCTGCAGAGGATCCCACCCGCACCGGTCCACCCGCACGGGAGCTCATACTTTTAAATATATACGCAAGCTATCTATACACTACAAAGACAATACGTTCTATGCATGTGGGTCAAAAAGGTCAAAATTCACCGTGTTTAGAAATGTAGGAAATAATTCACCAAATTTGTTACAAATTTGATATGTGTGTTGTTTAGCCGACTTATAACGATGATGAAAAATTCAGGCGAAAATATAAAATTGATCGATGCGAAAAAATATCGACCATTGTATATTAACTCTTTCCCTACGGGCGCAGTTAAAATGGGTCACTGAAGACCCGCAAAGTCGTCAATCGAAAACACGGCACACGGTAACGCAAGATTAAAAATTGAAATTCGACAAGCGCCAGGAACATGAAATCCACGCACACGCCAAGTTTGATTTGATTTCATAAACAACTCTGCGATTGGTGGCATTTTGAGTTTTCAAGATGCTACGCGGGCGTGCAAGATGGCCTTTTCTGGAAAAATGTAAATTTTTCAACCTGATTTATGATAATTAATGCTAATTTATATTAACATAATGTGTTTTGTTCGGGAAATTTAAAAGAACAAGTAAAAGCCGGTTTATTGGGCTTCCAGAAAATGTATAGCTTTCGCAACAGTTATGGTTATTTCAAGAGATATCAATAGAACAACGTGGTCGTTCAATTTTTGATGTTTTTCAGCCGTAAGGAAAGAGTTAATAAGCAATAATAGGTAAATTGAAAATAATCGAAGAAAAAGCGTGAAAGGAAAAGCAGTTTATTATCTGTTGAATTGAAAATAATCAAAGTAAATACAGTTTAACAAAGCAAAAAAATGGTCAGTGACAAAAAATGAACCCCCTTCTCTGCTCCCCCCTACCCCCCTCAATGAGAGGAATTATGTAAGGGTTACCCGAAGCAGAGTCTCTGCAGAGATCCCACCCGCACCGGTCCACCCGCACGGGAGCTCATACTTTTAAATATATACGCAAGCTATCTATACACTACAAAGACAATACGTTCTATGCATGTGGGTCAAAAAGGTCAAAATTCACCGTGTTTAGAAATGTAGGAAATAATTCACCAAATTTGTTACAAATTTGATATGTGTGTTGTTTAGCCGACTTATAACGATGATGAAAAATTCAGGCGAAAATATAAAATTGATCGATGCGAAAAAATATCGACCATTGTATATTAACTCTTTCCCTACGGGCGCAGTTAAAATGGGTCACTGAAGACCCGCAAAGTCGTCAATCGAAAAACACGGCACACGGTAACGCAAGATTAAAAATTGAAATTCGACAAGCGCCAGGAACATGAAATCCACGCACACGCCAAGTTTGATTTGATTTCATAAACAACTCTGCGATTGGTGGCATTTTGAGTTTTCAAGATGCTACGCGGGCGTGCAAGATGGCCTTTTCTGGAAAAATGTAAATTTTTCAACCTGATTTATGATAATTAATGCTAATTTATATTAACATAATGTGTTTTGTTCGGGAAATTTAAAAGAACAAGTAAAAGCCGGTTTATTGGGCTTCCAGAAAATGTATAGCTTTCGCAACAGTTATGGTTATTTCAAGAGATATCAATAGAACAACGTGGTCGTTCAATTTTTGATGTTTTTCAGCCGTAAGGAAAGAGTTAATAAGCAATAATAGGTAAATTGAAAATAATCGAAGAAAAAGCGTGAAAGGAAAAGCAGTTTATTATCTGTTGAATTGAAAATAATCAAAGTAAATACAGTTTAACAAAGCAAAAAAATGGTCAGTGACAAAAAATGAACCCCCCTCTCTGCTCCCCCCCTACCCCCCTCAATGAGAGGAATTATGTAAGGGTTACCCGAAGCAGAGTCTCTGCAGAGATCCCACCCGCACCGGTCCACCCGCACGGGAGCTCATACTTTTAAATATATACGCAAGCTATCTATACACTACAAAGACAATACGTTCTATGCATGTGGGTCAAAAAGGTCAAAATTCACCGTGTTTAGAAATGTAGGAAATAATTCACCAAATTTGTTACAAATTTGATATGTGTGTTGTTTTAGCCGACTTATAACGATGATGAAAAATTCAGGCGAAAATATAAAATTGATCGATGCGAAAAAATATCGACCATTGTATATTAACTCTTTCCCTACGGGCGCAGTTAAAATGGGTCACTGAAGACCCGCAAAGTCGTCAATCGAAAAACACGGCACACGGTAACGCAAGATTAAAAATTGAAATTCGACAAGCGCCAGGAACATGAAATCCACGCACACACGCCAAGTTTGATTTGATTTCATAAACAACTCTGCGATTGGTGGCATTTTGAGTTTTCAAGATGCTACGCGGGCGTGCAAGATGGCCTTTTCTGGAAAAATGTAAATTTTTCAACCTGATTTATGATAATTAATGCTAATTTATATTAACATAATGTGTTTTGTTCGGGAAATTTAAAAGAACAAGTAAAAGCCGGTTTATTGGGCTTCCAGAAAATGTATAGCTTTCGCAACAGTTATGGTTATTTCAAGAGATATCAATAGAACAACGTGGTCGTTCAATTTTTGATGTTTTTCAGCCGTAAGGAAAGAGTTAATAAGCAATAATAGGTAAATTGAAAATAATCGAAGAAAAAAGCGTGAAAGGAAAAGCAGTTTATTATCTGTTGAATTGAAAATAATCAAAGTAAATACAGTTTAACAAAGCAAAAAAATGGTCAGTGACAAAAAATGAACCCCCTTCTCTGCTCCCCCCCTACCCCCCTCAATGAGAGGAATTATGTAAGGGTTACCCGAAGCAGAGTCTCTGCAGAGATCCCACCCGCACCGGTCCACCCGCACGGGAGCTCATACTTTTAAATATATACGCAAGCTATCTATACACTACAAAGACAATACGTTCTATGCATGTGGGTCAAAAAGGTCAAAATTCACCGTGTTTAGAAATGTAGGAAATAATTCACCAAATTTGTTACAAATTTGATATGTGTGTTGTTTAGCCGACTTATAACGATGATGAAAAATTCAGGCGAAAATATAAAATTGATCGATGCGAAAAAATATCGACCATTGTATATTAACTCTTTCCCTACGGGCGCAGTTAAAATGGGTCACTGAAGACCCGCAAAGTCGTCAATCGAAAAACACGGCACACGGTAACGCAAGATTAAAAATTGAAATTCGACAAGCGCCAGGAACATGAAATCCACGCACACGCCAAGTTTGATTTGATTTCATAAACAACTCTGCGATTGGTGGCATTTTGAGTTTTCAAGATGCTACGCGGGCGTGCAAGATGGCCTTTTCTGGAAAAATGTAAATTTTTCAACCTGATTTATGATAATTAATGCTAATTTATATTAACATAATGTGTTTTGTTCGGGAAATTTAAAAGAACAAGTAAAAGCCGGTTTATTGGGCTTCCAGAAAATGTATAGCTTTCGCAACAGTTATGGTTATTTCAAGAGATATCAATAGAACAACGTGGTCGTTCAATTTTTGATGTTTTTCAGCCGTAAGGAAAGAGTTAATAAGCAATAATAGGTAAATTGAAAATAATCGAAGAAAAAGCGTGAAAGGAAAAGCAGTTTATTATCTGTTGAATTGAAAATAATCAAAGTAAATACAGTTTAACAAAGCAAAAAAATGGTCAGTGACAAAAAATGAACCCCCTTCTCTGCTCCCCCCTACCCCCCTCAATGAGAGGAATTATGTAAGGGTTACCCGAAGCAGAGTCTCTGCAGAGATCCCACCCGCACCGGTCCACCCGCACGGGAGCTCATACTTTTAAATATATACGCAAGCTATCTATACACTACAAAGACAATACGTTCTATGCATGTGGGTCAAAAAGGTCAAAATTCACCGTGTTTTAGAAATGTAGGAAATAATTCACCAAATTTGTTTACAAATTTGATATGTGTGTTGTTTAGCCGACTTATAACGATGATGAAAAATTCAGGCGAAAATATAAAATTGATCGATGCGAAAAAATATCGACCATTGTATATTAACTCTTTCCCTACGGGCGCAGTTAAAATGGGTCACTGAAGACCCGCAAAGTCGTCAATCGAAAAACACGGCACACGGTAACGCAAGATTAAAAATTGAAATTCGACAAGCGCCAGGAACATGAAATCCACGCACACGCCAAGTTTGATTTGATTTCATAAACAACTCTGCGATTGGTGGCATTTTGAGTTTTCAAGATGCTACGCGGGCGTGCAAGATGGCCTTTTCTGGAAAAATGTAAATTTTTCAACCTGATTTATGATAATTAATGCTAATTTATATTAACATAATGTGTTTTGTTCGGGAAATTTAAAAGAACAAGTAAAAGCCGGTTTATTGGGCTTCCAGAAAATGTATAGCTTTCGCAACAGTTATGGTTATTTCAAGAGATATCAATAGAACAACGTGGTCGTTCAATTTTTGATGTTTTTTCAGCCGTAAGGAAAGAGTTAATAAGCAATAATAGGTAAATTGAAAATAATCGAAGAAAAAGCGTGAAAGGAAAAGCAGTTTATTATCTGTTGAATTGAAAATAATCAAAGTAAATACAGTTTTAACAAAGCAAAAAAATGGTCAGTGACAAAAAATGAACCCCCTTCTCTGCTCCCCCCTACCCCCCTCAATGAGAGGAATTATGTAAGGGTTACCCGAAGCAGAGTCTCTGCAGAGATCCCACCCGCACCGGTCCACCCGCACGGGAGCTCATACTTTTAAATATATACGCAAGCTATCTATACACTACAAAGACAATACGTTCTATGCATGTGGGTCAAAAAGGTCAAAATTCACCGTGTTTAGAAATGTAGGAAATAATTCACCAAATTTGTTACAAATTTGATATGTGTGTTGTTTAGCCGACTTATAACGATGATGAAAAATTCAGGCGAAAATATAAAATTGATCGATGCGAAAAAAATATCGACCATTGTATATTAACTCTTTCCCTACGGGCGCAGTTAAAATGGGTCACTGAAGACCCGCAAAGTCGTCAATCGAAAAACACGGCACACGGTAACGCAAGATTAAAAATTGAAATTCGACAAGCGCCAGGAACATGAAATCCACGCACACACGCCAAGTTTGATTTGATTTCATAAACAACTCTGCGATTGGTGGCATTTTGAGTTTTCAAGATGCTACGCGGGCGTGCAAGATGGCCTTTTCTGGAAAAATGTAAATTTTTCAACCTGATTTTATGATAATTAATGCTAATTTATATTAACATAATGTGTTTTGTTCGGGAAATTTAAAAGAACAAGTAAAAGCCGGTTTATTGGGCTTCCAGAAAATGTATAGCTTTCGCAACAGTTATGGTTATTTCAAGAGATATCAATAGAACAACGTGGTCGTTCAATTTTTGATGTTTTTCAGCCGTAAGGAAAGAGTTAATAAGCAATAATAGGTAAATTGAAAATAATCCGAAGAAAAAGCGTGAAAGGAAAAGCAGTTTATTATCTGTTGAATTGAAAATAATCAAAGTAAATACAGTTTAACAAAGCAAAAAAATGGTCAGTGACAAAAAATGAACCCCCTTCTCTGCTCCCCCCTACCCCCCTCAATGAGAGGAATTATGTAAGGGTTACCCGAAGCAGAGTCTCTGCAGAGATCCCACCCGCACCGGTCCACCCGCACGGGAGCTCATACTTTTAAATATATACGCAAGCTATCTATACACTACAAAGACAATACGTTCTATGCATGTGGGTCAAAAAGGTCAAAATTCACCGTGTTTAGAAATGTAGGAAATAATTCACCAAATTTGTTACAAATTTGATATGTGTGTTGTTTAGCCGACTTATAACGATGATGAAAAATTCAGGCGAAAATATAAAATTGATCGATGCGAAAAAATATCGACCATTGTATATTAACTCTTTCCCTACGGGCGCAGTTAAAATGGGTCACTGAAGACCCGCAAAGTCGTCAATCGAAAAACACGGCACACGGTAACGCAAGATTAAAAATTGAAATTCGACAAGCGCCAGGAACATGAAATCCACGCACAACGCCAAGTTTGATTTGATTTCATAAACAACTCTGCGATTGGTGGCATTTTGAGTTTTCAAGATGCTACGCGGGCGTGCAAGATGGCCTTTTCTGGAAAAATGTAAATTTTTTCAACCTGATTTATGATAATTAATGCTAATTTATATTAACATAATGTGTTTTGTTCGGGAAATTTAAAAGAACAAGTAAAAGCCGGTTTATTGGGCTTCCAGAAAATGTATAGCTTTCGCAACAGTTATGGTTATTTCAAGAGATATCAATAGAACAACGTGGTCGTTCAATTTTTGATGTTTTTCAGCCGTAAGGAAAGAGTTAATAAGCAATAATAGGTAAATTGAAAATAATCGAAGAAAAAGCGTGAAAGGAAAAGCAGTTTATTATCTGTTGAATTGAAAATAATCAAAGTAAATACAGTTTAACAAAGCAAAAAAATGGTCAGTGACAAAAAATGAACCCCCTTCTCTGCTCCCCCCTACCCCCCTCAATGAGAGGAATTATGTAAGGGTTACCCGAAGCAGAGTCTCTGCAGAGATCCCACCCGCACCGGTCCACCCGCACGGGAGCTCATACTTTTAAATATATACGCAAGCTATCTATACACTACAAAGACAATACGTTCTATGCATGTGGGTCAAAAAGGTCAAAATTCACCGTGTTTAGAAATGTAGGAAATAATTCACCAAATTTGTTACAAATTTGATATGTGTGTTGTTTAGCCGACTTATAACGATGATGAAAAATTCAGGCGAAAATATAAAATTGATCGATGCGAAAAAATATCGACCATTGTATATTAACTCTTTCCCTACGGGCGCAGTTAAAATGGGTCACTGAAGACCCGCAAAGTCGTCAATCGAAAAACACGGCACACGGTAACGCAAGATTAAAAATTGAAATTCGACAAGCGCCAGGAACATGAAATCCACGCACACGCCAAGTTTGATTTGATTTCATAAAACAACTCTGCGATTGGTGGCATTTTGAGTTTTCAAGATGCTACGCGGGCGTGCAAGATGGCCTTTTCTGGAAAAATGTAAATTTTTCAACCTGATTTATGATAATTAATGCTAATTTATATTAACATAATGTGTTTTGTTCGGGAAATTTAAAAGAACAAGTAAAAGCCGGTTTATTGGGCTTCCAGAAAATGTATAGCTTTCGCAACAGTTATGGTTATTTCAAGAGATATCAATAGAACAACGTGGTCGTTCAATTTTTGATGTTTTTCAGCCGTAAGGAAAGAGTTAATAAGCAATAATAGGTAAATTGAAAATAATCGAAGAAAAAGCGTGAAAGGAAAAGCAGTTTATTATCTGTTGAATTGAAAATAATCAAAGTAAATACAGTTTAACAAAGCAAAAAAATGGTCAGTGACAAAAAATGAACCCCCTTCTCTGCTCCCCCCTACCCCCCTCAATGAGAGGAATTATGTAAGGGTTACCCGAAGCAGAGTCTCTGCAGAGATCCCACCCGCACCGGTCCACCCGCACGGGAGCTCATACTTTTAAATATATACGCAAGCTATCTATACACTACAAAGACAATACGTTCTATGCATGTGGGTCAAAAAGGTCAAAATTCACCGTGTTTAGAAATGTAGGAAATAATTCACCAAATTTGTTACAAATTTGATATGTGTGTTGTTTAGCCGACTTATAACGATGATGAAAAATTCAGGCGAAAATATAAAATTGATCGATGCGAAAAAATATCGACCATTGTATATTAACTCTTTCCCTACGGGCGCAGTTAAAATGGGTCACTGAAGACCCGCAAAGTCGTCAATCGAAAAACACGGCACACGGTAACGCAAGATTAAAAATTGAAATTCGACAAGCGCCAGGAACATGAAATCCACGCACCACGCCAAGTTTTGATTTGATTTCATAAACAACTCTGCGATTGGTGGCATTTTGAGTTTTCAAGATGCTACGCGGGCGTGCAAGATGGCCTTTTCTGGAAAAATGTAAATTTTTCAACCTGATTTATGATAATTAATGCTAATTTATATTAACATAATGTGTTTTGTTCGGGAAATTTAAAAGAACAAGTAAAAGCCGGTTTATTGGGCTTCCAGAAAATGTATAGCTTTCGCAACAGTTATGGTTATTTCAAGAGATATCAATAGAACAACGTGGTCGTTCAATTTTTGATGTTTTTCAGCCGTAAGGAAAGAGTTAATAAGCAATAATAGGTAAATTGAAAATAATCGAAGAAAAAGCGTGAAAGGAAAAGCAGTTTATTATCTGTTGAATTGAAAATAATCAAAGTAAATACAGTTTAACAAAGCAAAAAAATGGTCAGTGACAAAAAATGAACCCCCTTCTCTGCTCCCCCTACCCCCCTCAATGAGAGGAATTATGTAAGGGTTACCCGAAGCAGAGTCTCTGCAGAGATCCCACCCGCACCGGTCCACCCGCACGGGAGCTCATACTTTTAAATATATACGCAAGCTATCTATACACTACAAAGACAATACGTTCTATGCATGTGGGTCAAAAAGGTCAAAATTCACCGTGTTTAGAAATGTAGGAAATAATTCACCAAATTTGTTACAAATTTGATATGTGTGTTGTTTAGCCGACTTATAACGATGATGAAAAATTCAGGCGAAAATATAAAATTGATCGATGCGAAAAAATATCGACCATTGTATATTAACTCTTTCCCTACGGGCGCAGTTAAAATGGGTCACTGAAGACCCGCAAAGTCGTCAATCGAAAAACACGGCACACGGTAACGCAAGATTAAAAATTGAAATTCGACAAGCGCCAGGAACATGAAATCCACGCACACGCCAAGTTTGATTTGATTTCATAAACAACTCTGCGATTGGTGGCATTTTGAGTTTTCAAGATGCTACGCGGGCGTGCAAGATGGCCTTTTCTGGAAAAATGTAAATTTTTCAACCTGATTTATGATAATTAATGCTAATTTATATTAACATAATGTGTTTTGTTCGGGAAATTTAAAAGAACAAGTAAAAGCCGGTTTATTGGGCTTCCAGAAAATGTATAGCTTTCGCAACAGTTATGGTTATTTCAAGAGATATCAATAGAACAAACGTGGTCGTTCAATTTTTGATGTTTTTCAGCCGTAAGGAAAGAGTTAATAAGGCAATAATAGGTAAATTGAAAATAATCGAAGAAAAAGCGTGAAAGGAAAAGCAGTTTTTATCTGTTGAATTGAAAATAATCAAAGTAAATACAGTTTAACAAAGCAAAAAAAATGGTCAGTGACAAAAAATGAACCCCCTTCTCTGCTCCCCCCTACCCCCCTCAATGAGAGGAATTATGTAAGGGTTACCCGAAGCAGAGTCTCTGCAGAGATCCCACCCGCACCGGTCCACCCGCACGGGAGCTCATACTTTTAAATATATACGCAAGCTATCTATACACTACAAAGACAATACGTTCTATGCATGTGGGTCAAAAAGGTCAAATTCACCGTGTTTAGAAATGTAGGAAATAATTCACCAAATTTGTTACAAATTTGATATGTGTGTTGTTTAGCCGACTTATAACGATGATGAAAAATTCAGGCGAAAATATAAAATTGATCGATGCGAAAAAATATCGACCATTGTATATTAAATGGATATGTGTGTTGTTTAGCCGACTTATAACGATGATGAAAAATTCAGGCGAAAATATAAAATTGATCGATGCGAAAAAATATCGACCATTGTATATTAACTCTTTCCCTACGGGCGCAGTTAAAATGGGTCACTGAAGACCCGCAAAGTCGTCAATCGAAAAACACGGCACACGGTAACGCAAGATTAAAAATTGAAAATTCGACAAGCGCCAGGAACATGAAATCCACGCACACGCCAAGTTTGATTTGATTTCATAAAACAACTCTGCGATTGGTGGCATTTTGAGTTTTCAAGATGCTACGACGCGGGCGTGCAAGATGGCCTTTTCTGGAAAAATGTAAATTTTTCAACCTGATTTATGATAATTAATGCTAATTTATATTAACATAATGTGTTTTGTTCGGGAAATTTAAAAGAACAAGTAAAAGCCGGTTTATTGGGCTTCCAGAAAATGTATAGCTTTCGCAACAGTTTTATGGTTATTTCAAGAGATATCAATAGAACAACGTGGTCGTTCAATTTTTTGATGTTTTTTCAGCCGTAAGGAAAGAGTTAATAAGCAATAATAGGTAAATTGAAAATAATCGAAGAAAAAGCGTGAAAGGAAAAGCATTTATTATCTGTTGAATTGAAAATAATCAAAGTAAATACAGTTTAACAAAGCAAAAAAATGGTCAGTGACAAAAAATGACCCCCTTCTCTGCTCCCCCCTACCCCCCTCAATGAGAGGAATTATGTAAGGGTTACCCGAAGCAGAGTCTCTGCAGAGATCCCACCCGCACCGGTCCACCCGCACGGGAGCTCATACTTTTAAATATATACGCAAGCTATCTATACACTACAAAGACAATACGTTCTATGCATGTGGGTCAAAAAGGTCAAAATTCACCGTGTTTAGAAATGTAGGAAATAATTCACCAAATTTGTTACAAATTTGATATGTGTGTTGTTTAGCCGACTTATAACGATGATGAAAAATTCAGGCGAAAATATAAAATTGATCGATGCGAAAAAATATCGACCATTGTATATTAACTCTTTCCCTACGGGCGCAGTTAAAATGGGTCACTGAAGACCCGCAAAGTCGTCAATCGAAAAACACGGCACACGGTAACGCAAGATTAAAAATTGAAATTCGACAAGCGCCAGGAACATGAAATCCACGCACACGCCAAGTTTGATTTGATTTCATAAACAACTCTGCGATTGGTGGCATTTTGAGTTTTCAAGATGCTACGCGGGCGTGCAAGATGGCCTTTTCTGGAAAAATGTAAATTTTTCAACCTGATTTATGATAATTAATGCTAATTTATATTAACATAATGTGTTTTGTTCGGGAAATTTAAAAGAACAAGTAAAAGCCGGTTTATTGGGCTTCCAGAAAATGTATAGCTTTCGCAACAGTTATGGTTATTTCAAGAGATATCAATAGAACAACGTGGTCGTTCAATTTTTGATGTTTTTCAGCCGTAAGGAAAGAGTTAATAAGCAATAATAGGTAAATTGAAAATAATCGAAGAAAAAGCGTGAAAGGAAAAGCAGTTTATTATCTGTTGAATTGAAAATAATCAAAGTAAATACAGTTTAACAAAGCAAAAAAATGGTCAGTGACAAAAAATGAACCCCCTTCTCTGCTCCCCCCTACCCCCCTCAATGAGAGGAATTATGTAAGGGTTACCCGAAGCAGAGTCTCTGCAGAGATCCCACCCGCACCGGTCCACCCGCACGGGAGCTCATACTTTTAAATATATACGCAAGCTATCTATACACTACAAAGACAATACGTTCTATGCATGTGGGTCAAAAAGGTCAAAATTCACCGTGTTTAGAAATGTAGGAAATAATTCACCAAATTTGTTACAAATTTGATATGTGTGTTGTTTAGCCGACTTATAACGATGATGAAAAATTCAGGCGAAAATATAAAATTGATCGATGCGAAAAAATATCGACCATTGTATATTAACTCTTTCCCTACGGGCGCAGTTAAAATGGGTCACTGAAGACCCGCAAAGTCGTCAATCGAAAAACACGGCACACGGTAACGCAAGATTAAAAATTGAAATTCGACAAGCGCCAGGAACATGAAATCCACGCACACGCCAAGTTTGATTTGATTTCATAAACAACTCTGCGATTGGTGGCATTTTGAGTTTTCAAGATGCTACGCGGGCGTGCAAGATGGCCTTTTCTGGAAAAATGTAAATTTTTCAACCTGATTTATGATAATTAATGCTAATTTATATTAACATAATGTGTTTTGTTCGGGAAATTTAAAAGAACAAGTAAAAGCCGGTTTATTGGGCTTCCAGAAAATGTATAGCTTTCGCAACAGTTATGGTTATTTCAAGAGATATCAATAGAACAACGTGGTCGTTCAATTTTTGATGTTTTTCAGCCGTAAGGAAAGAGTTAATAAGCAATAATAGGTAAATTGAAAATAATCGAAGAAAAAGCGTGAAAGGAAAAGCAGTTTATTATCTGTTGAATTGAAAATAATCAAAGTAAATACAGTTTAACAAAGCAAAAAAATGGTCAGTGACAAAAAATGAACCCCCTTCTCTGCTCCCCCCTACCCCCCTCAATGAGAGGAATTATGTAAGGGTTACCCGAAGCAGAGTCTCTGCAGAGATCCCACCCGCACCGGTCCACCCACACGGGAGCTCATACTTTTAAATATATACGCAAGCTATCTATACACTACAAAGACAATACGTTCTATGCATGTGGGTCAAAAAGGTCAAAATTCACCGTGTTTAGAAATGTAGGAAATAATTCACCAAATTTGTTACAAATTTGATATGTGTGTTGTTTAGCCGACTTATAACGATGATGAAAAATTCAGGCGAAAATATAAAATTGATCGATGCGAAAAAATATCGACCATTGTATATTAACTCTTTCCCTACGGGCGCAGTTAAAATGGGTCACTGAAGACCCGCAAAGTCGTCAATCGAAAAACACGGCACACGGTAACGCAAGATTAAAAATTGAAATTCGACAAGCGCCAGGAACATGAAATCCACGCACACGCCAAGTTTGATTTGATTTCATAAACAACTCTGCGATTGGTGGCATTTTGAGTTTTCAAGATGCTACGCGGGCGTGCAAGATGGCCTTTTCTGGAAAAATGTAAATTTTTCAACCTGATTTATGATAATTAATGCTAATTTATATTAACATAATGTGTTTTGTTCGGGAAATTTAAAAGAACAAGTAAAAGCCGGTTTATTGGGCTTCCAGAAAATGTATAGCTTTCGCAACAGTTATGGTTATTTCAAGAGATATCAATAGAACAACGTGGTCGTTCAATTTTTGATGTTTTTCAGCCGTAAGGAAAGAGTTAATAAGCAATAATAGGTAAATTGAAAATAATCGAAGAAAAAGCGTGAAAGGAAAAGCAGTTTATTATCTGTTGAATTGAAAATAATCAAAGTAAATACAGTTTAACAAAGCAAAAAAATGGTCAGTGACAAAAAATGAACCCCCTTCTCTGCTCCCCCCTACCCCCCTCAATGAGAGGAATTATGTAAGGGTTACCCGAAGCAGAGTCTCTGCAGAGATCCCACCCGCACCGGTCCACCCGCACGGGAGCTCATACTTTTAAATATATACGCAAGCTATCTATACACTACAAAGACAATACGTTCTATGCATGTGGGTCAAAAAGGTCAAAATTCACCGTGTTTAGAAATGTAGGAAATAATTCACCAAATTTGTTACAAATTTGATATGTGTGTTGTTTAGCCGACTTATAACGATGATGAAAAATTCAGGCGAAAATATAAAATTGATCGATGCGAAAAAATATCGACCATTGTATATTAACTCTTTCCCTACGGGCGCAGTTAAAATGGGTCACTGAAGACCCGCAAAGTCGTCAATCGAAAAACACGGCACACGGTAACGCAAGATTAAAAATTGAAATTCGACAAGCGCCAGGAACATGAAATCCACGCACACGCCAAGTTTGATTTGATTTCATAAACAACTCTGCGATTGGTGGCATTTTGAGTTTTCAAGATGCTACGCGGGCGTGCAAGATGGCCTTTTCTGGAAAAATGTAAATTTTTCAACCTGATTTATGATAATTAATGCTAATTTATATTAACATAATGTGTTTTGTTCGGGAAATTTAAAAGAACAAGTAAAAGCCGGTTTATTGGGCTTCCAGAAAATGTATAGCTTTCGCAACAGTTATGGTTATTTCAAGAGATATCAATAGAACAACGTGGTCGTTCAATTTTTGATGTTTTTCAGCCGTAAGGAAAGAGTTAATAAGCAATAATAGGTAAATTGAAAATAATCGAAGAAAAAGCGTGAAAGGAAAAGCAGTTTATTATCTGTTGAATTGAAAATAATCAAAGTAAATACAGTTTAACAAAGCAAAAAAATGGTCAGTGACAAAAAATGAACCCCCTTCTCTGCTCCCCCCTACCCCCCTCAATGAGAGGAATTATGTAAGGGTTACCCGAAGCAGAGTCTCTGCAGAGATCCCACCCGCACCGGTCCACCCGCACGGGAGCTCATACTTTTAAATATATACGCAAGCTATCTATACACTACAAAGACAATACGTTCTATGCATGTGGGTCAAAAAGGTCAAAATTCACCGTGTTTAGAAATGTAGGAAATAATTCACCAAATTTGTTACAAATTTGATATGTGTGTTGTTTAGCCGACTTATAACGATGATGAAAAATTCAGGCGAAAATATAAAATTGATCGATGCGAAAAAATATCGACCATTGTATATTAACTCTTTCCCTACGGGCGCAGTTAAAATGGGTCACTGAAGACCCGCAAAGTCGTCAATCGAAAAACACGGCACACGGTAACGCAAGATTAAAAATTGAAATTCGACAAGCGCCAGGAACATGAAATCCACGCACACGCCAAGTTTGATTTGATTTCATAAACAACTCTGCGATTGGTGGCATTTTGAGTTTTCAAGATGCTACGCGGGCGTGCAAGATGGCCTTTTCTGGAAAAATGTAAATTTTTCAACCTGATTTATGATAATTAATGCTAATTTATATTAACATAATGTGTTTTGTTCGGGAAATTTAAAAGAACAAGTAAAAGCCGGTTTATTGGGCTTCCAGAAAATGTATAGCTTTCGCAACAGTTATGGTTATTTCAAGAGATATCAATAGAACAACGTGGTCGTTCAATTTTTGATGTTTTTCAGCCGTAAGGAAAGAGTTAATAAGCAATAATAGGTAAATTGAAAATAATCGAAGAAAAAGCGTGAAAGGAAAAGCAGTTTATTATCTGTTGAATTGAAAATAATCAAAGTAAATACAGTTTAACAAAGCAAAAAAATGGTCAGTGACAAAAAATGAACCCCCTTCTCTGCTCCCCCCTACCCCCCTCAATGAGAGGAATTATGTAAGGGTTACCCGAAGCAGAGTCTCTGCAGAGATCCCACCCGCACCGGTCCACCCGCACGGGAGCTCATACTTTTAAATATATACGCAAGCTATCTATACACTACAAAGACAATACGTTCTATGCATGTGGGTCAAAAAGGTCAAAATTCACCGTGTTTAGAAATGTAGGAAATAATTAACCAAATTTGTTACAAATTTGATATTGTGTTGTTTAGCCGACTTATAACGATGATGAAAAATTCAGGCGAAAATATAAAATTGATCGATGCGAAAAAATATCGACCATTGTATATTAACTCTTTCCCTACGGGCGCAGTTAAAATGGGTCACTGAAGACCCGCAAAGTCGTCAATCGAAAAACACGGCACACGGTAACGCAAGATTAAAAATTGAAATTCGACAAGCGCCAGGAACATGAAATCCACGCACACGCCAAGTTTGATTTGATTTCATAAACAACTCTGCGATTGGTGGCATTTTGAGTTTTCAAGATGCTACGCGGGCGTGCAAGATGGCCTTTTCTGGAAAAATGTAAATTTTTCAACCTGATTTATGATAATTAATGCTAATTTATATTAACATAATGTGTTTTGTTCGGGAAATTTAAAAGAACAAGTAAAAGCCGGTTTATTGGGCTTCCAGAAAATGTATAGCTTTCGCAACAGTTATGGTTATTTCAAGAGATATCAATAGAACAACGTGGTCGTTCAATTTTTGATGTTTTTCAGCCGTAAGGAAAGAGTTAATAAGCAATAATAGGTAAATTGAAAATAATCGAAGAAAAAGCGTGAAAGGAAAAGCAGTTTATTATCTGTTGAATTGAAAATAATCAAAGTAAATACAGTTTAACAAAGCAAAAAAATGGTCAGTGACAAAAAATGAACCCCCTTCTCTGCTCCCCCCTACCCCCCTCAATGAGAGGAATTATGTAAGGGTTACCCGAAGCAGAGTCTCTGCAGAGATCCCACCCGCACCGGTCCACCCGCACGGGAGCTCATACTTTTAAATATATACGCAAGCTATCTATACACTACAAAGACAATACGTTCTATGCATGTGGGTCAAAAAGGTCAAAATTCACCGTGTTTAGAAATGTAGGAAATAATTCACCAAATTTGTTACAAATTTGATATGTGTGTTGTTTAGCCGACTTATAACGATGATGAAAAATTCAGGCGAAAATATAAAATTGATCGATGCGAAAAAATATCGACCATTGTATATTAACTCTTTCCCTACGGGCGCAGTTAAAATGGGTCACTGAAGACCCGCAAAGTCGTCAATCGAAAAACACGGCACACGGTAACGCAAGATTAAAAATTGAAATTCGACAAGCGCCAGGAACATGAAATCCACGCACACGCCAAGTTTGATTTGATTTCATAAACAACTCTGCGATTGGTGGCATTTTGAGTTTTCAAGATGCTACGCGGGCGTGCAAGATGGCCTTTTCTGGAAAAATGTAAATTTTTCAACCTGATTTATGATAATTAATGCTAATTTATATTAACATAATGTGTTTTGTTCGGGAAATTTAAAAGAACAAGTAAAAGCCGGTTTATTGGGCTTCCAGAAAATGTATAGCTTTCGCAACAGTTATGGTTATTTCAAGAGATATCAATAGAACAACGTGGTCGTTCAATTTTTGATGTTTTTCAGCCGTAAGGAAAGAGTTAATAAGCAATAATAGGTAAATTGAAAATAATCGAAGAAAAAGCGTGAAAGGAAAAGCAGTTTATTATCTGTTGAATTGAAAATAATCAAAGTAAATACAGTTTAACAAAGCAAAAAAATGGTCAGTGACAAAAAATGAACCCCCTTCTCTGCTCCCCCCTACCCCCCTCAATGAGAGGAATTATGTAAGGGTTACCCGAAGCAGAGTCTCTGCAGAGATCCCACCCGCACCGGTCCACCCGCACGGGAGCTCATACTTTTAAATATATACGCAAGCTATCTATACACTACAAAGACAATACGTTCTATGCATGTGGGTCAAAAAGGTCAAAATTCACCGTGTTTAGAAATGTAGGAAATAATTCACCAAATTTGTTACAAATTTGATATGTGTGTTGTTTAGCCGACTTATAACGATGATGAAAAATTCAGGCGAAAATATAAAATTGATCGATGCGAAAAAATATCGACCATTGTATATTAACTCTTTCCCTACGGGCGCAGTTAAAATGGGTCACTGAAGACCCGCAAAGTCGTCAATCGAAAAACACGGCACACGGTAACGCAAGATTAAAAATTGAAATTCGACAAGCGCCAGGAACATGAAATCCACGCACACGCCAAGTTTGATTTGATTTCATAAACAACTCTGCGATTGGTGGCATTTTGAGTTTTCAAGATGCTACGCGGGCGTGCAAGATGGCCTTTTCTGGAAAAATGTAAATTTTTCAACCTGATTTATGATAATTAATGCTAATTTATATTAACATAATGTGTTTTGTTCGGGAAATTTAAAAGAACAAGTAAAAGCCGGTTTATTGGGCTTCCAGAAAATGTATAGCTTTCGCAACAGTTATGGTTATTTCAAGAGATATCAATAGAACAACGTGGTCGTTCAATTTTTGATGTTTTTCAGCCGTAAGGAAAGAGTTAATAAGCAATAATAGGTAAATTGAAAATAATCGAAGAAAAAGCGTGAAAGGAAAAGCAGTTTATTATCTGTTGAATTGAAAATAATCAAAGTAAATACAGTTTAACAAAGCAAAAAAATGGTCAGTGACAAAAAATGAACCCCCTTCTCTGCTCCCCCCTACCCCCCTCAATGAGAGGAATTATGTAAGGGTTACCCGAAGCAGAGTCTCTGCAGAGATCCCACCCGCACCGGTCCACCCGCACGGGAGCTCATACTTTTAAATATATACGCAAGCTATCTATACACTACAAAGACAATACGTTCTATGCATGTGGGTCAAAAAGGTCAAAATTCACCGTGTTTAGAAATGTAGGAAATAATTCACCAAATTTGTTACAAATTTGATATGTGTGTTGTTTAGCCGACTTATAACGATGATGAAAAATTCAGGCGAAAATATAAAATTGATCGATGCGAAAAAATATCGACCATTGTATATTAACTCTTTCCCTACGGGCGCAGTTAAAATGGGTCACTGAAGACCCGCAAAGTCGTCAATCGAAAAACACGGCACACGGTAACGCAAGATTAAAAATTGAAATTCGACAAGCGCCAGGAACATGAAATCCACGCACACGCCAAGTTTGATTTGATTTCATAAACAACTCTGCGATTGGTGGCATTTTGAGTTTTCAAGATGCTACGCGGGCGTGCAAGATGGCCTTTTCTGGAAAAATGTAAATTTTTCAACCTGATTTATGATAATTAATGCTAATTTATATTAACATAATGTGTTTTGTTCGGGAAATTTAAAAGAACAAGTAAAAGCCGGTTTATTGGGCTTCCAGAAAATGTATAGCTTTCGCAACAGTTATGGTTATTTCAAGAGATATCAATAGAACAACGTGGTCGTTCAATTTTTGATGTTTTTCAGCCGTAAGGAAAGAGTTAATAAGCAATAATAGGTAAATTGAAAATAATCGAAGAAAAAGCGTGAAAGGAAAAGCAGTTTATTATCTGTTGAATTGAAAATAATCAAAGTAAATACAGTTTAACAAAGCAAAAAAATGGTCAGTGACAAAAAATGAACCCCCTTCTCTGCTCCCCCCTACCCCCCTCAATGAGAGGAATTATGTAAGGGTTACCCGAAGCAGAGTCTCTGCAGAGATCCCACCCGCACCGGTCCACCCGCACGGGAGCTCATACTTTTAAATATATACGCAAGCTATCTATACACTACAAAGACAATACGTTCTATGCATGTGGGTCAAAAAGGTCAAAATTCACCGTGTTTAGAAATGTAGGAAATAATTCACCAAATTTGTTACAAATTTGATATGTGTGTTGTTTAGCCGACTTATAACGATGATGAAAAATTCAGGCGAAAATATAAAATTGATCGATGCGAAAAAATATCGACCATTGTATATTAACTCTTTCCCTACGGGCGCAGTTAAAATGGGTCACTGAAGACCCGCAAAGTCGTCAATCGAAAAACACGGCACACGGTAACGCAAGATTAAAAATTGAAATTCGACAAGCGCCAGGAACATGAAATCCACGCACACGCCAAGTTTGATTTGATTTCATAAACAACTCTGCGATTGGTGGCATTTTGAGTTTTCAAGATGCTACGCGGGCGTGCAAGATGGCCTTTTCTGGAAAAATGTAAATTTTTCAACCTGATTTATGATAATTAATGCTAATTTATATTAACATAATGTGTTTTGTTCGGGAAATTTAAAAGAACAAGTAAAAGCCGGTTTATTGGGCTTCCAGAAAATGTATAGCTTTCGCAACAGTTATGGTTATTTCAAGAGATATCAATAGAACAACGTGGTCGTTCAATTTTTGATGTTTTTCAGCCGTAAGGAAAGAGTTAATAAGCAATAATAGGTAAATTGAAAATAATCGAAGAAAAAGCGTGAAAGGAAAAGCAGTTTATTATCTGTTGAATTGAAAATAATCAAAGTAAATACAGTTTAACAAAGCAAAAAAATGGTCAGTGACAAAAAATGAACCCCCTTCTCTGCTCCCCCCTACCCCCCTCAATGAGAGGAATTATGTAAGGGTTACCCGAAGCAGAGTCTCTGCAGAGATCCCACCCGCACCGGTCCACCCGCACGGGAGCTCATACTTTTAAATATATACGCAAGCTATCTATACACTACAAAGACAATACGTTCTATGCATGTGGGTCAAAAAGGTCAAAATTCACCGTGTTTAGAAATGTAGGAAATAATTCACCAAATTTGTTACAAATTTGATATGTGTGTTGTTTAGCCGACTTATAACGATGATGAAAAATTCAGGCGAAAATATAAAATTGATCGATGCGAAAAAATATCGACCATTGTATATTAACTCTTTCCCTACGGGCGCAGTTAAAATGGGTCACTGAAGACCCGCAAAGTCGTCAATCGAAAAACACGGCACACGGTAACGCAAGATTAAAAATTGAAATTCGACAAGCGCCAGGAACATGAAATCCACGCACACGCCAAGTTTGATTTGATTTCATAAACAACTCTGCGATTGGTGGCATTTTGAGTTTTCAAGATGCTACGCGGGCGTGCAAGATGGCCTTTTCTGGAAAAATGTAAATTTTTCAACCTGATTTATGATAATTAATGCTAATTTATATTAACATAATGTGTTTTGTTCGGGAAATTTAAAAGAACAAGTAAAAGCCGGTTTATTGGGCTTCCAGAAAATGTATAGCTTTCGCAACAGTTATGGTTATTTCAAGAGATATCAATAGAACAACGTGGTCGTTCAATTTTTGATGTTTTTCAGCCGTAAGGAAAGAGTTAATAAGCAATAATAGGTAAATTGAAAATAATCGAAGAAAAAGCGTGAAAGGAAAAGCAGTTTATTATCTGTTGAATTGAAAATAATCAAAGTAAATACAGTTTAACAAAGCAAAAAAATGGTCAGTGACAAAAAATGAACCCCCTTCTCTGCTCTCCCCCCTACCCCCCTCAATGAGAGGAATTATGTAAGGGTTACCCGAAGCAGAGTCTCTGCAGAGATCCCACCCGCACCGGTCCACCCGCACGGGAGCTCATACTTTTAAATATATACGCAAGCTATCTATACACTACAAAGACAATACGTTCTATGCATGTGGGTCAAAAAGGTCAAAATTCACCGTGTTTAGAAATGTAGGAAATAATTCACCAAATTTGTTACAAATTTGATATGTGTGTTGTTTAGCCGACTTATAACGATGATGAAAAATTCAGGCGAAAATATAAAATTGATCGATGCGAAAAAATATCGACCATTGTATATTAACTCTTTCCCTACGGGCGCAGTTAAAATGGGTCACTGAAGACCCGCAAAGTCGTCAATCGAAAAACACGGCACACGGTAACGCAAGATTAAAAATTGAAATTCGACAAGCGCCAGGAACATGAAATCCACGCACACGCCAAGTTTGATTTGATTTCATAAACAACTCTGCGATTGGTGGCATTTTGAGTTTTCAAGATGCTACGCGGGCGTGCAAGATGGCCTTTTCTGGAAAAATGTAAATTTTTCAACCTGATTTATGATAATTAATGCTAATTTATATTAACATAATGTGTTTTGTTCGGGAAATTTAAAAGAACAAGTAAAAGCCGGTTTATTGGGCTTCCAGAAAATGTATAGCTTTCGCAACAGTTATGGTTATTTCAAGAGATATCAATAGAACAACGTGGTCGTTCAATTTTTGATGTTTTTCAGCCGTAAGGAAAGAGTTAATAAGCAATAATAGGTAAATTGAAAATAATCGAAGAAAAAGCGTGAAAGGAAAAGCAGTTTATTATCTGTTGAATTGAAAATAATCAAAGTAAATACAGTTTAACAAAGCAAAAAAATGGTCAGTGACAAAAAATGAACCCCCTTCTCTGCTCCCCCCTACCCCCCTCAATGAGAGGAATTATGTAAGGGTTACCCGAAGCAGAGTCTCTGCAGAGATCCCACCCGCACCGGTCCACCCGCACGGGAGCTCATACTTTTAAATATATACGCAAGCTATCTATACACTACAAAGACAATACGTTCTATGCATGTGGGTCAAAAAGGTCAAAATTCACCGTGTTTAGAAATGTAGGAAATAATTCACCAAATTTGTTACAAATTTGATATGTGTGTTGTTTAGCCGACTTATAACGATGATGAAAAATTCAGGCGAAAATATAAAATTGATCGATGCGAAAAAATATCGACCATTGTATATTAACTCTTTCCCTACGGGCGCAGTTAAAATGGGTCACTGAAGACCCGCAAAGTCGTCAATCGAAAAACACGGCACACGGTAACGCAAGATTAAAAATTGAAATTCGACAAGCGCCAGGAACATGAAATCCACGCACACGCCAAGTTTGATTTGATTTCATAAACAACTCTGCGATTGGTGGCATTTTGAGTTTTCAAGATGCTACGCGGGCGTGCAAGATGGCCTTTTCTGGAAAAATGTAAATTTTTCAACCTGATTTATGATAATTAATGCTAATTTATATTAACATAATGTGTTTTGTTCGGGAAATTTAAAAGAACAAGTAAAAGCCGGTTTATTGGGCTTCCAGAAAATGTATAGCTTTCGCAACAGTTATGGTTATTTCAAGAGATATCAATAGAACAACGTGGTCGTTCAATTTTTGATGTTTTTCAGCCGTAAGGAAAGAGTTAATAAGCAATAATAGGTAAATTGAAAATAATCGAAGAAAAAGCGTGAAAGGAAAAGCAGTTTATTATCTGTTGAATTGAAAATAATCAAAGTAAATACAGTTTAACAAAGCAAAAAAATGGTCAGTGACAAAAAATGAACCCCCTTCTCTGCTCCCCCCTACCCCCCTCAATGAGAGGAATTATGTAAGGGTTACCCGAAGCAGAGTCTCTGCAGAGATCCCACCCGCACCGGTCCACCCGCACGGGAGCTCATACTTTTAAATATATACGCAAGCTATCTATACACTACAAAGACAATACGTTCTATGCATGTGGGTCAAAAAGGTCAAAATTCACCGTGTTTAGAAATGTAGGAAATAATTCACCAAATTTGTTACAAATTTGATATGTGTGTTGTTTAGCCGACTTATAACGATGATGAAAAATTCAGGCGAAAATATAAAATTGATCGATGCGAAAAAATATCGACCATTGTATATTAACTCTTTCCCTACGGGCGCAGTTAAAATGGGTCACTGAAGACCCGCAAAGTCGTCAATCGAAAAACACGGCACACGGTAACGCAAGATTAAAAATTGAAATTCGACAAGCGCCAGGAACATGAAATCCACGCACACGCCAAGTTTGATTTGATTTCATAAACAACTCTGCGATTGGTGGCATTTTGAGTTTTCAAGATGCTACGCGGGCGTGCAAGATGGCCTTTTCTGGAAAAATGTAAATTTTTCAACCTGATTTATGATAATTAATGCTAATTTATATTAACATAATGTGTTTTGTTCGGGAAATTTAAAAGAACAAGTAAAAGCCGGTTTATTGGGCTTCCAGAAAATGTATAGCTTTCGCAACAGTTATGGTTATTTCAAGAGATATCAATAGAACAACGTGGTCGTTCAATTTTTGATGTTTTTCAGCCGTAAGGAAAGAGTTAATAAGCAATAATAGGTAAATTGAAAATAATCGAAGAAAAAGCGTGAAAGGAAAAGCAGTTTATTATCTGTTGAATTGAAAATAATCAAAGTAAATACAGTTTAACAAAGCAAAAAAATGGTCAGTGACAAAAAATGAACCCCCTTCTCTGCTCCCCCCTACCCCCCTCAATGAGAGGAATTATGTAAGGGTTACCCGAAGCAGAGTCTCTGCAGAGATCCCACCCGCACCGGTCCACCCGCACGGGAGCTCATACTTTTAAATATATACGCAAGCTATCTATACACTACAAAGACAATACGTTCTATGCATGTGGGTCAAAAAGGTCAAAATTCACCGTGTTTAGAAATGTAGGAAATAATTCACCAAATTTGTTACAAATTTGATATGTGTGTTGTTTAGCCGACTTATAACGATGATGAAAAATTCAGGCGAAAATATAAAATTGATCGATGCGAAAAAATATCGACCATTGTATATTAACTCTTTCCCTACGGGCGCAGTTAAAATGGGTCACTGAAGACCCGCAAAGTCGTCAATCGAAAAACACGGCACACGGTAACGCAAGATTAAAAATTGAAATTCGACAAGCGCCAGGAACATGAAATCCACGCACACGCCAAGTTTGATTTGATTTCATAAACAACTCTGCGATTGGTGGCATTTTGAGTTTTCAAGATGCTACGCGGGCGTGCAAGATGGCCTTTTCTGGAAAAATGTAAATTTTTCAACCTGATTTATGATAATTAATGCTAATTTATATTAACATAATGTGTTTTGTTCGGGAAATTTAAAAGAACAAGTAAAAGCCGGTTTATTGGGCTTCCAGAAAATGTATAGCTTTCGCAACAGTTATGGTTATTTCAAGAGATATCAATAGAACAACGTGGTCGTTCAATTTTTGATGTTTTTCAGCCGTAAGGAAAGAGTTAATAAGCAATAATAGGTAAATTGAAAATAATCGAAGAAAAAGCGTGAAAGGAAAAGCAGTTTATTATCTGTTGAATTGAAAATAATCAAAGTAAATACAGTTTAACAAAGCAAAAAAATGGTCAGTGACAAAAAATGAACCCCCTTCTCTGCTCCCCCCTACCCCCCTCAATGAGAGGAATTATGTAAGGGTTACCCGAAGCAGAGTCTCTGCAGAGATCCCACCCGCACCGGTCCACCCGCACGGGAGCTCATACTTTTAAATATATACGCAAGCTATCTATACACTACAAAGACAATACGTTCTATGCATGTGGGTCAAAAAGGTCAAAATTCACCGTGTTTAGAAATGTAGGAAATAATTCACCAAATTTGTTACAAATTTGATATGTGTGTTGTTTAGCCGACTTATAACGATGATGAAAAATTCAGGCGAAAATATAAAATTGATCGATGCGAAAAAATATCGACCATTGTATATTAACTCTTTCCCTACGGGCGCAGTTAAAATGGGTCACTGAAGACCCGCAAAGTCGTCAATCGAAAAACACGGCACACGGTAACGCAAGATTAAAAATTGAAATTCGACAAGCGCCAGGAACATGAAATCCACGCACACGCCAAGTTTGATTTGATTTCATAAACAACTCTGCGATTGGTGGCATTTTGAGTTTTCAAGATGCTACGCGGGCGTGCAAGATGGCCTTTTCTGGAAAAATGTAAATTTTTCAACCTGATTTATGATAATTAATGCTAATTTATATTAACATAATGTGTTTTGTTCGGGAAATTTAAAAGAACAAGTAAAAGCCGGTTTATTGGGCTTCCAGAAAATGTATAGCTTTCGCAACAGTTATGGTTATTTCAAGAGATATCAATAGAACAACGTGGTCGTTCAATTTTTGATGTTTTTCAGCCGTAAGGAAAGAGTTAATAAGCAATAATAGGTAAATTGAAAATAATCGAAGAAAAAGCGTGAAAGGAAAAGCAGTTTATTATCTGTTGAATTGAAAATAATCAAAGTAAATACAGTTTAACAAAGCAAAAAAATGGTCAGTGACAAAAAATGAACCCCCTTCTCTGCTCCCCCCTACCCCCCTCAATGAGAGGAATTATGTAAGGGTTACCCGAAGCAGAGTCTCTGCAGAGATCCCACCCGCACCGGTCCACCCGCACGGGAGCTCATACTTTTAAATATATACGCAAGCTATCTATACACTACAAAGACAATACGTTCTATGCATGTGGGTCAAAAAGGTCAAAATTCACCGTGTTTAGAAATGTAGGAAATAATTCACCAAATTTGTTACAAATTTGATATGTGTGTTGTTTAGCCGACTTATAACGATGATGAAAAATTCAGGCGAAAATATAAAATTGATCGATGCGAAAAAATATCGACCATTGTATATTAACTCTTTCCCTACGGGCGCAGTTAAAATGGGTCACTGAAGACCCGCAAAGTCGTCAATCGAAAAACACGGCACACGGTAACGCAAGATTAAAAATTGAAATTCGACAAGCGCCAGGAACATGAAATCCACGCACACGCCAAGTTTGATTTGATTTCATAAACAACTCTGCGATTGGTGGCATTTTGAGTTTTCAAGATGCTACGCGGGCGTGCAAGATGGCCTTTTCTGGAAAAATGTAAATTTTTCAACCTGATTTATGATAATTAATGCTAATTTATATTAACATAATGTGTTTTGTTCGGGAAATTTAAAAGAACAAGTAAAAGCCGGTTTATTGGGCTTCCAGAAAATGTATAGCTTTCGCAACAGTTATGGTTATTTCAAGAGATATCAATAGAACAACGTGGTCGTTCAATTTTTGATGTTTTTCAGCCGTAAGGAAAGAGTTAATAAGCAATAATAGGTAAATTGAAAATAATCGAAGAAAAAGCGTGAAAGGAAAAGCAGTTTATTATCTGTTGAATTGAAAATAATCAAAGTAAATACAGTTTAACAAAGCAAAAAAATGGTCAGTGACAAAAAATGAACCCCCTTCTCTGCTCCCCCCTACCCCCCTCAATGAGAGGAATTATGTAAGGGTTACCCGAAGCAGAGTCTCTGCAGAGATCCCACCCGCACCGGTCCACCCGCACGGGAGCTCATACTTTTAAATATATACGCAAGCTATCTATACACTACAAAGACAATACGTTCTATGCATGTGGGTCAAAAAGGTCAAAATTCACCGTGTTTAGAAATGTAGGAAATAATTCACCAAATTTGTTACAAATTTGATATGTGTGTTGTTTAGCCGACTTATAACGATGATGAAAAATTCAGGCGAAAATATAAAATTGATCGATGCGAAAAAATATCGACCATTGTATATTAACTCTTTCCCTACGGGCGCAGTTAAAATGGGTCACTGAAGACCCGCAAAGTCGTCAATCGAAAAACACGGCACACGGTAACGCAAGATTAAAAATTGAAATTCGACAAGCGCCAGGAACATGAAATCCACGCACACGCCAAGTTTGATTTGATTTCATAAACAACTCTGCGATTGGTGGCATTTTGAGTTTTCAAGATGCTACGCGGGCGTGCAAGATGGCCTTTTCTGGAAAAATGTAAATTTTTCAACCTGATTTATGATAATTAATGCTAATTTATATTAACATAATGTGTTTTGTTCGGGAAATTTAAAAGAACAAGTAAAAGCCGGTTTATTGGGCTTCCAGAAAATGTATAGCTTTCGCAACAGTTATGGTTATTTCAAGAGATATCAATAGAACAACGTGGTCGTTCAATTTTTGATGTTTTTCAGCCGTAAGGAAAGAGTTAATAAGCAATAATAGGTAAATTGAAAATAATCGAAGAAAAAGCGTGAAAGGAAAAGCAGTTTATTATCTGTTGAATTGAAAATAATCAAAGTAAATACAGTTTAACAAAGCAAAAAAATGGTCAGTGACAAAAAATGAACCCCCTTCTCTGCTCCCCCCTACCCCCCTCAATGAGAGGAATTATGTAAGGGTTACCCGAAGCAGAGTCTCTGCAGAGATCCCACCCGCACCGGTCCACCCGCACGGGAGCTCATACTTTTAAATATATACGCAAGCTATCTATACACTACAAAGACAATACGTTCTATGCATGTGGGTCAAAAAGGTCAAAATTCACCGTGTTTAGAAATGTAGGAAATAATTCACCAAATTTGTTACAAATTTGATATGTGTGTTGTTTAGCCGACTTATAACGATGATGAAAAATTCAGGCGAAAATATAAAATTGATCGATGCGAAAAAATATCGACCATTGTATATTAACTCTTTCCCTACGGGCGCAGTTAAAATGGGTCACTGAAGACCCGCAAAGTCGTCAATCGAAAAACACGGCACACGGTAACGCAAGATTAAAAATTGAAATTCGACAAGCGCCAGGAACATGAAATCCACGCACACGCCAAGTTTGATTTGATTTCATAAACAACTCTGCGATTGGTGGCATTTTGAGTTTTCAAGATGCTACGCGGGCGTGCAAGATGGCCTTTTCTGGAAAAATGTAAATTTTTCAACCTGATTTATGATAATTAATGCTAATTTATATTAACATAATGTGTTTTGTTCGGGAAATTTAAAAGAACAAGTAAAAGCCGGTTTATTGGGCTTCCAGAAAATGTATAGCTTTCGCAACAGTTATGGTTATTTCAAGAGATATCAATAGAACAACGTGGTCGTTCAATTTTTGATGTTTTTCAGCCGTAAGGAAAGAGTTAATAAGCAATAATAGGTAAATTGAAAATAATCGAAGAAAAAGCGTGAAAGGAAAAGCAGTTTATTATCTGTTGAATTGAAAATAATCAAAGTAAATACAGTTTAACAAAGCAAAAAAATGGTCAGTGACAAAAAATGAACCCCCTTCTCTGCTCCCCCCTACCCCCCTCAATGAGAGGAATTATGTAAGGGTTACCCGAAGCAGAGTCTCTGCAGAGATCCCACCCGCACCGGTCCACCCGCACGGGAGCTCATACTTTTAAATATATACGCAAGCTATCTATACACTACAAAGACAATACGTTCTATGCATGTGGGTCAAAAAGGTCAAAATTCACCGTGTTTAGAAATGTAGGAAATAATTCACCAAATTTGTTACAAATTTGATATGTGTGTTGTTTAGCCGACTTATAACGATGATGAAAAATTCAGGCGAAAATATAAAATTGATCGATGCGAAAAAATATCGACCATTGTATATTAACTCTTTCCCTACGGGCGCAGTTAAAATGGGTCACTGAAGACCCGCAAAGTCGTCAATCGAAAAACACGGCACACGGTAACGCAAGATTAAAAATTGAAATTCGACAAGCGCCAGGAACATGAAATCCACGCACACGCCAAGTTTGATTTGATTTCATAAACAACTCTGCGATTGGTGGCATTTTGAGTTTTCAAGATGCTACGCGGGCGTGCAAGATGGCCTTTTCTGGAAAAATGTAAATTTTTCAACCTGATTTATGATAATTAATGCTAATTTATATTAACATAATGTGTTTTGTTCGGGAAATTTAAAAGAACAAGTAAAAGCCGGTTTATTGGGCTTCCAGAAAATGTATAGCTTTCGCAACAGTTATGGTTATTTCAAGAGATATCAATAGAACAACGTGGTCGTTCAATTTTTGATGTTTTTCAGCCGTAAGGAAAGAGTTAATAAGCAATAATAGGTAAATTGAAAATAATCGAAGAAAAAGCGTGAAAGGAAAAGCAGTTTATTATCTGTTGAATTGAAAATAATCAAAGTAAATACAGTTTAACAAAGCAAAAAAATGGTCAGTGACAAAAAATGAACCCCCTTCTCTGCTCCCCCCTACCCCCCTCAATGAGAGGAATTATGTAAGGGTTACCCGAAGCAGAGTCTCTGCAGAGATCCCACCCGCACCGGTCCACCCGCACGGGAGCTCATACTTTTAAATATATACGCAAGCTATCTATACACTACAAAGACAATACGTTCTATGCATGTGGGTCAAAAAGGTCAAAATTCACCGTGTTTAGAAATGTAGGAAATAATTCACCAAATTTGTTACAAATTTGATATGTGTGTTGTTTAGCCGACTTATAACGATGATGAAAAATTCAGGCGAAAATATAAAATTGATCGATGCGAAAAAATATCGACCATTGTATATTAACTCTTTCCCTACGGGCGCAGTTAAAATGGGTCACTGAAGACCCGCAAAGTCGTCAATCGAAAAACACGGCACACGGTAACGCAAGATTAAAAATTGAAATTCGACAAGCGCCAGGAACATGAAATCCACGCACACGCCAAGTTTGATTTGATTTCATAAACAACTCTGCGATTGGTGGCATTTTGAGTTTTCAAGATGCTACGCGGGCGTGCAAGATGGCCTTTTCTGGAAAAATGTAAATTTTTCAACCTGATTTATGATAATTAATGCTAATTTATATTAACATAATGTGTTTTGTTCGGGAAATTTAAAAGAACAAGTAAAAGCCGGTTTATTGGGCTTCCAGAAAATGTATAGCTTTCGCAACAGTTATGGTTATTTCAAGAGATATCAATAGAACAACGTGGTCGTTCAATTTTTGATGTTTTTCAGCCGTAAGGAAAGAGTTAATAAGCAATAATAGGTAAATTGAAAATAATCGAAGAAAAAGCGTGAAAGGAAAAGCAGTTTATTATCTGTTGAATTGAAAATAATCAAAGTAAATACAGTTTAACAAAGCAAAAAAATGGTCAGTGACAAAAAATGAACCCCCTTCTCTGCTCCCCCCCTACCCCCCTCAATGAGAGGAATTATGTAAGGGTTACCCGAAGCAGAGTCTCTGCAGAGATCCCACCCGCACCGGTCCACCCGCACGGGAGCTCATACTTTTAAATATATACGCAAGCTATCTATACACTACAAAGACAATACGTTCTATGCATGTGGGTCAAAAAGGTCAAAATTCACCGTGTTTAGAAATGTAGGAAATAATTCACCAAATTTGTTACAAATTTGATATGTGTGTTGTTTAGCCGACTTATAACGATGATGAAAAATTCAGGCGAAAATATAAAATTGATCGATGCGAAAAAATATCGACCATTGTATATTAACTCTTTCCCTACGGGCGCAGTTAAAATGGGTCACTGAAGACCCGCAAAGTCGTCAATCGAAAAACACGGCACACGGTAACGCAAGATTAAAAATTGAAATTCGACAAGCGCCAGGAACATGAAATCCACGCACACGCCAAGTTTGATTTGATTTCATAAACAACTCTGCGATTGGTGGCATTTTGAGTTTTCAAGATGCTACGCGGGCGTGCAAGATGGCCTTTTCTGGAAAAATGTAAATTTTTCAACCTGATTTATGATAATTAATGCTAATTTATATTAACATAATGTGTTTTGTTCGGGAAATTTAAAAGAACAAGTAAAAGCCGGTTTATTGGGCTTCCAGAAAATGTATAGCTTTCGCAACAGTTATGGTTATTTCAAGAGATATCAATAGAACAACGTGGTCGTTCAATTTTTGATGTTTTTCAGCCGTAAGGAAAGAGTTAATAAGCAATAATAGGTAAATTGAAAATAATCGAAGAAAAAGCGTGAAAGGAAAAGCAGTTTATTATCTGTTGAATTGAAAATAATCAAAGTAAATACAGTTTAACAAAGCAAAAAAATGGTCAGTGACAAAAAATGAACCCCCTTCTCTGCTCCCCCCTACCCCCCTCAATGAGAGGAATTATGTAAGGGTTACCCGAAGCAGAGTCTCTGCAGAGATCCCACCCGCACCGGTCCACCCGCACGGGAGCTCATACTTTTAAATATATACGCAAGCTATCTATACACTACAAAGACAATACGTTCTATGCATGTGGGTCAAAAAGGTCAAAATTCACCGTGTTTAGAAATGTAGGAAATAATTCACCAAATTTGTTACAAATTTGATATGTGTGTTGTTTAGCCGACTTATAACGATGATGAAAAATTCAGGCGAAAATATAAAATTGATCGATGCGAAAAAATATCGACCATTGTATATTAACTCTTTCCCTACGGGCGCAGTTAAAATGGGTCACTGAAGACCCGCAAAGTCGTCAATCGAAAAACACGGCACACGGTAACGCAAGATTAAAAATTGAAATTCGACAAGCGCCAGGAACATGAAATCCACGCACACGCCAAGTTTGATTTGATTTCATAAACAACTCTGCGATTGGTGGCATTTTGAGTTTTCAAGATGCTACGCGGGCGTGCAAGATGGCCTTTTCTGGAAAAATGTAAATTTTTCAACCTGATTTATGATAATTAATGCTAATTTATATTAACATAATGTGTTTTGTTCGGGAAATTTAAAAGAACAAGTAAAAGCCGGTTTATTGGGCTTCCAGAAAATGTATAGCTTTCGCAACAGTTATGGTTATTTCAAGAGATATCAATAGAACAACGTGGTCGTTCAATTTTTGATGTTTTTCAGCCGTAAGGAAAGAGTTAATAAGCAATAATAGGTAAATTGAAAATAATCGAAGAAAAAGCGTGAAAGGAAAAGCAGTTTATTATCTGTTGAATTGAAAATAATCAAAGTAAATACAGTTTAACAAAGCAAAAAAATGGTCAGTGACAAAAAATGAACCCCCTTCTCTGCTCCCCCCTACCCCCCTCAATGAGAGGAATTATGTAAGGGTTACCCGAAGCAGAGTCTCTGCAGAGATCCCACCCGCACCGGTCCACCCGCACGGGAGCTCATACTTTTAAATATATACGCAAGCTATCTATACACTACAAAGACAATACGTTCTATGCATGTGGGTCAAAAAGGTCAAAATTCACCGTGTTTAGAAATGTAGGAAATAATTCACCAAATTTGTTACAAATTTGATATGTGTGTTGTTTAGCCGACTTATAACGATGATGAAAAATTCAGGCGAAAATATAAAATTGATCGATGCGAAAAAATATCGACCATTGTATATTAACTCTTTCCCTACGGGCGCAGTTAAAATGGGTCACTGAAGACCCGCAAAGTCGTCAATCGAAAAACACGGCACACGGTAACGCAAGATTAAAAATTGAAATTCGACAAGCGCCAGGAACATGAAATCCACGCACACGCCAAGTTTGATTTGATTTCATAAACAACTCTGCGATTGGTGGCATTTTGAGTTTTCAAGATGCTACGCGGGCGTGCAAGATGGCCTTTTCTGGAAAAATGTAAATTTTTCAACCTGATTTATGATAATTAATGCTAATTTATATTAACATAATGTGTTTTGTTCGGGAAATTTAAAAGAACAAGTAAAAGCCGGTTTATTGGGCTTCCAGAAAATGTATAGCTTTCGCAACAGTTATGGTTATTTCAAGAGATATCAATAGAACAACGTGGTCGTTCAATTTTTGATGTTTTTCAGCCGTAAGGAAAGAGTTAATAAGCAATAATAGGTAAATTGAAAATAATCGAAGAAAAAGCGTGAAAGGAAAAGCAGTTTATTATCTGTTGAATTGAAAATAATCAAAGTAAATACAGTTTAACAAAGCAAAAAAATGGTCAGTGACAAAAAATGAACCCCCTTCTCTGCTCCCCCCTACCCCCCTCAATGAGAGGAATTATGTAAGGGTTACCCGAAGCAGAGTCTCTGCAGAGATCCCACCCGCACCGGTCCACCCGCACGGGAGCTCATACTTTTAAATATATACGCAAGCTATCTATACACTACAAAGACAATACGTTCTATGCATGTGGGTCAAAAAGGTCAAAATTCACCGTGTTTAGAAATGTAGGAAATAATTCACCAAATTTGTTACAAATTTGATATGTGTGTTGTTTAGCCGACTTATAACGATGATGAAAAATTCAGGCGAAAATATAAAATTGATCGATGCGAAAAAATATCGACCATTGTATATTAACTCTTTCCCTACGGGCGCAGTTAAAATGGGTCACTGAAGACCCGCAAAGTCGTCAATCGAAAAACACGGCACACGGTAACGCAAGATTAAAAATTGAAATTCGACAAGCGCCAGGAACATGAAATCCACGCACACGCCAAGTTTGATTTGATTTCATAAACAACTCTGCGATTGGTGGCATTTTGAGTTTTCAAGATGCTACGCGGGCGTGCAAGATGGCCTTTTCTGGAAAAATGTAAATTTTTCAACCTGATTTATGATAATTAATGCTAATTTATATTAACATAATGTGTTTTGTTCGGGAAATTTAAAAGAACAAGTAAAAGCCGGTTTATTGGGCTTCCAGAAAATGTATAGCTTTCGCAACAGTTATGGTTATTTCAAGAGATATCAATAGAACAACGTGGTCGTTCAATTTTTGATGTTTTTCAGCCGTAAGGAAAGAGTTAATAAGCAATAATAGGTAAATTGAAAATAATCGAAGAAAAAGCGTGAAAGGAAAAGCAGTTTATTATCTGTTGAATTGAAAATAATCAAAGTAAATACAGTTTAACAAAGCAAAAAAATGGTCAGTGACAAAAAATGAACCCCCTTCTCTGCTCCCCCCTACCCCCCTCAATGAGAGGAATTATGTAAGGGTTACCCGAAGCAGAGTCTCTGCAGAGATCCCACCCGCACCGGTCCACCCGCACGGGAGCTCATACTTTTAAATATATACGCAAGCTATCTATACACTACAAAGACAATACGTTCTATGCATGTGGGTCAAAAAGGTCAAAATTCACCGTGTTTAGAAATGTAGGAAATAATTCACCAAATTTGTTACAAATTTGATATGTGTGTTGTTTAGCCGACTTATAACGATGATGAAAAATTCAGGCGAAAATATAAAAATTGATCGATGCGAAAAAATATCGACCATTGTATATTAACTCTTTCCCTACGGGCGCAGTTAAAATGGGTCACTGAAGACCCGCAAAGTCGTCAATCGAAAAACACGGCACACGGTAACGCAAGATTAAAAATTGAAATTCGACAAGCGCCAGGAACATGAAATCCACGCACACGCCAAGTTTGATTTGATTTCATAAACAACTCTGCGATTGGTGGCATTTTGAGTTTTCAAGATGCTACGCGGGCGTGCAAGATGGCCTTTTCTGGAAAAATGTAAATTTTTCAACCTGATTTATGATAATTAATGCTAATTTATATTAACATAATGTGTTTTGTTCGGGAAATTTAAAAGAACAAGTAAAAGCCGGTTTATTGGGCTTCCAGAAAATGTATAGCTTTCGCAACAGTTATGGTTATTTCAAGAGATATCAATAGAACAACGTGGTCGTTCAATTTTTGATGTTTTTCAGCCGTAAGGAAAGAGTTAATAAGCAATAATAGGTAAATTGAAAATAATCGAAGAAAAAGCGTGAAAGGAAAAGCAGTTTATTATCTGTTGAATTGAAAATAATCAAAGTAAATACAGTTTAACAAAGCAAAAAAATGGTCAGTGACAAAAAATGAACCCCCTTCTCTGCTCCCCCCTACCCCCCTCAATGAGAGGAATTATGTAAGGGTTACCCGAAGCAGAGTCTCTGCAGAGATCCCACCCGCACCGGTCCACCCGCACGGGAGCTCATACTTTTAAATATATACGCAAGCTATCTATACACTACAAAGACAATACGTTCTATGCATGTGGGTCAAAAAGGTCAAAATTCACCGTGTTTAGAAATGTAGGAAATAATTCACCAAATTTGTTACAAATTTGATATGTGTGTTGTTTAGCCGACTTATAACGATGATGAAAAATTCAGGCGAAAATATAAAATTGATCGATGCGAAAAAATATCGACCATTGTATATTAACTCTTTCCCTACGGGCGCAGTTAAAATGGGTCACTGAAGACCCGCAAAGTCGTCAATCGAAAAACACGGCACACGGTAACGCAAGATTAAAAATTGAAATTCGACAAGCGCCAGGAACATGAAATCCACGCACACGCCAAGTTTGATTTGATTTCATAAACAACTCTGCGATTGGTGGCATTTTGAGTTTTCAAGATGCTACGCGGGCGTGCAAGATGGCCTTTTCTGGAAAAATGTAAATTTTTCAACCTGATTTATGATAATTAATGCTAATTTATATTAACATAATGTGTTTTGTTCGGGAAATTTAAAAGAACAAGTAAAAGCCGGTTTATTGGGCTTCCAGAAAATGTATAGCTTTCGCAACAGTTATGGTTATTTCAAGAGATATCAATAGAACAACGTGGTCGTTCAATTTTTGATGTTTTTCAGCCGTAAGGAAAGAGTTAATAAGCAATAATAGGTAAATTGAAAATAATCGAAGAAAAAGCGTGAAAGGAAAAGCAGTTTATTATCTGTTGAATTGAAAATAATCAAAGTAAATACAGTTTAACAAAGCAAAAAAATGGTCAGTGACAAAAAATGAACCCCCTTCTCTGCTCCCCCCTACCCCCCTCAATGAGAGGAATTATGTAAGGGTTACCCGAAGCAGAGTCTCTGCAGAGATCCACCCCGCACCGGTCCACCCGCACGGGAGCTCATACTTTTAAATATATACGCAAGCTATCTATACACTACAAAGACAATACGTTCTATGCATGTGGGTCAAAAAGGTCAAAATTCACCGTGTTTAGAAATGTAGGAAATAATTCACCAAATTTGTTACAAATTTGATATGTGTGTTGTTTAGCCGACTTATAACGATGATGAAAAATTCAGGCGAAAATATAAAATTGATCGATGCGAAAAAATATCGACCATTGTATATTAACTCTTTCCCTACGGGCGCAGTTAAAATGGGTCACTGAAGACCCGCAAAGTCGTCAATCGAAAAACACGGCACACGGTAACGCAAGATTAAAAATTGAAATTCGACAAGCGCCAGGAACATGAAATCCACGCACACGCCAAGTTTGATTTGATTTCATAAACAACTCTGCGATTGGTGGCATTTTGAGTTTTCAAGATGCTACGCGGGCGTGCAAGATGGCCTTTTCTGGAAAAATGTAAATTTTTCAACCTGATTTATGATAATTAATGCTAATTTATATTAACATAATGTGTTTTGTTCGGGAAATTTAAAAGAACAAGTAAAAGCCGGTTTATTGGGCTTCCAGAAAATGTATAGCTTTCGCAACAGTTATGGTTATTTCAAGAGATATCAATAGAACAACGTGGTCGTTCAATTTTTGATGTTTTTCAGCCGTAAGGAAAGAGTTAATAAGCAATAATAGGTAAATTGAAAATAATCGAAGAAAAAGCGTGAAAGGAAAAGCAGTTTATTATCTGTTGAATTGAAAATAATCAAAGTAAATACAGTTTAACAAAGCAAAAAAATGGTCAGTGACAAAAAATGAACCCCCTTCTCTGCTCCCCCCTACCCCCCTCAATGAGAGGAATTATGTAAGGGTTACCCGAAGCAGAGTCTCTGCAGAGATCCCACCCGCACCGGTCCACCCGCACGGGAGCTCATACTTTTAAATATATACGCAAGCTATCTATACACTACAAAGACAATACGTTCTATGCATGTGGGTCAAAAAGGTCAAAATTCACCGTGTTTAGAAATGTAGGAAATAATTCACCAAATTTGTTACAAATTTGATATGTGTGTTGTTTAGCCGACTTATAACGATGATGAAAAATTCAGGCGAAAATATAAAATTGATCGATGCGAAAAAATATCGACCATTGTATATTAACTCTTTCCCTACGGGCGCAGTTAAAATGGGTCACTGAAGACCCGCAAAGTCGTCAATCGAAAAACACGGCACACGGTAACGCAAGATTAAAAATTGAAATTCGACAAGCGCCAGGAACATGAAATCCACGCACACGCCAAGTTTGATTTGATTTCATAAACAACTCTGCGATTGGTGGCATTTTGAGTTTTCAAGATGCTCTACGCGGGCGTGCAAGATGGCCTTTTCTGGAAAAATGTAAATTTTTCAACCTGATTTATGATAATTAATGCTAATTTATATTAACATAATGTGTTTTGTTCGGGAAATTTAAAAGAACAAGTAAAAGCCGGTTTATTGGGCTTCCAGAAAATGTATAGCTTTCGCAACAGTTATGGTTATTTCAAGAGATATCAATAGAACAACGTGGTCGTTCAATTTTTGATGTTTTTCAGCCGTAAGGAAAGAGTTAATAAGCAATAATAGGTAAATTGAAAATAATCGAAGAAAAAGCGTGAAAGGAAAAGCAGTTTATTATCTGTTGAATTGAAAATAATCAAAGTAAATACAGTTTAACAAAGCAAAAAAATGGTCAGTGACAAAAAATGAACCCCCTTCTCTGCTCCCCCCTACCCCCCTCAATGAGAGGAATTATGTAAGGGTTACCCGAAGCAGAGTCTCTGCAGAGATCCCACCCGCACCGGTCCACCCGCACGGGAGCTCATACTTTTAAATATATACGCAAGCTATCTATACACTACAAAGACAATACGTTCTATGCATGTGGGTCAAAAAGGTCAAAATTCACCGTGTTTAGAAATGTAGGAAATAATTCACCAAATTTGTTACAAATTTGATATGTGTGTTGTTTAGCCGACTTATAACGATGATGAAAAATTCAGGCGAAAATATAAAATTGATCGATGCGAAAAAATATCGACCATTGTATATTAACTCTTTCCCTACGGGCGCAGTTAAAATGGGTCACTGAAGACCCGCAAAGTCGTCAATCGAAAAACACGGCACACGGTAACGCAAGATTAAAAATTGAAATTCGACAAGCGCCAGGAACATGAAATCCACGCACACGCCAAGTTTGATTTGATTTCATAAACAACTCTGCGATTGGTGGCATTTTGAGTTTTCAAGATGCTACGCGGGCGTGCAAGATGGCCTTTTCTGGAAAAATGTAAATTTTTCAACCTGATTTATGATAATTAATGCTAATTTATATTAACATAATGTGTTTTGTTCGGGAAATTTAAAAGAACAAGTAAAAGCCGGTTTATTGGGCTTCCAGAAAATGTATAGCTTTCGCAACAGTTATGGTTATTTCAAGAGATATCAATAGAACAACGTGGTCGTTCAATTTTTGATGTTTTTCAGCCGTAAGGAAAGAGTTAATAAGCAATAATAGGTAAATTGAAAATAATCGAAGAAAAAGCGTGAAAGGAAAAGCAGTTTATTATCTGTTGAATTGAAAATAATCAAAGTAAATACAGTTTAACAAAGCAAAAAAATGGTCAGTGACAAAAAATGAACCCCCTTCTCTGCTCCCCCTACCCCCCTCAATGAGAGGAATTATGTAAGGGTTACCCGAAGCAGAGTCTCTGCAGAGATCCCACCCGCACCGGTCCACCCGCACGGGAGCTCATACTTTTAAATATATACGCAAGCTATCTATACACTACAAAGACAATACGTTCTATGCATGTGGGTCAAAAAGGTCAAAATTCACCGTGTTTAGAAATGTAGGAAATAATTCACCAAATTTGTTACAAATTTGATATGTGTGTTGTTTAGCCGACTTATAACGATGATGAAAAATTCAGGCGAAAATATAAAATTGATCGATGCGAAAAAATATCGACCATTGTATATTAACTCTTTCCCTACGGGCGCAGTTAAAATGGGTCACTGAAGACCCGCAAAGTCGTCAATCGAAAAACACGGCACACGGTAACGCAAGATTAAAAATTGAAATTCGACAAGCGCCAGGAACATGAAATCCACGCACACGCCAAGTTTGATTTGATTTCATAAACAACTCTGCGATTGGTGGCATTTTGAGTTTTCAAGATGCTACGCGGGCGTGCAAGATGGCCTTTTCTGGAAAAATGTAAATTTTTCAACCTGATTTATGATAATTAATGCTAATTTATATTAACATAATGTGTTTTGTTCGGGAAATTTAAAAGAACAAGTAAAAGCCGGTTTATTGGGCTTCCAGAAAATGTATAGCTTTCGCAACAGTTATGGTTATTTCAAGAGATATCAATAGAACAACGTGGTCGTTCAATTTTTGATGTTTTTCAGCCGTAAGGAAAGAGTTAATAAGCAATAATAGGTAAATTGAAAATAATCGAAGAAAAAGCGTGAAAGGAAAAGCAGTTTATTATCTGTTGAATTGAAAATAATCAAAGTAAATACAGTTTAACAAAGCAAAAAAATGGTCAGTGACAAAAAATGAACCCCCTTCTCTGCTCCCCCCTACCCCCCTCAATGAGAGGAATTATGTAAGGGTTACCCGAAGCAGAGTCTCTGCAGAGATCCCACCCGCACCGGTCCACCCGCACGGGAGCTCATACTTTTAAATATATACGCAAGCTATCTATACACTACAAAGACAATACGTTCTATGCATGTGGGTCAAAAAGGTCAAAATTCACCGTGTTTAGAAATGTAGGAAATAATTCACCAAATTTGTTACAAATTTGATATGTGTGTTGTTTAGCCGACTTATAACGATGATGAAAAATTCAGGCGAAAATATAAAATTGATCGATGCGAAAAAATATCGACCATTGTATATTAACTCTTTCCCTACGGGCGCAGTTAAAATGGGTCACTGAAGACCCGCAAAGTCGTCAATCGAAAAACACGGCACACGGTAACGCAAGATTAAAAATTGAAATTCGACAAGCGCCAGGAACATGAAATCCACGCACACGCCAAGTTTGATTTGATTTCATAAACAACTCTGCGATTGGTGGCATTTTGAGTTTTCAAGATGCTACGCGGGCGTGCAAGATGGCCTTTTCTGGAAAAATGTAAATTTTTCAACCTGATTTATGATAATTAATGCTAATTTATATTAACATAATGTGTTTTGTTCGGGAAATTTAAAAGAACAAGTAAAAGCCGGTTTATTGGGCTTCCAGAAAATGTATAGCTTTCGCAACAGTTATGGTTATTTCAAGAGATATCAATAGAACAACGTGGTCGTTCAATTTTTGATGTTTTTCAGCCGTAAGGAAAGAGTTAATAAGCAATAATAGGTAAATTGAAAATAATCGAAGAAAAAGCGTGAAAGGAAAAGCAGTTTATTATCTGTTGAATTGAAAATAATCAAAGTAAATACAGTTTAACAAAGCAAAAAAATGGTCAGTGACAAAAAATGAACCCCCTTCTCTGCTCCCCCCTACCCCCCTCAATGAGAGGAATTATGTAAGGGTTACCCGAAGCAGAGTCTCTGCAGAGATCCCACCCGCACCGGTCCACCCGCACGGGAGCTCATACTTTTAAATATATACGCAAGCTATCTATACACTACAAAGACAATACGTTCTATGCATGTGGGTCAAAAAGGTCAAAATTCACCGTGTTTAGAAATGTAGGAAATAATTCACCAAATTTGTTACAAATTTGATATGTGTGTTGTTTAGCCGACTTATAACGATGATGAAAAATTCAGGCGAAAATATAAAATTGATCGATGCGAAAAAATATCGACCATTGTATATTAACTCTTTCCCTACGGGCGCAGTTAAAATGGGTCACTGAAGACCCGCAAAGTCGTCAATCGAAAAACACGGCACACGGTAACGCAAGATTAAAAATTGAAATTCGACAAGCGCCAGGAACATGAAATCCACGCACACGCCAAGTTTGATTTGATTTCATAAACAACTCTGCGATTGGTGGCATTTTGAGTTTTCAAGATGCTACGCGGGCGTGCAAGATGGCCTTTTCTGGAAAAATGTAAATTTTTCAACCTGATTTATGATAATTAATGCTAATTTATATTAACATAATGTGTTTTGTTCGGGAAATTTAAAAGAACAAGTAAAAGCCGGTTTATTGGGCTTCCAGAAAATGTATAGCTTTCGCAACAGTTATGGTTATTTCAAGAGATATCAATAGAACAACGTGGTCGTTCAATTTTTGATGTTTTTCAGCCGTAAGGAAAGAGTTAATAAGCAATAATAGGTAAATTGAAAATAATCGAAGAAAAAGCGTGAAAGGAAAAGCAGTTTATTATCTGTTGAATTGAAAATAATCAAAGTAAATACAGTTTAACAAAGCAAAAAAATGGTCAGTGACAAAAAATGAACCCCCTTCTCTGCTCCCCCCTACCCCCCTCAATGAGAGGAATTATGTAAGGGTTACCCGAAGCAGAGTCTCTGCAGAGATCCCACCCGCACCGGTCCACCCGCACGGGAGCTCATACTTTTAAATATATACGCAAGCTATCTATACACTACAAAGACAATACGTTCTATGCATGTGGGTCAAAAAGGTCAAAATTCACCGTGTTTAGAAATGTAGGAAATAATTCACCAAATTTGTTACAAATTTGATATGTGTGTTGTTTAGCCGACTTATAACGATGATGAAAAATTCAGGCGAAAATATAAAATTGATCGATGCGAAAAAATATCGACCATTGTATATTAACTCTTTCCCTACGGGCGCAGTTAAAATGGGTCACTGAAGACCCGCAAAGTCGTCAATCGAAAAACACGGCACACGGTAACGCAAGATTAAAAATTGAAATTCGACAAGCGCCAGGAACATGAAATCCACGCACGCACACGCCAAGTTTGATTTGATTTCATAAACAACTCTGCGATTGGTGGCATTTTGAGTTTTCAAGATGCTACGCGGGCGTGCAAGATGGCCTTTTCTGGAAAAATGTAAATTTTTCAACCTGATTTATGATAATTAATGCTAATTTATATTAACATAATGTGTTTTGTTCGGGAAATTTAAAAGAACAAGTAAAAGCCGGTTTATTGGGCTTCCAGAAAATGTATAGCTTTCGCAACAGTTATGGTTATTTCAAGAGATATCAATAGAACAACGTGGTCGTTCAATTTTTGATGTTTTTCAGCCGTAAGGAAAGAGTTAATAAGCAATAATAGGTAAATTGAAAATAATCGAAGAAAAAGCGTGAAAGGAAAAGCAGTTTATTATCTGTTGAATTGAAAATAATCAAAGTAAATACAGTTTAACAAAGCAAAAAAATGGTCAGTGACAAAAAATGAACCCCCTTCTCTGCTCCCCCCTACCCCCCTCAATGAGAGGAATTATGTAAGGGTTACCCGAAGCAGAGTCTCTGCAGAGATCCCACCCGCACCGGTCCACCCGCACGGGAGCTCATACTTTTAAATATATACGCAAGCTATCTATACACTACAAAGACAATACGTTCTATGCATGTGGGTCAAAAAGGTCAAAATTCACCGTGTTTAGAAATGTAGGAAATAATTCACCAAATTTGTTACAAATTTGATATGTGTGTTGTTTAGCCGACTTATAACGATGATGAAAAATTCAGGCGAAAATATAAAATTGATCGATGCGAAAAAATATCGACCATTGTATATTAACTCTTTCCCTACGGGCGCAGTTAAAATGGGTCACTGAAGACCCGCAAAGTCGTCAATCGAAAAACACGGCACACGGTAACGCAAGATTAAAAATTGAAATTCGACAAGCGCCAGGAACATGAAATCCACGCACACGCCAAGTTTGATTTGATTTCATAAACAACTCTGCGATTGGTGGCATTTTGAGTTTTCAAGATGCTACGCGGGCGTGCAAGATGGCCTTTTCTGGAAAAATGTAAATTTTTCAACCTGATTTATGATAATTAATGCTAATTTATATTAACATAATGTGTTTTGTTCGGGAAATTTAAAAGAACAAGTAAAAGCCGGTTTATTGGGCTTCCAGAAAATGTATAGCTTTCGCAACAGTTATGGTTATTTCAAGAGATATCAATAGAACAACGTGGTCGTTCAATTTTTGATGTTTTTCAGCCGTAAGGAAAGAGTTAATAAGCAATAATAGGTAAATTGAAAATAATCGAAGAAAAAGCGTGAAAGGAAAAGCAGTTTATTATCTGTTGAATTGAAAATAATCAAAGTAAATACAGTTTAACAAAGCAAAAAAATGGTCAGTGACAAAAAATGAACCCCCTTCTCTGCTCCCCCCTACCCCCCTCAATGAGAGGAATTATGTAAGGGTTACCCGAAGCAGAGTCTCTGCAGAGATCCCACCCGCACCGGTCCACCCGCACGGGAGCTCATACTTTTAAATATATACGCAAGCTATCTATACACTACAAAGACAATACGTTCTATGCATGTGGGTCAAAAAGGTCAAAATTCACCGTGTTTAGAAATGTAGGAAATAATTCACCAAATTTGTTACAAATTTGATATGTGTGTTGTTTAGCCGACTTATAACGATGATGAAAAATTCAGGCGAAAATATAAAATTGATCGATGCGAAAAAATATCGACCATTGTATATTAACTCTTTCCCTACGGGCGCAGTTAAAATGGGTCACTGAAGACCCGCAAAGTCGTCAATCGAAAAACACGGCACACGGTAACGCAAGATTAAAAATTGAAATTCGACAAGCGCCAGGAACATGAAATCCACGCACACGCCAAGTTTGATTTGATTTCATAAACAACTCTGCGATTGGTGGCATTTTGAGTTTTCAAGATGCTACGCGGGCGTGCAAGATGGCCTTTTCTGGAAAAATGTAAATTTTTCAACCTGATTTATGATAATTAATGCTAATTTATATTAACATAATGTGTTTTGTTCGGGAAATTTAAAAGAACAAGTAAAAGCCGGTTTATTGGGCTTCCAGAAAATGTATAGCTTTCGCAACAGTTATGGTTATTTCAAGAGATATCAATAGAACAACGTGGTCGTTCAATTTTTGATGTTTTTCAGCCGTAAGGAAAGAGTTAATAAGCAATAATAGGTAAATTGAAAATAATCGAAGAAAAAGCGTGAAAGGAAAAGCAGTTTATTATCTGTTGAATTGAAAATAATCAAAGTAAATACAGTTTAACAAAGCAAAAAAATGGTCAGTGACAAAAAATGAACCCCCTTCTCTGCTCCCCCCCTACCCCCCTCAATGAGAGGAATTATGTAAGGGTTACCCGAAGCAGAGTCTCTGCAGAGATCCCACCCGCACCGGTCCACCCGCACGGGAGCTCATACTTTTAAATATATACGCAAGCTATCTATACACTACAAAGACAATACGTTCTATGCATGTGGGTCAAAAAGGTCAAAATTCACCGTGTTTAGAAATGTAGGAAATAATTCACCAAATTTGTTACAAATTTGATATGTGTGTTGTTTAGCCGACTTATAACGATGATGAAAAATTCAGGCGAAAATATAAAATTGATCGATGCGAAAAAATATCGACCATTGTATATTAACTCTTTCCCTACGGGCGCAGTTAAAATGGGTCACTGAAGACCCGCAAAGTCGTCAATCGAAAAACACGGCACACGGTAACGCAAGATTAAAAATTGAAATTCGACAAGCGCCAGGAACATGAAATCCACGCACACGCCAAGTTTGATTTGATTTCATAAACAACTCTGCGATTGGTGGCATTTTGAGTTTTCAAGATGCTACGCGGGCGTGCAAGATGGCCTTTTCTGGAAAAATGTAAATTTTTCAACCTGATTTATGATAATTAATGCTAATTTATATTAACATAATGTGTTTTGTTCGGGAAATTTAAAAGAACAAGTAAAAGCCGGTTTATTGGGCTTCCAGAAAATGTATAGCTTTCGCAACAGTTATGGTTATTTCAAGAGATATCAATAGAACAACGTGGTCGTTCAATTTTTGATGTTTTTCAGCCGTAAGGAAAGAGTTAATAAGCAATAATAGGTAAATTGAAAATAATCGAAGAAAAAGCGTGAAAGGAAAAGCAGTTTATTATCTGTTGAATTGAAAATAATCAAAGTAAATACAGTTTAACAAAGCAAAAAAATGGTCAGTGACAAAAAATGAACCCCCTTCTCTGCTCCCCCCTACCCCCCTCAATGAGAGGAATTATGTAAGGGTTACCCGAAGCAGAGTCTCTGCAGAGATCCCACCCGCACCGGTCCACCCGCACGGGAGCTCATACTTTTAAATATATACGCAAGCTATCTATACACTACAAAGACAATACGTTCTATGCATGTGGGTCAAAAAGGTCAAAATTCACCGTGTTTAGAAATGTAGGAAATAATTCACCAAATTTGTTACAAATTTGATGTGTGTTGTTTAGCCGACTTATAACGATGATGAAAAATTCAGGCGAAAATATAAAATTGATCGATGCGAAAAAATATCGACCATTGTATATTAACTCTTTCCCTACGGGCGCAGTTAAAATGGGTCACTGAAGACCCGCAAAGTCGTCAATCGAAAAACACGGCACACGGTAACGCAAGATTAAAAATTGAAATTCGACAAGCGCCAGGAACATGAAATCCACGCACACGCCAAGTTTGATTTGATTTCATAAACAACTCTGCGATTGGTGGCATTTTGAGTTTTCAAGATGCTACGCGGGCGTGCAAGATGGCCTTTTCTGGAAAAATGTAAATTTTTCAACCTGATTTATGATAATTAATGCTAATTTATATTAACATAATGTGTTTTGTTCGGGAAATTTAAAAGAACAAGTAAAAGCCGGTTTATTGGGCTTCCAGAAAATGTATAGCTTTCGCAACAGTTATGGTTATTTCAAGAGATATCAATAGAACAACGTGGTCGTTCAATTTTTGATGTTTTTCAGCCGTAAGGAAAGAGTTAATAAGCAATAATAGGTAAATTGAAAATAATCGAAGAAAAAGCGTGAAAGGAAAAGCAGTTTATTATCTGTTGAATTGAAAATAATCAAAGTAAATACAGTTTAACAAAGCAAAAAAATGGTCAGTGACAAAAAATGAACCCCCTTCTCTGCTCCCCCCTACCCCCCTCAATGAGAGGAATTATGTAAGGGTTACCCGAAGCAGAGTCTCTGCAGAGATCCCACCCGCACCGGTCCACCCGCACGGGAGCTCATACTTTTAAATATATACGCAAGCTATCTATACACTACAAAGACAATACGTTCTATGCATGTGGGTCAAAAAGGTCAAAATTCACCGTGTTTAGAAATGTAGGAAATAATTCACCAAATTTGTTACAAATTTGATATGTGTGTTGTTTAGCCGACTTATAACGATGATGAAAAATTCAGGCGAAAATATAAAATTGATCGATGCGAAAAAATATCGACCATTGTATATTAACTCTTTCCCTACGGGCGCAGTTAAAATGGGTCACTGAAGACCCGCAAAGTCGTCAATCGAAAAACACGGCACACGGTAACGCAAGATTAAAAATTGAAATTCGACAAGCGCCAGGAACATGAAATCCACGCACACGCCAAGTTTGATTTGATTTCATAAACAACTCTGCGATTGGTGGCATTTTGAGTTTTCAAGATGCTACGCGGGCGTGCAAGATGGCCTTTTCTGGAAAAATGTAAATTTTTCAACCTGATTTATGATAATTAATGCTAATTTATATTAACATAATGTGTTTTGTTCGGGAAATTTAAAAGAACAAGTAAAAGCCGGTTTATTGGGCTTCCAGAAAATGTATAGCTTTCGCAACAGTTATGGTTATTTCAAGAGATATCAATAGAACAACGTGGTCGTTCAATTTTTGATGTTTTTCAGCCGTAAGGAAAGAGTTAATAAGCAATAATAGGTAAATTGAAAATAATCGAAGAAAAAGCGTGAAAGGAAAAGCAGTTTATTATCTGTTGAATTGAAAATAATCAAAGTAAATACAGTTTAACAAAGCAAAAAAATGGTCAGTGACAAAAAATGAACCCCCTTCTCTGCTCCCCCCTACCCCCCTCAATGAGAGGAATTATGTAAGGGTTACCCGAAGCAGAGTCTCTGCAGAGATCCCACCCGCACCGGTCCACCCGCACGGGAGCTCATACTTTTAAATATATACGCAAGCTATCTATACACTACAAAGACAATACGTTCTATGCATGTGGGTCAAAAAGGTCAAAATTCACCGTGTTTAGAAATGTAGGAAATAATTCACCAAATTTGTTACAAATTTGATATGTGTGTTGTTTAGCCGACTTATAACGATGATGAAAAATTCAGGCGAAAATATAAAATTGATCGATGCGAAAAAATATCGACCATTGTATATTAACTCTTTCCCTACGGGCGCAGTTAAAATGGGTCACTGAAGACCCGCAAAGTCGTCAATCGAAAAACACGGCACACGGTAACGCAAGATTAAAAATTGAAATTCGACAAGCGCCAGGAACATGAAATCCACGCACACGCCAAGTTTGATTTGATTTCATAAACAACTCTGCGATTGGTGGCATTTTGAGTTTTCAAGATGCTACGCGGGCGTGCAAGATGGCCTTTTCTGGAAAAATGTAAATTTTTCAACCTGATTTATGATAATTAATGCTAATTTATATTAACATAATGTGTTTTGTTCGGGAAATTTAAAAGAACAAGTAAAAGCCGGTTTATTGGGCTTCCAGAAAATGTATAGCTTTCGCAACAGTTATGGTTATTTCAAGAGATATCAATAGAACAACGTGGTCGTTCAATTTTTGATGTTTTTCAGCCGTAAGGAAAGAGTTAATAAGCAATAATAGGTAAATTGAAAATAATCGAAGAAAAAGCGTGAAAGGAAAAGCAGTTTATTATCTGTTGAATTGAAAATAATCAAAGTAAATACAGTTTAACAAAGCAAAAAAATGGTCAGTGACAAAAAATGAACCCCCTTCTCTGCTCCCCCCTACCCCCCTCAATGAGAGGAATTATGTAAGGGTTACCCGAAGCAGAGTCTCTGCAGAGATCCCACCCGCACCGGTCCACCCGCACGGGAGCTCATACTTTTAAATATATACGCAAGCTATCTATACACTACAAAGACAATACGTTCTATGCATGTGGGTCAAAAAGGTCAAAATTCACCGTGTTTAGAAATGTAGGAAATAATTCACCAAATTTGTTACAAATTTGATATGTGTGTTGTTTAGCCGACTTATAACGATGATGAAAAATTCAGGCGAAAATATAAAATTGATCGATGCGAAAAAATATCGACCATTGTATATTAACTCTTTCCCTACGGGCGCAGTTAAAATGGGTCACTGAAGACCCGCAAAGTCGTCAATCGAAAAACACGGCACACGGTAACGCAAGATTAAAAATTGAAATTCGACAAGCGCCAGGAACATGAAATCCACGCACACGCCAAGTTTGATTTGATTTCATAAACAACTCTGCGATTGGTGGCATTTTGAGTTTTCAAGATGCTACGCGGGCGTGCAAGATGGCCTTTTCTGGAAAAATGTAAATTTTTCAACCTGATTTATGATAATTAATGCTAATTTATATTAACATAATGTGTTTTGTTCGGGAAATTTAAAAGAACAAGTAAAAGCCGGTTTATTGGGCTTCCAGAAAATGTATAGCTTTCGCAACAGTTATGGTTATTTCAAGAGATATCAATAGAACAACGTGGTCGTTCAATTTTTGATGTTTTTCAGCCGTAAGGAAAGAGTTAATAAGCAATAATAGGTAAATTGAAAATAATCGAAGAAAAAGCGTGAAAGGAAAAGCAGTTTATTATCTGTTGAATTGAAAATAATCAAAGTAAATACAGTTTAACAAAGCAAAAAAATGGTCAGTGACAAAAAATGAACCCCCTTCTCTGCTCCCCCCTACCCCCCTCAATGAGAGGAATTATGTAAGGGTTACCCGAAGCAGAGTCTCTGCAGAGATCCCACCCGCACCGGTCCACCCGCACGGGAGCTCATACTTTTAAATATATACGCAAGCTATCTATACACTACAAAGACAATACGTTCTATGCATGTGGGTCAAAAAGGTCAAAATTCACCGTGTTTAGAAATGTAGGAAATAATTCACCAAATTTGTTACAAATTTGATATGTGTGTTGTTTAGCCGACTTATAACGATGATGAAAAATTCAGGCGAAAATATAAAATTGATCGATGCGAAAAAATATCGACCATTGTATATTAACTCTTTCCCTACGGGCGCAGTTAAAATGGGTCACTGAAGACCCGCAAAGTCGTCAATCGAAAAACACGGCACACGGTAACGCAAGATTAAAAATTGAAATTCGACAAGCGCCAGGAACATGAAATCCACGCACACGCCAAGTTTGATTTGATTTCATAAACAACTCTGCGATTGGTGGCATTTTGAGTTTTCAAGATGCTACGCGGGCGTGCAAGATGGCCTTTTCTGGAAAAATGTAAATTTTTCAACCTGATTTATGATAATTAATGCTAATTTATATTAACATAATGTGTTTTGTTCGGGAAATTTAAAAGAACAAGTAAAAGCCGGTTTATTGGGCTTCCAGAAAATGTATAGCTTTCGCAACAGTTATGGTTATTTCAAGAGATATCAATAGAACAACGTGGTCGTTCAATTTTTGATGTTTTTCAGCCGTAAGGAAAGAGTTAATAAGCAATAATAGGTAAATTGAAAATAATCGAAGAAAAAGCGTGAAAGGAAAAGCAGTTTATTATCTGTTGAATTGAAAATAATCAAAGTAAATACAGTTTAACAAAGCAAAAAAATGGTCAGTGACAAAAAATGAACCCCCTTCTCTGCTCCCCCCTACCCCCCTCAATGAGAGGAATTATGTAAGGGTTACCCGAAGCAGAGTCTCTGCAGAGATCCCACCCGCACCGGTCCACCCGCACGGGAGCTCATACTTTTAAATATATACGCAAGCTATCTATACACTACAAAGACAATACGTTCTATGCATGTGGGTCAAAAAGGTCAAAATTCACCGTGTTTAGAAATGTAGGAAATAATTCACCAAATTTGTTACAAATTTGATATGTGTGTTGTTTAGCCGACTTATAACGATGATGAAAAATTCAGGCGAAAATATAAAATTGATCGATGCGAAAAAATATCGACCATTGTATATTAACTCTTTCCCTACGGGCGCAGTTAAAATGGGTCACTGAAGACCCGCAAAGTCGTCAATCGAAAAACACGGCACACGGTAACGCAAGATTAAAAATTGAAATTCGACAAGCGCCAGGAACATGAAATCCACGCACACGCCAAGTTTGATTTGATTTCATAAACAACTCTGCGATTGGTGGCATTTTGAGTTTTCAAGATGCTACGCGGGCGTGCAAGATGGCCTTTTCTGGAAAAATGTAAATTTTTCAACCTGATTTATGATAATTAATGCTAATTTATATTAACATAATGTGTTTTGTTCGGGAAATTTAAAAGAACAAGTAAAAGCCGGTTTATTGGGCTTCCAGAAAATGTATAGCTTTCGCAACAGTTATGGTTATTTCAAGAGATATCAATAGAACAACGTGGTCGTTCAATTTTTGATGTTTTTCAGCCGTAAGGAAAGAGTTAATAAGCAATAATAGGTAAATTGAAAATAATCGAAGAAAAAGCGTGAAAGGAAAAGCAGTTTATTATCTGTTGAATTGAAAATAATCAAAGTAAATACAGTTTAACAAAGCAAAAAAATGGTCAGTGACAAAAAATGAACCCCCTTCTCTGCTCCCCCCTACCCCCCTCAATGAGAGGAATTATGTAAGGGTTACCCGAAGCAGAGTCTCTGCAGAGATCCCACCCGCACCGGTCCACCCGCACGGGAGCTCATACTTTTAAATATATACGCAAGCTATCTATACACTACAAAGACAATACGTTCTATGCATGTGGGTCAAAAAGGTCAAAATTCACCGTGTTTAGAAATGTAGGAAATAATTCACCAAATTTGTTACAAATTTGATATGTGTGTTGTTTAGCCGACTTATAACGATGATGAAAAATTCAGGCGAAAATATAAAATTGATCGATGCGAAAAAAATTTCGACCATTGTATATTAACTCTTTCCCTACGGGCGCAGTTAAAATGGGTCACTGAAGACCCGCAAAGTCGTCAATCGAAAAACACGGCACACGGTAACGCAAGATTAAAAATTGAAATTCGACAAGCGCCAGGAACATGAAATCCACGCACACGCCAAGTTTGATTTGATTTCATAAACAACTCTGCGATTGGTGGCATTTTGAGTTTTCAAGATGCTACGCGGGCGTGCAAGATGGCCTTTTCTGGAAAAATGTAAATTTTTCAACCTGATTTATGATAATTAATGCTAATTTATATTAACATAATGTGTTTTGTTCGGGAAATTTAAAAGAACAAGTAAAAGCCGGTTTATTGGGCTTCCAGAAAATGTATAGCTTTCGCAACAGTTATGGTTATTTCAAGAGATATCAATAGAACAACGTGGTCGTTCAATTTTTGATGTTTTTCAGCCGTAAGGAAAGAGTTAATAAGCAATAATAGGTAAATTGAAAATAATCGAAGAAAAAGCGTGAAAGGAAAAGCAGTTTATTATCTGTTGAATTGAAAATAATCAAAGTAAATACAGTTTAACAAAGCAAAAAAATGGTCAGTGACAAAAAATGAACCCCCTTCTCTGCTCCCCCCTACCCCCCTCAATGAGAGGAATTATGTAAGGGTTACCCGAAGCAGAGTCTCTGCAGAGATCCCACCCGCACCGGTCCACCCGCACGGGAGCTCATACTTTTAAATATATACGCAAGCTATCTATACACTACAAAGACAATACGTTCTATGCATGTGGGTCAAAAAGGTCAAAATTCACCGTGTTTAGAAATGTAGGAAATAATTCACCAAATTTGTTACAAATTTGATATGTGTGTTGTTTAGCCGACTTATAACGATGATGAAAAATTCAGGCGAAAATATAAAATTGATCGATGCGAAAAAATATCGACCATTGTATATTAATAAGCAGGTCAAAAAGGTCAAAATTCACCGTGTTTAGAAATGTAGGAAATAATTCACCAAATTTGTTACAAATTTGATATGTGTGTTGTTTAGCCGACTTATAACGATGATGAAAAATTCAGGCGAAAATATAAAATTGATCGATGCGAAAAAATATCGACCATTGTATATTAACTCTTTCCCTACGGGCGCAGTTAAAATGGGTCACTGAAGACCCGCAAAGTCGTCAATCGAAAAACACGGCACACGGTAACGCAAGATTAAAAATTGAAATTCGACAAGCGCCAGGAACATGAAATCCACGCACACGCCAAGTTTGATTTGATTTCATAAACAACTCTGCGATTGGTGGCATTTTGAGTTTTCAAGATGCTACGCGGGCGTGCAAGATGGCCTTTTTCTGGAAAAATGTAAATTTTTCAACCTGATTTATGATAATTAATGCTAATTTATATTAACATAATGTGTTTTGTTCGGGAAATTTAAAAGAACAAGTAAAAGCCGGTTTATTGGGCTTCCAGAAAATGTATAGCTTTCGCAACAGTTATGGTTATTTCAAGAGATATCAATAGAACAACGTGGTCGTTCAATTTTTGATGTTTTTCAGCCGTAAGGAAAGAGTTAATAAGCAATAATAGGTAAATTGAAAATAATCGAAGAAAAAGCGTGAAAGGAAAAGCAGTTTATTATCTGTTGAATTGAAAATAATCAAAGTAAATACAGTTTAACAAAGCAAAAAAATGGTCAGTGACAAAAAATGAACCCCCTTCTCTGCTCCCCCCTACCCCCTCAATGAGAGGAATTATGTAAGGGTTACCCGAAGCAGAGTCTCTGCAGAGATCCCACCCGCACCGGTCCACCCGCACGGGAGCTCATACTTTTAAATATATACGCAAGCTATCTATACACTACAAAGACAATACGTTCTATGCATGTGGGTCAAAAAGGTCAAAATTCACCGTGTTTAGAAATGTAGGAAATAATTCACCAAATTTGTTACAAATTTGATATGTGTGTTGTTTAGCCGACTTATAACGATGATGAAAAATTCAGGCGAAAATATAAAATTGATCGATGCGAAAAAATATCGACCATTGTATATTAACTCTTTCCCTACGGGCGCAGTTAAAATGGGTCACTGAAGACCCGCAAAGTCGTCAATCGAAAAACACGGCACACGGTAACGCAAGATTAAAAATTGAAATTCGACAAGCGCCAGGAACATGAAATCCACGCACACGCCAAGTTTGATTTGATTTCATAAACAACTCTGCGATTGGTGGCATTTTGAGTTTTCAAGATGCTACGCGGGCGTGCAAGATGGCCTTTTCTGGAAAAATGTAAATTTTTCAACCTGATTTATGATAATTAATGCTAATTTATATTAACATAATGTGTTTTGTTCGGGAAATTTAAAAGAACAAGTAAAAGCCGGTTTATTGGGCTTCCAGAAAATGTATAGCTTTCGCAACAGTTATGGTTATTTCAAGAGATATCAATAGAACAACGTGGTCGTTCAATTTTTGATGTTTTTCAGCCGTAAGGAAAGAGTTAATAAGCAATAATAGGTAAATTGAAAATAATCGAAGAAAAAGCGTGAAAGGAAAAGCAGTTTATTATCTGTTGAATTGAAAATAATCAAAGTAAATACAGTTTAACAAAGCAAAAAAATGGTCAGTGACAAAAAATGAACCCCCTTCTCTGCTCCCCCCTACCCCCCTCAATGAGAGGAATTATGTAAGGGTTACCCGAAGCAGAGTCTCTGCAGAGATCCCACCCGCACCGGTCCACCCGAACGGGAGCTCATACTTTTAAATATATACGCAAGCTATCTATACACTACAAAGACAATACGTTCTATGCATGTGGGTCAAAAAGGTCAAAATTCACCGTGTTTAGAAATGTAGGAAATAATTCACCAAATTTGTTACAAATTTGATATGTGTGTTGTTTAGCCGACTTATAACGATGATGAAAAATTCAGGCGAAAATATAAAATTGATCGATGCGAAAAAATATCGACCATTGTATATTAACTCTTTCCCTACGGGCGCAGTTAAAATGGGTCACTGAAGACCCGCAAAGTCGTCAATCGAAAAACACGGCACACGGTAACGCAAGATTAAAAATTGAAATTCGACAAGCGCCAGGAACATGAAATCCACGCACACGCCAAGTTTGATTTGATTTCATAAACAACTCTGCGATTGGTGGCATTTTGAGTTTTCAAGATGCTACGCGGGCGTGCAAGATGGCCTTTTCTGGAAAAATGTAAATTTTTCAACCTGATTTATGATAATTAATGCTAATTTATATTAACATAATGTGTTTTGTTCGGGAAATTTAAAAGAACAAGTAAAAGCCGGTTTATTGGGCTTCCAGAAAATGTATAGCTTTCGCAACAGTTATGGTTATTTCAAGAGATATCAATAGAACAACGTGGTCGTTCAATTTTTGATGTTTTTCAGCCGTAAGGAAAGAGTTAATAAGCAATAATAGGTAAATTGAAAATAATCGAAGAAAAAGCGTGAAAGGAAAAGCAGTTTATTATCTGTTGAATTGAAAATAATCAAAGTAAATACAGTTTAACAAAGCAAAAAAATGGTCAGTGACAAAAAATGAACCCCCTTCTCTGCTCCCCCTACCCCCCTCAATGAGAGGAATTATGTAAGGGTTACCCGAAGCAGAGTCTCTGCAGAGATCCCACCCGCACCGGTCCACCCGCACGGGAGCTCATACTTTTAAATATATACGCAAGCTATCTATACACTACAAAGACAATACGTTCTATGCATGTGGGTCAAAAAGGTCAAAATTCACCGTGTTTAGAAATGTAGGAAATAATTCACCAAATTTGTTACAAATTTGATATGTGTGTTGTTTAGCCGACTTATAACGATGATGAAAAATTCAGGCGAAAATATAAAATTGATCGATGCGAAAAAAATTTCGACCATTGTATATTAACTCTTTCCCTACGGGCGCAGTTAAAATGGGTCACTGAAGACCCGCAAAGTCGTCAATCGAAAAACACGGCACACGGTAACGCAAGATTAAAAATTGAAATTCGACAAGCGCCAGGAACATGAAATCCACGCACACGCCAAGTTTGATTTGATTTCATAAACAACTCTGCGATTGGTGGCATTTTGAGTTTTCAAGATGCTACGCGGGCGTGCAAGATGGCCTTTTCTGGAAAAATGTAAATTTTTCAACCTGATTTATGATAATTAATGCTAATTTATATTAACATAATGTGTTTTGTTCGGGAAATTTAAAAGAACAAGTAAAAGCCGGTTTATTGGGCTTCCAGAAAATGTATAGCTTTCGCAACAGTTATGGTTATTTCAAGAGATATCAATAGAACAACGTGGTCGTTCAATTTTTGATGTTTTTCAGCCGTAAGGAAAGAGTTAATAAGCAATAATAGGTAAATTGAAAATAATCGAAGAAAAAGCGTGAAAGGAAAAGCAGTTTATTATCTGTTGAATTGAAAATAATCAAAGTAAATACAGTTTAACAAAGCAAAAAAATGGTCAGTGACAAAAAATGAACCCCCTTCTCTGCTCCCCCCTACCCCCCTCAATGAGAGAAATTATGTAAGGGTTACCCGAAGCAGAGTCTCTGCAGAGATCCCACCCGCACCGGTCCACCCGCACGGGAGCTCATACTTTTAAATATATACGCAAGCTATCTATACACTACAAAGACAATACGTTCTATGCATGTGGGTCAAAAAGGTCAAAATTCACCGTGTTTAGAAATGTAGGAAATAATTCACCAAATTTGTTACAAATTTGATATGTGTGTTGTTTAGCCGACTTATAACGATGATGAAAAATTCAGGCGAAAATATAAAATTGATCGATGCGAAAAAATATCGACCATTGTATATTAACTCTTTCCCTACGGGCGCAGTTAAAATGGGTCACTGAAGACCCGCAAAGTCGTCAATCGAAAAACACGGCACACGGTAACGCAAGATTAAAAATTGAAATTCGACAAGCGCCAGGAACATGAAATCCACGCACACGCCAAGTTTGATTTGATTTCATAAACAACTCTGCGATTGGTGGCATTTTGAGTTTTCAAGATGCTACGCGGGCGTGCAAGATGGCCTTTTCTGGAAAAATGTAAATTTTTCAACCTGATTTATGATAATTAATGCTAATTTATATTAACATAATGTGTTTTGTTCGGGAAATTTAAAAGAACAAGTAAAAGCCGGTTTATTGGGCTTCCAGAAAATGTATAGCTTTCGCAACAGTTATGGTTATTTCAAGAGATATCAATAGAACAACGTGGTCGTTCAATTTTTGATGTTTTTCAGCCGTAAGGAAAGAGTTAATAAGCAATAATAGGTAAATTGAAAATAATCGAAGAAAAAGCGTGAAAGGAAAAGCAGTTTATTATCTGTTGAATTGAAAATAATCAAAGTAAATACAGTTTAACAAAGCAAAAAAATGGTCAGTGACAAAAAATGAACCCCCTTCTCTGCTCCCCCCTACCCCCCTCAATGAGAGGAATTATGTAAGGGTTACCCGAAGCAGAGTCTCTGCAGAGATCCCACCCGCACCGGTCCACCCGCACGGGAGCTCATACTTTTAAATATATACGCAAGCTATCTATACACTACAAAGACAATACGTTCTATGCATGTGGGTCAAAAAGGTCAAAATTCACCGTGTTTAGAAATGTAGGAAATAATTCACCAAATTTGTTACAAATTTGATATGTGTGTTGTTTAGCCGACTTATAACGATGATGAAAAATTCAGGCGAAAATATAAAATTGATCGATGCGAAAAAATATCGACCATTGTATATTAACTCTTTCCCTACGGGCGCAGTTAAAATGGGTCACTGAAGACCCGCAAAGTCGTCAATCGAAAAACACGGCACACGGTAACGCAAGATTAAAAATTGAAATTCGACAAGCGCCAGGAACATGAAATCCACGCACACGCCAAGTTTGATTTGATTTCATAAACAACTCTGCGATTGGTGGCATTTTGAGTTTTCAAGATGCTACGCGGGCGTGCAAGATGGCCTTTTCTGGAAAAATGTAAATTTTTCAACCTGATTTATGATAATTAATGCTAATTTATATTAACATAATGTGTTTTGTTCGGGAAATTTAAAAGAACAAGTAAAAGCCGGTTTATTGGGCTTCCAGAAAATGTATAGCTTTCGCAACAGTTATGGTTATTTCAAGAGATATCAATAGAACAACGTGGTCGTTCAATTTTTGATGTTTTTCAGCCGTAAGGAAAGAGTTAATAAGCAATAATAGGTAAATTGAAAATAATCGAAGAAAAAGCGTGAAAGGAAAAGCAGTTTATTATCTGTTGAATTGAAAATAATCAAAGTAAATACAGTTTAACAAAGCAAAAAAATGGTCAGTGACAAAAAATGAACCCCCTTCTCTGCTCCCCCCTACCCCCCTCAATGAGAGGAATTATGTAAGGGTTACCCGAAGCAGAGTCTCTGCAGAGATCCCACCCGCACCGGTCCACCCGCACGGGAGCTCATACTTTTAAATATATACGCAAGCTATCTATACACTACAAAGACAATACGTTTCTATGCATGTGGGTCAAAAAGGTCAAAATTCACCGTGTTTAGAAATGTAGGAAATAATTCACCAAATTTGTTACAAATTTGATATGTGTGTTGTTTAGCCGACTTATAACGATGATGAAAAATTCAGGCGAAAATATAAAATTGATCGATGCGAAAAAATATCGACCATTGTATATTAACTCTTTCCCTACGGGCGCAGTTAAAATGGGTCACTGAAGACCCGCAAAGTCGTCAATCGAAAAACACGGCACACGGTAACGCAAGATTAAAAATTGAAATTCGACAAGCGCCAGGAACATGAAATCCACGCACACGCCAAGTTTGATTTGATTTCATAAACAACTCTGCGATTGGTGGCATTTTGAGTTTTCAAGATGCTACGCGGGCGTGCAAGATGGCCTTTTCTGGAAAAATGTAAATTTTTCAACCTGATTTATGATAATTAATGCTAATTTATATTAACATAATGTGTTTTGTTCGGGAAATTTAAAAGAACAAGTAAAAGCCGGTTTATTGGGCTTCCAGAAAATGTATAGCTTTCGCAACAGTTATGGTTATTTCAAGAGATATCAATAGAACAACGTGGTCGTTCAATTTTTGATGTTTTTCAGCCGTAAGGAAAGAGTTAATAAGCAATAATAGGTAAATTGAAAATAATCGAAGAAAAAGCGTGAAAGGAAAAGCAGTTTATTATCTGTTGAATTGAAAATAATCAAAGTAAATACAGTTTAACAAAGCAAAAAAATGGTCAGTGACAAAAAATGAACCCCCTTCTCTGCTCCCCCTACCCCCCTCAATGAGAGGAATTATGTAAGGGTTACCCGAAGCAGAGTCTCTGCAGAGATCCCACCCGCACCGGTCCACCCGCACGGGAGCTCATACTTTTAAATATATACGCAAGCTATCTATACACTACAAAGACAATACGTTCTATGCATGTGGGTCAAAAAGGTCAAAATTCACCGTGTTTAGAAATGTAGGAAATAATTCACCAAATTTGTTACAAATTTGATATGTGTGTTGTTTAGCCGACTTATAACGATGATGAAAAATTCAGGCGAAAATATAAAATTGATCGATGCGAAAAAATATCGACCATTGTATATTAACTCTTTCCCTACGGGCGCAGTTAAAATGGGTCACTGAAGACCCGCAAAGTCGTCAATCGAAAAACACGGCACACGGTAACGCAAGATTAAAAATTGAAATTCGACAAGCGCCAGGAACATGAAATCCACGCACACGCCAAGTTTGATTTGATTTCATAAACAACTCTGCGATTGGTGGCATTTTGAGTTTTCAAGATGCTACGCGGGCGTGCAAGATGGCCTTTTCTGGAAAAATGTAAATTTTTCAACCTGATTTATGATAATTAATGCTAATTTATATTAACATAATGTGTTTTGTTCGGGAAATTTAAAAGAACAAGTAAAAGCCGGTTTATTGGGCTTCCAGAAAATGTATAGCTTTCGCAACAGTTATGGTTATTTCAAGAGATATCAATAGAACAACGTGGTCGTTCAATTTTTGATGTTTTTCAGCCGTAAGGAAAGAGTTAATAAGCAATAATAGGTAAATTGAAAATAATCGAAGAAATAGCGTGAAAGGAAAAGCAGTTTATTATCTGTTGAATTGAAAATAATCAAAGTAAATACAGTTTAACAAAGCAAAAAAATGGTCAGTGACAAAAAATGAACCCCCTTCTCTGCTCCCCCCTACCCCCCTCAATGAGAGGAATTATGTAAGGGTTACCCGAAGCAGAGTCTCTGCAGAGATCCCACCCGCACCGGTCCACCCGCACGGGAGCTATACTTTTAAATATATACGCAAGCTATCTATACACTACAAAGACAATACGTTCTATGCATGTGGGTCAAAAAGGTCAAAATTCACCGTGTTTAGAAATGTAGGAAATAATTCACCAAATTTGTTACAAATTTGATATGTGTGTTGTTTAGCCGACTTATAACGATGATGAAAAATTCAGGCGAAAATATAAAATTGATCGATGCGAAAAAATATCGACCATTGTATATTAACTCTTTCCCTACGGGCGCAGTTAAAATGGGTCACTGAAGACCCGCAAAGTCGTCAATCGAAAAACACGGCACACGGTAACGCAAGATTAAAAATTGAAATTCGACAAGCGCCAGGAACATGAAATCCACGCACACGCCAAGTTTGATTTGATTTCATAAACAACTCTGCGATTGGTGGCATTTTGAGTTTTCAAGATGCTACGCGGGCGTGCAAGATGGCCTTTTCTGGAAAAATGTAAATTTTTCAACCTGATTTATGATAATTAATGCTAATTTATATTAACATAATGTGTTTTGTTCGGGAAATTTAAAAGAACAAGTAAAAGCCGGTTTATTGGGCTTCCAGAAAATGTATAGCTTTCGCAACAGTTATGGTTATTTCAAGAGATATCAATAGAACAACGTGGTCGTTCAATTTTTGATGTTTTTCAGCCGTAAGGAAAGAGTTAATAAGCAATAATAGGTAAATTGAAAATAATCGAAGAAAAAGCGTGAAAGGAAAAGCAGTTTATTATCTGTTGAATTGAAAATAATCAAAGTAAATACAGTTTAACAAAGCAAAAAAATGGTCAGTGACAAAAAATGAACCCCCTTCTCTGCTCCCCCCTACCCCCCTCAATTAGAGGAATTATGTAAGGGTTACCCGAAGCAGAGTCTCTGCAGAGATCCCACCCGCACCGGTCCACCCGCACGGGAGCTCATACTTTTAAATATATACGCAAGCTATCTATACACTACAAAGACAATACGTTCTATGCATGTGGGTCAAAAAGGTCAAAATTCACCGTGTTTAGAAATGTAGGAAATAATTCACCAAATTTGTTACAAATTTGATATGTGTGTTGTTTAGCCGACTTATAACGATGATGAAAAATTCAGGCGAAAATATAAAATTGATCGATGCGAAAAAATATCGACCATTGTATATTAACTCTTTCCCTACGGGCGCAGTTAAAATGGGTCACTGAAGACCCGCAAAGTCGTCAATCGAAAAACACGGCACACGGTAACGCAAGATTAAAAATTGAAATTCGACAAGCGCCAGGAACATGAAATCCACGCACACGCCAAGTTTGATTTGATTTCATAAACAACTCTGCGATTGGTGGCATTTTGAGTTTTCAAGATGCTACGCGGGCGTGCAAGATGGCCTTTTCTGGAAAAATGTAAATTTTTCAACCTGATTTATGATAATTAATGCTAATTTATATTAACATAATGTGTTTTGTTCGGGAAATTTAAAAGAACAAGTAAAAGCCGGTTTATTGGGCTTCCAGAAAATGTATAGCTTTCGCAACAGTTATGGTTATTTCAAGAGATATCAATAGAACAACGTGGTCGTTCAATTTTTGATGTTTTTCAGCCGTAAGGAAAGAGTTAATAAGCAATAATAGGTAAATTGAAAATAATCGAAGAAATAGCGTGAAAGGAAAAGCAGTTTATTATCTGTTGAATTGAAAATAATCAAAGTAAATACAGTTTAACAAAGCAAAAAAATGGTCAGTGACAAAAAATGAACCCCCTTCTCTGCTCCCCCCTACCCCCCTCAATTAGAGGAATTATGTAAGGGTTACCCGAAGCAGAGTCTCTGCAGAGATCCCACCCGCACCGGTCCACCCGCACGGGAGCTCATACTTTTAAATATATACGCAAGCTATCTATACACTACAAAGACAATACGTTCTATGCATGTGGGTCAAAAAGGTCAAAATTCACCGTGTTTAGAAATGTAGGAAATAATTCACCAAATTTGTTACAAATTTGATATGTGTGTTGTTTAGCCGACTTATAACGATGATGAAAAATTCAGGCGAAAATATAAAATTGATCGATGCGAAAAAATATCGACCATTGTATATTAACTCTTTCCCTACGGGCGCAGTTAAAATGGGTCACTGAAGACCCGCAAAGTCGTCAATCGAAAAACACGGCACACGGTAACGCAAGATTAAAAATTGAAATTCGACAAGCGCCAGGAACATGAAATCCACGCACACGCCAAGTTTGATTTGATTTCATAAACAACTCTGCGATTGGTGGCATTTTGAGTTTTCAAGATGCTACGCGGGCGTGCAAGATGGCCTTTTCTGGAAAAATGTAAATTTTTCAACCTGATTTATGATAATTAATGCTAATTTATATTAACATAATGTGTTTTGTTCGGGAAATTTAAAAGAACAAGTAAAAGCCGGTTTATTGGGCTTCCAGAAAATGTATAGCTTTCGCAACAGTTATGGTTATTTCAAGAGATATCAATAGAACAACGTGGTCGTTCAATTTTTGATGTTTTTCAGCCGTAAGGAAAGAGTTAATAAGCAATAATAGGTAAATTGAAAATAATCGAAGAAATAGCGTGAAAGGAAAAGCAGTTTATTATCTGTTGAATTGAAAATAATCAAAGTAAATACAGTTTAACAAAGCAAAAAAATGGTCAGTGACAAAAAATGAACCCCCTTCTCTGCTCCCCCCTACCCCCCTCAATGAGAGGAATTATGTAAGGGTTACCCGAAGCAGAGTCTCTGCAGAGATCCCACCCGCACCGGTCCACCCGCACGGGAGCTCATACTTTTAAATATATACGCAAGCTATCTATACACTACAAAGACAATACGTTCTATGCATGTGGGTCAAAAAGGTCAAAATTCACCGTGTTTAGAAATGTAGGAAATAATTCACCAAATTTGTTACAAATTTGATATGTGTGTTGTTTAGCCGACTTATAACGATGATGAAAAATTCAGGCGAAAATATAAAATTGATCGATGCGAAAAAATATCGACCATTGTATATTAACTCTTTCCCTACAGGCGCAGTTAAAATGGGTCACTGAAGACCCGCAAAGTCGTCAATCGAAAAACACGGCACACGGTAACGCAAGATTAAAAATTGAAATTCGACAAGCGCCAGGAACATGAAATCCACGCACACGCCAAGTTTGATTTGATTTCATAAACAACTCTGCGATTGGTGGCATTTTGAGTTTTCAAGATGCTACGCGGGCGTGCAAGATGGCCTTTTCTGGAAAAATGTAAATTTTTCAACCTGATTTATGATAATTAATGCTAATTTATATTAACATAATGTGTTTTTGTTCGGGAAATTTAAAAGAACAAGTAAAAGCCGGTTTATTGGGCTTCCAGAAAATGTATAGCTTTCGCAACAGTTATGGTTATTTCAAGAGATATCAATAGAACAACGTGGTCGTTCAATTTTTGATGTTTTTCAGCCGTAAGGAAAGAGTTAATAAGCAATAATAGGTAAATTGAAAATAATCGAAGAAATAGCGTGAAAGGAAAAGCAGTTTATTATCTGTTGAATTGAAAATAATCAAAGTAAATACAGTTTAACAAAGCAAAAAAATGGTCAGTGACAAAAAATGAACCCCCTTCTCTGCTCCCCCCTACCCCCCTCAATTAGAGGAATTATGTAAGGGTTACCCGAAGCAGAGTCTCTGCAGAGATCCCACCCGCACCGGTCCACCCGCACGGGAGCTCATACTTTTAAATATATACGCAAGCTATCTATACACTACAAAGACAATACGTTCTATGCATGTGGGTCAAAAAGGTCAAAATTCACCGTGTTTAGAAATGTAGGAAATAATTCACCAAATTTGTTACAAATTTGATATGTGTGTTGTTTAGCCGACTTATAACGATGATGAAAAATTCAGGCGAAAATATAAAATTGATCGATGCGAAAAAATATCGACCATTGTATATTAACTCTTTCCCTACGGGCGCAGTTAAAATGGGTCACTGAAGACCCGCAAAGTCGTCAATCGAAAAACACGGCACACGGTAACGCAAGATTAAAAATTGAAATTCGACAAGCGCCAGGAACATGAAATCCACGCACACGCCAAGTTTGATTTGATTTCATAAACAACTCTGCGATTGGTGGCATTTTGAGTTTTCAAGATGCTACGCGGGCGTGCAAGATGGCCTTTTCTGGAAAAATGTAAATTTTTCAACCTGATTTATGATAATTAATGCTAATTTATATTAACATAATGTGTTTTGTTCGGGAAATTTAAAAGAACAAGTAAAAGCCGGTTTATTGGGCTTCCAGAAAATGTATAGCTTTCGCAACAGTTATGGTTATTTCAAGAGATATCAATAGAACAACGTGGTCGTTCAATTTTTGATGTTTTTCAGCCGTAAGGAAAGAGTTAATAAGCAATAATAGGTAAATTGAAAATAATCGAAGAAATAGCGTGAAAGGAAAAGCAGTTTATTATCTGTTGAATTGAAAATAATCAAAGTAAATACAGTTTAACAAAGCAAAAAAATGGTCAGTGACAAAAAATGAACCCCCTTCTCTGCTCCCCCTACCCCCTCAATTAGAGGAATTATGTAAGGGTTACCCGAAGCAGAGTCTCTGCAGAGATCCCACCCGCACCGGTCCACCCGCACGGGAGCTCATACTTTTAAATATATACGCAAGCTATCTATACACTACAAAGACAATACGTTCTATGCATGTGGGTCAAAAAGGTCAAAATTCACCGTGTTTAGAAATGTAGGAAATAATTCACCAAATTTGTTACAAATTTGATATGTGTGTTGTTTAGCCGACTTATAACGATGATGAAAAATTCAGGCGAAAATATAAAATTGATCGATGCGAAAAAATATCGACCATTGTATATTAACTCTTTCCCTACGGGCGCAGTTAAAATGGGTCACTGAAGACCCGCAAAGTCGTCAATCGAAAAACACGGCACACGGTAACGCAAGATTAAAAATTGAAATTCGACAAGCGCCAGGAACATGAAATCCACGCACACGCCAAGTTTGATTTGATTTCATAAACAACTCTGCGATTGGTGGCATTTTGAGTTTTCAAGATGCTACGCGGGCGTGCAAGATGGCCTTTTCTGGAAAAATGTAAATTTTTCAACCTGATTTATGATAATTAATGCTAATTTATATTAACATAATGTGTTTTGTTCGGGAAATTTAAAAGAACAAGTAAAAGCCGGTTTATTGGGCTTCCAGAAAATGTATAGCTTTCGCAACAGTTATGGTTATTTCAAGAGATATCAATAGAACAACGTGGTCGTTCAATTTTTGATGTTTTTCAGCCGTAAGGAAAGAGTTAATAAGCAATAATAGGTAAATTGAAAATAATCGAAGAAAAAGCGTGAAAGGAAAAGCAGTTTATTATCTGTTGAATTGAAAATAATCAAAGTAAATACAGTTTAACAAAGCAAAAAAATGGTCAGTGACAAAAAATGAACCCCCTTCTCTGCTCCCCCCTACCCCCCTCAATTAGAGGAATTATGTAAGGGTTACCCGAAGCAGAGTCTCTGCAGAGATCCCACCCGCACCGGTCCACCCGCACGGGAGCTCATACTTTTAAATATATACGCAAGCTATCTATACACTACAAAGACAATACGTTCTATGCATGTGGGTCAAAAAGGTCAAAATTCACCGTGTTTAGAAATGTAGGAAATAATTCACCAAATTTGTTACAAATTTGATATGTGTGTTGTTTAGCCGACTTATAACGATGATGAAAAATTCAGGCGAAAATATAAAATTGATCGATGCGAAAAAATATCGACCATTGTATATTAACTCTTTCCCTACGGGCGCAGTTAAAATGGGTCACTGAAGACCCGCAAAGTCGTCAATCGAAAAACACGGCACACGGTAACGCAAGATTAAAAATTGAAATTCGACAAGCGCCAGGAACATGAAATCCACGCACACGCCAAGTTTGATTTGATTTCATAAACAACTCTGCGATTGGTGGCATTTTGAGTTTTCAAGATGCTACGCGGGCGTGCAAGATGGCCTTTTCTGGAAAAATGTAAATTTTTCAACCTGATTTATGATAATTAATGCTAATTTATATTAACATAATGTGTTTTGTTCGGGAAATTTAAAAGAACAAGTAAAAGCCGGTTTATTGGGCTTCCAGAAAATGTATAGCTTTCGCAACAGTTATGGTTATTTCAAGAGATATCAATAGAACAACGTGGTCGTTCAATTTTTGATGTTTTTCAGCCGTAAGGAAAGAGTTAATAAGCAATAATAGGTAAATTGAAAATAATCGAAGAAAAAGCGTGAAAGGAAAAGCAGTTTATTATCTGTTGAATTGAAAATAATCAAAGTAAATACAGTTTAACAAAGCAAAAAAATGGTCAGTGACAAAAAATGAACCCCCTTCTCTGCTCCCCCCTACCCCCCTCAATGAGAGGAATTATGTAAGGGTTACCCGAAGCAGAGTCTCTGCAGAGATCCCACCCGCACCGGTCCACCCGCACGGGAGCTCATACTTTTAAATATATACGCAAGCTATCTATACACTACAAAGACAATACGTTCTATGCATGTGGGTCAAAAAGGTCAAAATTCACCGTGTTTAGAAATGTAGGAAATAATTCACCAAATTTGTTACAAATTTGATATGTGTGTTGTTTAGCCGACTTATAACGATGATGAAAAATTCAGGCGAAAATATAAAATTGATCGATGCGAAAAAATATCGACCATTGTATATTAACTCTTTCCCTACGGGCGCAGTTAAAATGGGTCACTGAAGACCCGCAAAGTCGTCAATCGAAAAACACGGCACACGGTAACGCAAGATTAAAAATTGAAATTCGACAAGCGCCAGGAACATGAAATCCACGCACACGCCAAGTTTGATTTGATTTCATAAACAACTCTGCGATTGGTGGCATTTTGAGTTTTCAAGATGCTACGCGGGCGTGCAAGATGGCCTTTTCTGGAAAAATGTAAATTTTTCAACCTGATTTATGATAATTAATGCTAATTTATATTAACATAATGTGTTTTGTTCGGGAAATTTAAAAGAACAAGTAAAAGCCGGTTTATTGGGCTTCCAGAAAATGTATAGCTTTCGCAACAGTTATGGTTATTTCAAGAGATATCAATAGAACAACGTGGTCGTTCAATTTTTGATGTTTTTCAGCCGTAAGGAAAGAGTTAATAAGCAATAATAGGTAAATTGAAAATAATCGAAGAAAAAGCGTGAAAGGAAAAGCAGTTTATTATCTGTTGAATTGAAAATAATCAAAGTAAATACAGTTTAACAAAGCAAAAAAATGGTCAGTGACAAAAAATGAACCCCCTTCTCTGCTCCCCCCTACCCCCCTCAATGAGAGGAATTATGTAAGGGTTACCCGAAGCAGAGTCTCTGCAGAGATCCCACCCGCACCGGTCCACCCGCACGGGAGCTCATACTTTTAAATATATACGCAAGCTATCTATACACTACAAAGACAATACGTTCTATGCATGTGGGTCAAAAAGGTCAAAATTCACCGTGTTTAGAAATGTAGGAAATAATTCACCAAATTTGTTACAAATTTGATATGTGTGTTGTTTAGCCGACTTATAACGATGATGAAAAATTCAGGCGAAAATATAAAATTGATCGATGCGAAAAAATATCGACCATTGTATATTAACTCTTTCCCTACGGGCGCAGTTAAAATGGGTCACTGAAGACCCGCAAAGTCGTCAATCGAAAAAACACGGCACACGGTAACGCAAGATTAAAAATTGAAATTCGACAAGCGCCAGGAACATGAAATCCACGCACACGCCAAGTTTGATTTGATTTCATAAACAACTCTGCGATTGGTGGCATTTTGAGTTTTCAAGATGCTACGCGGGCGTGCAAGATGGCCTTTTCTGGAAAAATGTAAATTTTTCAACCTGATTTATGATAATTAATGCTAATTTATATTAACATAATGTGTTTTGTTCGGGAAATTTAAAAGAACAAGTAAAAGCCGGTTTATTGGGCTTCCAGAAAATGTATAGCTTTCGCAACAGTTATGGTTATTTCAAGAGATATCAATAGAACAACGTGGTCGTTCAATTTTTGATGTTTTTCAGCCGTAAGGAAAGAGTTAATAAGCAATAATAGGTAAATTGAAAATAATCGAAGAAAAAGCGTGAAAGGAAAAGCAGTTTATTATCTGTTGAATTGAAAATAATCAAAGTAAATACAGTTTAACAAAGCAAAAAAATGGTCAGTGACAAAAAATGAACCCCCTTCTCTGCTCCCCCTACCCCCCTCAATGAGAGGAATTATGTAAGGGTTACCCGAAGCAGAGTCTCTGCAGAGATCCCACCCGCACCGGTCCACCCGCACGGGAGCTCATACTTTTAAATATATACGCAAGCTATCTATACACTACAAAGACAATACGTTCTATGCATGTGGGTCAAAAAGGTCAAAATTCACCGTGTTTAGAAATGTAGGAAATAATTCACCAAATTTGTTACAAATTTGATATGTGTGTTGTTTAGCCGACTTATAACGATGATGAAAAATTCAGGCGAAAATATAAAATTGATCGATGCGAAAAAATATCGACCATTGTATATTAACTCTTTCCCTACGGGCGCAGTTAAAATGGGTCACTGAAGACCCGCAAAGTCGTCAATCGAAAAACACGGCACACGGTAACGCAAGATTAAAAATTGAAATTCGACAAGCGCCAGGAACATGAAATCCACGCACACGCCAAGTTTGATTTGATTTCATAAACAACTCTGCGATTGGTGGCATTTTGAGTTTTCAAGATGCTACGCGGGCGTGCAAGATGGCCTTTTCTGGAAAAATGTAAATTTTTCAACCTGATTTATGATAATTAATGCTAATTTATATTAACATAATGTGTTTTGTTCGGGAAATTTAAAAGAACAAGTAAAAGCCGGTTTATTGGGCTTCCAGAAAATGTATAGCTTTCGCAACAGTTATGGTTATTTCAAGAGATATCAATAGAACAACGTGGTCGTTCAATTTTTGATGTTTTTCAGCCGTAAGGAAAGAGTTAATAAGCAATAATAGGTAAATTGAAAATAATCGAAGAAAAAGCGTGAAAGGAAAAGCAGTTTATTATCTGTTGAATTGAAAATAATCAAAGTAAATACAGTTTAACAAAGCAAAAAAAATGGTCAGTGACAAAAAATGAACCCCCTTCTCTGCTCCCCCCTACCCCCCTCAATGAGAGGAATTATGTGAGGGTTACCCGAAGCAGAGTCTCTGCAGAGATCCCACCCGCACCGGTCCACCCGCACGGGAGCTCATACTTTTAAATATATACGCAAGCTATCTATACACTACAAAGACAATACGTTCTATGCATGTGGGTCAAAAAGGTCAAAATTCACCGTGTTTAGAAATTGAGGAAATAATTCACCAAATTTGTTACAAATTTGATATGTGTGTTGTTTAGCCGACTTATAACGATGATGAAAAATTCAGGCGAAAATATAAAATTGATCGATGCGTAAAAATATCGACCATTGTATATTAACTCTTTCCCTACGGGCGCAGTTAAAATGGGTCACTGAAGACCCGCAAAGTCGTCAATCGAAAAACACGGCACACGGTAACGCAAGATTAAAAATTGAAATTCGACAAGCGCCAGGAACATGAAATCCACGCACACGCCAAGTTTGATTTGATTTCATAAACAACTCTGCGATTGGTGGCATTTTGAGTTTTCAAGATGCTACGCGGGCGTGCAAGATGGCCTTTTCTGGAAAAATGTAAATTTTTCAACCTGATTTATGATAATTAATGCTAATTTATATTAACATAATGTGTTTTGTTCGGGAAATTTAAAAGAACAAGTAAAAGCCGGTTTATTGGGCTTCCAGAAAATGTATAGCTTTCGCAACAGTTATGGTTATTTCAAGAGATATCAATAGAACAACGTGGTCGTTCAATTTTTGATGTTTTCAGCCGTAAGGAAAGAGTTAATAAGCAATAATAGGTAAATTGAAAATAATCGAAGAAAAAGCGTGAAAGGAAAAGCAGTTTATTATCTGTTGAATTGAAAATAATCAAAGTAAATACAGTTTAACAAAGCAAAAAAATGGTCAGTGACAAAAAATGAACCCCCTTCTCTGCTCCCCCCTACCCCCCTCAATGAGAGGAATTATGTAAGGGTTACCCGAAGCAGAGTCTCTGCAGAGATCCCACCCGCACCGGTCCACCCGCACGGGAGCTCATACTTTTAAATATATACGCAAGCTATCTATACACTACAAAGACAATACGTTCTATGCATGTGGGTCAAAAAGGTCAAAATTCACCGTGTTTAGAAATTGAGGAAATAATTCACCAAATTTGTTACAAATTTGATATGTGTGTTGTTTAGCCGACTTATAACGATGATGAAAAATTCAGGCGAAAATATAAAATTGATCGATGCGTAAAAATATCGACCATTGTATATTAACTCTTTCCCTACGGGCGCAGTTAAAATGGGTCACTGAAGACCCGCAAAGTCGTCAATCGAAAAACACGGCACACGGTAACGCAAGATTAAAAATTGAAATTCGACAAGCGCCAGGAACATGAAATCCACGCACACGCCAAGTTTGATTTGATTTCATAAACAACTCTGCGATTGGTGGCATTTTGAGTTTTCAAGATGCTACGCGGGCGTGCAAGATGGCCTTTTCTGGAAAAATGTAAATTTTTCAACCTGATTTATGATAATTAATGCTAATTTATATTAACATAATGTGTTTTGTTCGGGAAATTTAAAAGAACAAGTAAAAGCCGGTTTATTGGGCTTCCAGAAAATGTATAGCTTTCGCAACAGTTATGGTTATTTCAAGAGATATCAATAGAACAACGTGGTCGTTCAATTTTTGATGTTTTTCAGCCGTAAGGAAAGAGTTAATAAGCAATAATAGGTAAATTGAAAATAATCGAAGAAAAAGCGTGAAAGGAAAAGCAGTTTATTATCTGTTGAATTGAAAATAATCAAAGTAAATACAGTTTAACAAAGCAAAAAAAAAGTCAGTGACAAAAAATGAACCCCCTTCTCTGCTCCCCCCCTACCCCCCTCAATGAGAGGAATTATGTAAGGGTTACCCGAAGCAGAGTCTCTGCAGAGATCCCACCCGCACCGGTCCACCCGCACGGGTGCTCATACTTTTAAATATATACGCAAGCTATCTATACACTACAAAGACAATACGTTCTATGCATGTGGGTCAAAAAGGTCAAAATTCACCGTGTTTAGAAATGTAGGAAATAATTCACCAAATTTGTTACAAATTTGATATGTGTGTTGTTTAGCCGACTTATAACGATGATGAAAAATTCAGGCGAAAATATAAAATTGATCGATGCGAAAAAATATCGACCATTGTATATTAACTCTTTCCCTACGGGCGCAGTTAAAATGGGTCACTGAAGACCCGCAAAGTCGTCAATCGAAAAACACGGCACACGGTAACGCAAGATTAAAAATTGAAATTCGACAAGCGCCAGGAACATGAAATCCACGCACACGCCAAGTTTGATTTGATTTCATAAACAACTCTGCGATTGGTGGCATTTTGAGTTTTCAAGATGCTACGCGGGCGTGCAAGATGGCCTTTTCTGGAAAAATGTAAATTTTTCAACCTGATTTATGATAATTAATGCTAATTTATATTAACATAATGTGTTTTGTTCGGGAAATTTAAAAGAACAAGTAAAAGCCGGTTTATTGGGCTTCCAGAAAATGTATAGCTTTCGCAACAGTTATGGTTATTTCAAGAGATATCAATAGAACAACGTGGTCGTTCAATTTTTGATGTTTTTCAGCCGTAAGGAAAGAGTTAATAAGCAATAATAGGTAAATTGAAAATAATCGAAGAAAAAGCGTGAAAGGAAAAGCAGTTTATTATCTGTTGAATTGAAAATAATCAAAGTAAATACAGTTTAACAAAGCAAAAAAATGGTCAGTGACAAAAAATGAACCCCCTTCTCTGCTCCCCCCCTACCCCCCTCAATGAGAGGAATTATGTAAGGGTTACCCGAAGCAGAGTCTCTGCAGAGATCCCACCCGCACCGGTCCACCCGCACGGGGTGCTCATACTTTTAAATATATACGCAAGCTATCTATACACTACAAAGACAATACGTTCTATGCATGTGGGTCAAAAAGGTCAAAATTCACCGTGTTTAGAAATGTAGGAAATAATTCACCAAATTTGTTACAAATTTGATATGTGTGTTGTTTAGCCGACTTATAACGATGATGAAAAATTCAGGCGAAAATATAAAATTGATCGATGCGAAAAAATATCGACCATTGTATATTAACTCTTTCCCTACGGGCGCAGTTAAAATGGGTCACTGAAGACCCGCAAAGTCGTCAATCGAAAAACACGGCACACGGTAACGCAAGATTAAAAATTGAAATTCGACAAGCGCCAGGAACATGAAATCCACGCACACGCCAAGTTTGATTTGATTTCATAAACAACTCTGCGATTGGTGGCATTTTGAGTTTTCAAGATGCTACGCGGGCGTGCAAGATGGCCTTTTCTGGAAAAATGTAAATTTTTCAACCTGATTTATGATAATTAATGCTAATTTATATTAACATAATGTGTTTTGTTCGGGAAATTTAAAAGAACAAGTAAAAGCCGGTTTATTGGGCTTCCAGAAAATGTATAGCTTTCGCAACAGTTATGGTTATTTCAAGAGATATCAATAGAACAACGTGGTCGTTCAATTTTTGATGTTTTTCAGCCGTAAGGAAAGAGTTAATAAGCAATAATAGGTAAATTGAAAATAATCGAAGAAAAAGCGTGAAAGGAAAAGCAGTTTATTATCTGTTGAATTGAAAATAATCAAAGTAAATACAGTTTAACAAAGCAAAAAAATGGTCAGTGACAAAAAATGAACCCCCTTCTCTGCTCCCCCCCTACCCCCCTCAATGAGAGGAATTATGTAAGGGTTACCCGAAGCAGAGTCTCTGCAGAGATCCCACCCGCACCGGTCCACCCGCACGGGAGCTCATACTTTTAAATATATACGCAAGCTATCTATACACTACAAAGACAATACGTTCTATGCATGTGGGTCAAAAAGGTCAAAATTCACCGTGTTTAGAAATGTAGGAAATAATTCACCAAATTTGTTACAAATTTGATGTGTGTTGTTTAGCCGACTTATAACGATGATGAAAAATTCAGGCGAAAATATAAAATTGATCGATGCGAAAAAATATCGACCATTGTATATTAACTCTTTCCCTACGGGCGCAGTTAAAATGGGTCACTGAAGACCCGCAAAGTCGTCAATCGAAAAACACGGCACACGGTAACGCAAGATTAAAAATTGAAATTCGACAAGCGCCAGGAACATGAAATCCACGCACACGCCATGTTTGATTTGATTTCATAAACAACTCTGCGATTGGTGGCATTTTGAGTTTTCAAGATGCTATGCGGGCGTGCAAGATGGCCTTTTCTGGAAAAATGTAAATTTTTCAACCTGATTTATGATAATTAATGCTAATTTATATTAACATAATGTGTTTTGTTCGGGAAATTTAAAAGAACAAGTAAAAGCCGGTTTATTGGGCTTCCAGAAAATGTATAGCTTTCGCAACAGTTATGGTTATTTCAAGAGATATCAATAGAACAACGTGGTCGTTCAATTTTTGATGTTTTTCAGCCGTAAGGAAAGAGTTAATAAGCAATAATAGGTAAATTGAAAATAATCGAAGAAAAAGCGTGAAAGGAAAAGCAGTTTATTATCTGTTGAATTGAAAATAATCAAAGTAAATACAGTTTAACAAAGCAAAAAAATGGTCAGTGACAAAAAATGAACCCCCTTCTCTGCTCCCCCCTACCCCCCTCAATGAGAGGAATTATGTAAGGGTTACCCGAAGCAGAGTCTCTGCAGAGATCCCACCCGCACCGGTCCACCCGCACGGGTGCTCATACTTTTAAATATATACGCAAGCTATCTATACACTACAAAGACAATACGTTCTATGCATGTGGGTCAAAAAGGTCAAAATTCACCGTGTTTAGAAATGTAGGAAATAATTCACCAAATTTGTTACAAATTTGATATGTGTGTTGTTTAGCCGACTTATAACGATGATGAAAAATTCAGGCGAAAATATAAAATTGATCGATGCGAAAAAATATCGACCATTGTATATTAACTCTTTCCCTACGGGCGCAGTTAAAATGGGTCACTGAAGACCCGCAAAGTCGTCAATCGAAAAACACGGCACACGGTAACGCAAGATTAAAAATTGAAATTCGACAAGCGCCAGGAACATGAAATCCACGCACACGCCAAGTTTGATTTGATTTCATAAACAACTCTGCGATTGGTGGCATTTTGAGTTTTCAAGATGCTACGCGGGCGTGCAAGATGGCCTTTTCTGGAAAAATGTAAATTTTTCAACCTGATTTATGATAATTAATGCTAATTTATATTAACATAATGTGTTTTGTTCGGGAAATTTAAAAGAACAAGTAAAAGCCGGTTTATTGGGCTTCCAGAAAATGTATAGCTTTCGCAACAGTTATGGTTATTTCAAGAGATATCAATAGAACAACGTGGTCGTTCAATTTTTTGATGTTTTTCAGCCGTAAGGAAAGAGTTAATAAGCAATAATAGGTAAATTGAAAATAATCGAAGAAAAAGCGTGAAAGGAAAAGCAGTTTATTATCTGTTGAATTGAAAATAATCAAAGTAAATACAGTTTAACAAAGCAAAAAAATGGTCAGTGACAAAAAATGAACCCCCTTCTCTGCTCCCCCCTACCCCCCTCAATGAGAGGAATTATGTAAGGGTTACCCGAAGCAGAGTCTCTGCAGAGATCCCACCCGCACCGGTCCACCCGCACGGGAGCTCATACTTTTAAATATATACGCAAGCTATCTATACACTACAAAGACAATACGTTCTATGCATGTGGGTCAAAAAGGTCAAAATTCACCGTGTTTAGAAATGTAGGAAATAATTCACCAAATTTGTTACAAATTTGATGTGTGTTGTTTAGCCGACTTATAACGATGATGAAAAATTCAGGCGAAAATATAAAATTGATCGATGCGAAAAAATATCGACCATTGTATATTAACTCTTTCCCTACGGGCGCAGTTAAAATGGGTCACTGAAGACCCGCAAAGTCGTCAATCGAAAAACACGGCACACGGTAACGCAAGATTAAAAATTGAAATTCGACAAGCGCCAGGAACATGAAATCCACGCACACGCCATGTTTGATTTGATTTCATAAACAACTCTGCGATTGGTGGCATTTTGAGTTTTCAAGATGCTATGCGGGCGTGCAAGATGGCCTTTTCTGGAAAAATGTAAATTTTTCAACCTGATTTATGATAATTAATGCTAATTTATATTAACATAATGTGTTTTGTTCGGGAAATTTAAAAGAACAAGTAAAAGCCGGTTTATTGGGCTTCCAGAAAATGTATAGCTTTCGCAACAGTTATGGTTATTTCAAGAGATATCAATAGAACAACGTGGTCGTTCAATTTTTGATGTTTTTCAGCCGTAAGGAAAGAGTTAAAGTGTCTATGAAATGAAAATTCGCTCCAGTTTTTTTTTACTGTATTTGAAAGAACACTTAAAATAATGAAAAATGGCTTTTTATGTTTAATTATATGTTTTATATAATTTGATCTGTGACGTCACAATGTAGACAGCATTATAAAAACAAAACTGAAAATCAGGCATATCTTCAGACTGGTTCAACTAAATAGATTCAAACCTTGCTGACTTACTCAATCAAGAAAACTAAACATTGTAATGGTTCTAATGTGGTTGCTATGGTAACAGATTAGTTTCCAGATTACTCTCTTCCTTTATAACAATTCTTTGTTTTCAACCACATTTACAGCAACTTATTTAGTTTTAGGAAGTTGACATCCTTTTCTCATGATTTTCAATGTAACAATACTGTTTAAAACAATAAAACACTAACTGCAACAACAAAAAGTAGAAAACTTTGTTTCTATACAAAGTAGTGGCCTGGGAACAAAATATGTTACCATGGGAACCTAATAACAACAATCTCAACGCAGAGTCTTGTTGACTCAGTAAGTCTGCATGGTTTGGTTTATTTTGGTTTATTTGGTTTGGTATTATTTTATTTTATCTGGTTTGGTATTTGGTTTGAGCCGGTTTAGTCAAACCAATCCGAAGATATGCCTGATTTTGAGTTTTGATGTAATGCTGTTGTCCATCTTGTGACATCACAGCTCAAGTTACATGAAATGTATATATGTAATAACTCGAGAATGGCATAAGATACGATAGTTGTGTAAAAGCTATTTTTCATTATTGTTGTTCGTAAGCTAACAGCAGAATTAACTAAATCAGCAGAGAATTAATACATTTGTAAAATCCATTTTTAATACAAACATACATTACCATTATTACATGTCATGGATAATTCATCGGTTAATGATTCACCACAGGTTGATGCATTGATCAATTCTTCCTGTAACCATCCCGCCCCCGCCCCGGCAACCCCGGGGACAATGCAGAAAATCAAATCCCGGGGGTGGGGAATTGTTTTATTATTTTTTGCCCGGGGTATAGGGCGGGGAAAGGGCCCCGCCCTTGGAAGTCTGGTAACTAAAGTAAAGTATTCATATTCAAAATGGCGACGAAAAAAAGTTGCAGAAAATCGACGTACTTGGGGGGAGGGGGGCTGAGTTGATATTAAAATTTGTCTAATTATACAGTTATTTGATGTTAAAACTCATGTGTTTTTGTATTGTTTCCGGCTTGCCCCGGGAATTGTCAAATTTCAAAGTCCCAGGGGTGGGGAATTTGCAATGAGCTTTGATAATAAATACAAATCCCTTGGGTATTGCCCGGGGGGATGATTACAGGAAGAATTGAGCCATGCATGAAGACACAAGTTTTCTCATTTATAATACAATGTTAGGAACATCTGTCAACAACAAAAAAAATTTCACAGAAACTTGAATACAATTACAGCAGAGAAGAACCATTCTATAATGCTGAAATCATCTTAATGATGTTCATAATCTTGGCACAAATTATTACTTGGGAGCTTTTGACCATCTTGAAATATAAATTGTCTGACATTGTCAACACTGAAACAATCAATTGTTAACAAGCAACTCTAAACCAAAAAATAAGTTTGTAAATGCATTTTTAGACAAACATAAGGGCCAGCAGCATAGTTAACAACAAAAAATCTTTATTTACTGAACCTTTAATTGCAACCATACAAACAATATTTCACATGAAACAAGATATTGTTCAAGCCAGACGAATTCCAATTATAAATATGTTTACCGGTAATGTATTAATAACGATCAATGACTTTGCTATACACTGTTTACCAGCATTATCGCCTAACTAATAGACTGACTTCCTCACCTGAAACAGATGGATATACTGTACAACATTTGAATTTGACGAATAAATATAAAACAAAAACAGCCACAGGCACAGACACAGACAGTATAAGCATAGCTACTCAGTCAGGAGCGAAGCAAAGCACATCAATTTATGATCAAAGAAATACCTACAGAAATACCTGAAAACGAGAAAGATACAACTTACCTTTAATGTAAACTACACAAGTTCAAGAAAGACAAGACGTTTTGAGGATTGTCGAAAACTTCTCCGAAAAGCCAAAAACGCAAGACACGCCAGGAATTATTAAGCCAAAAACCATAACGCACTCGATCAGACGACACCACGAAGATCATGAGCATTCCCGACTTACACGACCCGACCTTTGTACGTTGTACTTGTCGACAAGTTAAGGTTTTTCGAGATTTTCTACCGTAGTTTGTACACACAAGAATCCTTAGATGATCGATATTGATGCCCTAACGATGGAGACGACATTTTCCGACGAATTCCGAATTAGCATCTGAGTTGCGCAGTCGTAATTTCGATGTTGAACCCTCAACCAAGGTTCCTTCAATAATGAATAATTTATTTAATAATTTATAATTTATTTATGAATAATTTATATCAAGGATTGACAAGATATTTACGGATGAGTTTAGCACATGCCATTCAAGGGTTCATACTTCAACCGGACTGTTCATTTTTATGGAACTCGGTGTGCAAAATAGCTTCACCTACACTAGCCTCCTGACATTATCTAGCTTTAAGAACTTTCTTCGTCTTTACTTACTTCAGTTTTTTATGTAGACATGTAATGTATACTTGGTCTCTTACTTATAGTACTTATGTCGTTGTTTTTTATGTATATTTGTACCTTTTCCGTTTGGGTTGTATACTTTTTAATTTTCCCAATAAGTTATTAAAAATAAATTCAAGGTATAATCAAGATATATTAATATGTGTGGAATACATTGAAGAATTGGGTATATTACAACCAATATTTGGCATTTCACTCGATTAAACTACCGCGTTCTAAGAATTAATGGTGAACATACAGTTTAATAAGTTTGAAAGTGAAACATCTTATCCAAACAATACTCTTTTACACAATAAAGAGAATACACGGTTCGCGAATCACGAAAAATGTGCGTATTTGGTGCATTATGGGATATTTTAGGACCACGATGGCAGAAAAGGAATGACGGTAAAAACGCATAACACTTAAAAATGAAGAACTTCTAAATGTTATTGACGTATTCAATGAAGTCAGTTGGCCGAAAAACCAACATAATCGCCATTAACATTCTACTTCCGGTTGGCTAAGTAACAATATTCAAGTGTTTATCTTGTTCAAGTTTAACGACAATGTTTCTACGCATGTAACAAGAAATCAAAGCGCTTTATTCCACACTAAATCGTAGAAAACAACGAAAAATAACCATTTTTTAAACGTCCGTGATTAAAGTGCTTAGAAACCCAAAATGGGTTTTTGGTGATTCGGATAGAGAATAAAAAGTTAGTTAATAAGTTCTGGATTAGTTTTTGCGTTAAACTTTTAGTTTTGGAGATATAATGGCTCAAACATGCAAATTGTGGAATTTTTTGGAAAAAAGTAGCATCACCAAAATAACACACAGGGACCTGGATCCGAGGAACCCATCTTCAACAACAACTAGGCTTTTGTATAGGAGAAGACAGCTATCTTGAGAGTTTTTATTGAAAAATGCCCAAACGATGTGTCTTTACGATGTTACCTTGTCTACTCGAATTGTAATATATTTTTATAAGTATTGAAACATAACACGTTCCTCGGATCCAGTCTCCCGGTCTGCGCTACTTTTTTTCACAAATTGTGACTTTGAGCCCTTATATCTCCGAAACTAAAAGTTTAACGCAAAAACTAATCTAGAACATATCAACTAACTTTTTATGCTCTACCCGAATCACCAAAAACCCATTTTGGGTTTATAAGCACTTTAAACAAACGTGCCTTTTACTCACCTCTAGTATCCCACAATACAACGTGCGGGTACCATTTTTTGAGATTCGCGATCCGTGTATTAAAACAATCGTGCAAACATTACTATTCACTTTTACATTTTCACTCAACATTAAACAATTGTTTCATGTCAACACTTCTAACAGTGCATTACAAATTTATTTACCTCGTCAATCATGGTATTACAAACTAATACCATGACATGGGACTTCCACAATCCTCTCTTGGCTTTCGGGGCATATAATCACTAATTTCCCTCATATCATGGTATTATAACTTATAAATATTACTTGTAATATACCCAATTCTTTAGATCTCCCGGCATTACCACCACTATATATAGAGAACTCGTGACTAGGCTCTCGGCAACGGCTTCCGTAGCTCAGTGGTCAGAGCACTGCACTAGCATCGCAGGGTCGCGGGTTCAATTCCAGCCGGAAGGCCTTGAAGTTGCATTTTTCGCAACTGGTCCCGGTTTGGTCTTAAAATATATATATATATTTCAACACTCGAAATTTTCTTTCACCATAAATCCTTACTTTATGTTAATTCTCTTTTTAAGGTCGTATAACGTCTGTGTGGATTTAACATATTTGTAATCTATGGATTCTCCAGAGATAAATTGTAATATATCTTGTCAGCTGAAAATTTCATCTTCATAGACTTTTTGCTGTTAAAGTTGACGGAAATGACGTCAAATCGGGCAAAGAGGTTTTCATTATGTAGATAGTTCCTGATTTGACGTCATTTCCGTCAACTTTAACAGCAAAAAGTCTATGAAGATGAAATTTTCAGCTGACAAGATATATTACAATTTATCTCTGGATAATCCATAGATTAAAAATATTTTAAATCCCCACAGAAGTGATAGGCACTTTAAAGTGCCTATACCGCCCTTTCGTTTTTTAGTTATCTGCATAGAGGATAGAAAAATAGCTGATAAGTTATTTTACAGTTTTTGATTTGAACTTTTCGTTTAGAAGATATTTTGCATCCGAATTAAGAAATCAGTAATCAAATTCTGATTAAAAACCGAAAACGTATTTCTGCCAATTCTGGAGTCTGGAAACTAGGTTGTGACGTCATTTAAGAGATGAGTCGAGGATCTTCCCAGCTTCGTAAACAAACGAGCTCGATTCCCAGATTATACTATAAAATTTATCGTTTGTGTTGAACTATTCAATCATGCTAGACAGATACGCAGTGTATGGATGTTCTAATGAAGCGAATTTTAAAGAAAAATATCTGTCCATCGTAATCTTTACTTGAACGATACCTTACTTGAACGATTCCTTACTTGAACGATACACGGACAGTAATTAAGATGAATATTACATAGAGAATTTGCAGTGTGTTTAATACAGTGTTTACAAGTTCCCCAAGGCAAAACACACATTCGTCTCTTAAATGACGTCACAGTGTAGCTCGTTCCAGGTCTTTCTAATTTGCGGCTTTTTATATAAATAGCAATGTTTAAAGAGTGATATCTTCCAAACGAAAAGTCGAAATTAAAAACTATAGATTAACTTATCAGTTATTTTTTCATCCTCTATACAGATAACTAAAAAATGAAAGGGCTGTATAGGCACTTTAAGTAATAGATAAAATACGAGCGGCCGATCTGTATGGGTCGGTCGCGAGTATTTTATCTTACTTATAGAATTCCTGGACTAATTACTTATAGAATTCCTGGAGTGATGAATAATTTGCTTGAAAGTCGTAGAAAGGTAAAAACAAGTAATTTTTTCTCGAAAATTGCCCAGATTATGCCACTATAGTGTCTTAAAATTGATGTTTTATTAATCAATGTTTTATCCAGTGTTAAAGATGCTGATTAAATATTAATTTATTTTGAATTTTCGTCATGAACTATTAAAGATTCTATAAATATTTATATATTATTTTCTGCTTGTGTAAATTTCTAATGTACTTTGTATAAGACCTCTCTGAAAAACACGTAATCATGTAATGCAGAGCTTTCTTATTAAATATTATTAATTATATTCATTCAGTCACATTTCTAGTCGCCACTGTCATGAATAGGAGTGTTACAATTCCCATGGTATACATAAACAGGACCACTGCAGTTGTGATACAAGTCAAATATATTTTTGTAACCATTGTCTCTCCACCACATACACAACTGACGATTCCAAACACAAGGCAAGACATAAAACAACTCAGGATGCTGGAAACTTAATAAGGTATAAAAACCTTGATCACCAAGGTGCCCTTTGAAATGATACGTTTCGCTGAGCTTTTTAACCAATGAAGTGTCTTTAATGTATTGCCGATATCGGGGCGAATGTCTCATCCGATCCAGGTCAAGAAGCACGACGCCACTGTTGAATCCTGGGAAACCATCAGGAGGGGCTCTCCGATTTTCGTCCCAGGATGGTCGCGACGATTCTCCCAGGTGATGTGTCTGTAGGTAGGTTGTTGCTCGTGTGCTATGCCAATTATGTTTGCAGGGGGAAAAATTTTGAAATTTGGAGAAGAGATGCTTGATGTCTGCGTGGAATTTCAAGTCGGCATCCAATATGATAAGTTTGGAGATGTTTGGGAATAAAATATGGCTGACTATGGACAGAAAAAACAAGGCTCCGCTGTAGTAGGAGTGGGAACCACTGGTGAATATGGCCTGGAAAAAAGGCGAGAAAATTGGTGTTTCACATTTACAATAGCCTGCGTACAGACGCTCGCGGGCGCAAAAAGGCGGCGCTAAATTCTGTAATTTATGCCGATTGTTCGCAATGCTTATAGCAGCTAACGAGTATTCACTAAAAGTTTAAGAACTCAGTGAAGAGCAAACTTAGTTCTAATAGACAAATAGGACAAACTGAAAAGCTAAAACGAAATAGCATAACGAGAATCGGCACTCGACGACTACCTGTAAAAGCATGATTAACAATTCAATAGCACCCACGCCCCATTGAATCGCAATTACGGTGGTCTATTACCAGAAGCTTATTTGCTTCTTCTTAATAAATAACGTCGTCATCGGTTCTATAAGGGTATTAAAATAGGGATCCTTTACAACGATCGCCCCTGATGAAGACACTATAGATTGGAGCGAGTGCCGAAACGTTGGATCAAGTTACGTTCAAAAAACTTTTTAAAGCCAGAGTAGCGTCAAACTATGTCTGATTTACCACCTGGTTGCGTTGGGAAATTATTTGTTGTCTATTTGGTTTTGCAGTGCTCAAAATAATTTTGGCGAAGTCGGTGGTCAGACGTGAATTCAGTTCAGGTGGTCAGATCTAAAATTTGGATGGTCAATTATTTTTTCTTTAATTAATGCATTAAAAACAAAAATCTTCTTTCCTTCTATAACTTTGCATCAGTACAGCCATGAACATTCGATCGTCACTTCTGCTGCCGCCATTTTGACAGCTTGCAACGTCCATCCCAGGGCTTTTGTTTAAAGTTCAACCCATGGTGCGACAACTTGGCCTCAAATAAAATATAATTTTCAAGTTCTTATTTCCTTGTTTTATTTCCTTGTTTTGTTTTGTTTTGTTTTATTTTATTTTATTATTTTATTTTATTTTGTTTTGTTTTATTTTTTCCTTGTTTTTTTTTGTTCTTATTTTCTTTTTTTTTATTTCTTTAAAACTTTAAAACCTTTTTAAGACGCCACTAGTACAATAAATGATATAAACAACGTTTACAAGGTAAAAGAAAATAGTTCACTAGCAGAAATAATTTGACCAAAAATAATTTGACCCGTAAAGCTGCGCTGCCGAGACTGATTTCTCACCCGTTCCTCACGTTGTAAGCAATAAATTATTGGCGTTGTAATAGCATTAGAACGAATAAGTTATTGGATTGTAATATGTTATGTATGGCAAAAATACAGTACTG